>JARHVA010002003.1:1882500-2050000 GCA_037957365.1 Torreya grandis
GATCAAATTTAGTTGGCCCATTAATTACATTACCTCATTTAGTGATACCCCAGCCAAAATTGGTTCTTTAATATGTTATTTTCACATCATTTAGCATGTTTTAGTGTTTTTAGGCTAAATTGTGCATTTTAGGTAGAAATTGACCAAAAAATTGATTGGAGGTTATCGGTGGCCCGTTTTAGGTGTCTATAGTTTGCCCCTATTTGGAAAGGTGTTGAAAGCTATAAGCATAGTAATATATTTTGAAAGAATGAAAAGGTCTTATATGCCTACAACTATAATGATGATAAACTAACTATATGATGCCCCCTCGAGGGAATAGTTGGCACAAGCAGGGTCGACAAATGGTCCCTTAAAAAGAAAGAAATGAAACCAAGGGACCAAAGAAAGGAAAGATGGTGAGAGAGATAGTTAAGATCCATAGATCATCAAGCCTATAGAGATATATGGCATCTCATCGATCAACCAACCGCCCCCCCTATATAGTGGTGGTCTAGAGGGGGCATCTCTCAACTGGTGATGGCACAAAGAGCTTAGTAGCTATTTATAGGGGCTCGGGGAGGCTGAGGGAGAGGGACCCCTATATATAGAATAGATATGGCTAACGGGACTATCTAGATCTAGGCTTAGTATCTATATCTAGGCTCGAGAGGGGAGGATCTATATATAGCTAGAGTGATAAAGAACTATCTCCCCCCATATATATATTCTCTATAGATAGGGGCCCAACGGCCTCCACTATAGAGAAAGGCTATCTATATAGAGGTAGGCCCCCCTCTCTAACTATGTCTATGGGCCCATCCCCATCCCCATCCCCATCCCCATCTATATAAATCTGGATCTGGATCTGGAAGGGAGAGCCTTGACTCGATTCATAAATTTCTTATCAATCGAGTGCCCCCATACATAGAGATAGGGGGAGCCCTCACACTGACTTCACTTCTATATGGGCTGAGGAGGGGGAGGGGACTATCTTCAGGTATCTAGTCCTAGTAGTAGTTCTAGTTGACCCTATTTGAACTATGGGGCACTCCCTCACCCTACTCTATCTAGGGGAGGCCCAGATAAGAGGATCCCCTATATATTATATGGCATGAGTAGTATGTATATAGTTAGATAGATAAGGGCACTCAATTTCTGCTTATATACCTATCGAGGGCCCCTAGATAGAGTTGGGGCACTCGACCAATGCCCTCTATCCCCTATATACATATATAAAGAGGGGGGGTTGAGGGATAACTAGAACTTAACTCATCATATGTATATAGTTAGATAGATAGGGGCACTCCCAAATGGATATGATATATAGGCCATAGAGATGAGTACTATATATAGCACGATGCTATTATACCCCATTGTACCCCTACCCTAAAGGTTGGGGTGCCTAGCCTAGATCTTCGATCTATATGGCAAGGCTATCAATCTATCTATTTATGGGGGAGATGGATCGATTAACACTTCGATTCAACCAGTGTGGGGGCCCTCAATCTGCAATAGACTTTGATTCAATTCAACCCATGTTCTCAATTTGTAGACCACCATATAGAATATAGGGCTTAGTGGTGAGACCAGTGTTCTTGTTCTCAG
This sequence comes from Torreya grandis, assembly GCA_037957365.1. Lineage (NCBI taxonomy): Eukaryota > Viridiplantae > Streptophyta > Pinopsida > Cupressales > Taxaceae > Torreya > Torreya grandis. Next base: position 1,884,088 of record JARHVA010002003.1, read on the forward strand.
TGATCAGTGTTCAATGTTTGGTGTTGGGTCAGTTTACATATCTATCTGGGGCATAGATAGGGGGTGGGGCAGTAGATATTGATTGATGGATGCCTAATATATGTGGGTGGGGGGTGGATAGATATATAGGGGGTGCTCGACTCCCCCTATCTATATATATGGCTAAAGGCTCTGAACCGAAGGGAAACCCACCCTATCTATTGAATCTATATATGGCTCATGGGACTCTCATATAGCTCCACTCAGAATGCACCCCATCCAATCTCTAGTTCTCTTGGGAGGCCGAGGTGTATAGTATAGAGAGGTGCCAGTTAGCAGATTGAGAATAAAAATTAATTGAGTCCCCTCCACCCCATATAGCGTAGAGATAGGGGCTTCAACCTCCAGATATAGCCAGCCCTATATATCTTTGGGGGGTGCCATATCTATCTATAACTAGGTCTAGGGTGCCTCCCCCTCCAAAGCCAGAGATATAATATAGGGGCAGGGGAACTCTATATAGCCATAGCCACCCTCGGCCCCATAGACATAGTTATAGAGGGGGGAGGGGCCCTCCCTTTGTTTAGATAGGGGATCTATAAGGTGCAACCCTATCCATTCCATAGACCCCCTAGACTATATATGGGTCGAGGGCAGACTCTAGAGAGCCATATATATAGATAGGGCCATTGGCTTATTCTCTATAGGGGGCAGACTAGACTATATAGTAGAGAGGAGAGCCATATATATAGATAGGGTTGTTGCCCCCTCTCCCTCTATTTAGATAGGCATAGGCCAAAAAAACCCTATCTTGGGATAGGGATAGGGATAGGGATATATAGGGGTGGCAGTTATATATATATATATATATATATATATATATATATATATATAGGGCTCTCCCGTTGCCATATAGAGTTCTTCATTCATAGAGTGAGGAGGCCAAGCCAATTATATCTAAGGGCAAACCCCTCACCAAATAGGTATATAGGTCTCTAGTTCCACCTCTCATACATACATACATACAACCTCTATCTATGTCTATTATATACGTGACATGAGTGATTGCCTATATATATAGGGGCCTAGAATAGATAGGATATTCGCATCAAGCATATGACCTATTGTGACATGAGTGATTCTCACATCAAGGAGAAAGATAGATAGGGGGTCACATATCTCCATATCTAATTCATATAATAATCTATCTATAGGGGGAGGGGGGGAGCATCAACATATCTTCCACATAAGAGACTTCGAACCTGAGGCCACTATCCTATGTATATAAGGGCAAACCACTGGGAGAGGGCCCCCTCAGTCTATACCCACAACCGCCCTATAAAATCTTCCTTTGCACTCCCCAGTCCTTACCCCAATCCCCATCTCTATATACAGATACAGGCCCCCCCTCTATTCTATATGGGATAGGGGGCACCCTGAATGTTCAGATATGGCACCCCTCTATAATTCAAGGGTGAGGACCCCCCTCTCTGAACTATGGGGAGATGGGGTACTCTCAGATAGATAGTTCAGGGTTAATCGAGGGGAGGCCCATAGACGATAGAGAGATCTAGAGGGGAGGGGAGGTGTCCTCTCGTGTTATCCCTAGACTGGAGGCCCTCTCACCCTCTATGTAGATAACTAAACTAACTCTAGACAAGCTTCTATTTGGCCAGATGAACTCTATATATGGATCCTTTCAGATTGGGATTGGGACTACCAACTATCACCTAGCTGCCCTCAATCGACTATAGACTATAGATTATAGAATATATATATAGAGGGGGAGGGGGAGGGGGAGGGGGAGGGGGAGTTTCATTCGTCGAGACCCCCCACTCTATATATGGGATTGTTAGACTAGGGCATCATGAGGTGACCTGAGTCGATAGTCAGGGGAGGCCCCCCTTCTCTATATAGGGGGAATAGATAGTTCAGGGGGTGGGGGAGGCCCGAAGATTTGGCAGAGAGGGGGGGTGGGGGAGTGCCTCGGCCCATATCCCAAACTAGATAGAGTCCCGTCGGCCATATAGCTTAGCTATGTAGAGTAGGATAAAAAGCCATATAGTTTAGGGGGTCATACTAGGCAACTAAACCAGGTGATAGTACCACCAGTAGTCATCTCCAGCCAAATTGGCTTGAGATGCAATGCAGTTTATGCTACCAGAGACTCTCTAATCTAATCTAGATGGGGTGAAAACATAATGATATTGAAAAATTAGTCAAAATCATTGATAATATAAGTGGGATGGTGCACAATGGTTTTCCCAAAGGTGGTTATAAACATTGTACCTTAATAGTGGCAACATGATATGATAACACAATGATTTTCCCAAAGGTGGTTATAATCATTGAGAAGATGGAGCTGCCCTAGTTAGGATAAAAAAATAAGATAATAACATGCCCCTGTATAGGTATAAAAATTAAAGTGGTGATAACACAATCATTTTCACAAAGGTGGTTATAATCATTGAGAAATGTAGGTAGGACAGTGTGCAATGATTTTCCCATAGGTAGTTATAATCATTGGACCTCGATTATGGAAAACATGATAAACTTGGCTGAGAATGATAACAACTTAACACAAAGGGAAATGATGAATTAGAACAACCTACTATTAGGGAGATGCACATTTGAATTAATAAAGGTTGAAATTCTTTCATGGTTAATTACTATGTTTGGGATATGATTAGGATTAAATCAAGATGTTAGTGTTGAAGAGATGCCATCATTACTGAATAGACTCCTTAAAGCTAAATTTTGTTGTAGCACATGTCGGTAGGCATCATGGTATAACATCATGAGGACTTAGCTAAAATATGCATGAGGATTGACTCCCACAATCAAATACTCTATAGAAAATAATGCACCAATGATAGAATCCATGATGACAATGTAAACATATAAATGTGGATGGATTCAAGTATAAGTGTGGGCAAGGAATCACCCAATGAACACACATAAACTAAATCAAGGTAATAGTCCTGAAAGCAAACAAATAGGAAAACAAACAAATACAAAAAAAAATACTCAATAGAAACTCTATGAACATTGCCCCTAAAAAATAGGAGATAACAAACAAATAAAATGGGGGAATAGAAGAAAAGGAAGGGGGTGGACAAGCTGTCTCCATATGCACTAGGTAAGTAGATACTGTCTACATAGTTCCATGGATGTAATATCCAATAAAAAACTTTAGGCCAAATGTAGTTCTCCCAAGGAATGGGAAGAATGCAATAACTGATGAAAATAAATAGAATGGATGTGATAGAAGAAGAGGAATGGTCTTGCAAAACAAGTGTGTGAGAGAAAAGGCCAAAAAGAATGGGGAAACTAAATGACAAGTGTTTTGCTTGTAACTTAGTAAGGGTTTCCAGAATTATTAAGGCAAAGAAGTGGTCAATGTTTTTGGTCTTTTCTAACAATTTTCAAATGTTTTTGGATTTTTTTTGGATTATTTCAACTCAATCGAGAATGATGAGACATTAAATGGTTCAATCTCACAAAATTAAGAGAGAGTTCAAACTAAGGTTGCTTTTAAAATGGTGAGAGTGTGTTTTAGGTTTCTCAAAAAATGGTGAGAGTGTGGCTTAGGTTTCTCACAAAATGATGAGAGTATTCAAACTTAGGTTGCTCACAAAATAGTGAGAGCATGGTGGAGAAAGGTGACTGAGTTGACCTCAAAAAAGATTAAGCACTACCTACATAGTCCTAGAGTAGGACCTTAAGTCACTATAGTTCTACCCTTATAGTGTAGGAAGTTGACTAGTGTAGTAGTCAATTCAAACAAAGCAGACACAATTGGTAAAAAGGCATAGTATGGCATAGGAAGTGGCAAGTTGGTATGTCAAGGCTTAATGTTGCCCCTAGCTTGCCCATAGGTGTTTATGACTAGGACACAATGGAATAGATTGATGATACTAATTTGCCCAAAGGTGGTTATAATTAGTAGCAAGACTTGTGGTAAGAAAGGATAACAAACAAAGGATGTAACTGCTGAAACTTTGGTCACACAATCCAAAAATATGCTCTCTATTTGAATTACTTGAACTAACTAATGAACTAATCAGATACCTTGATGCTAAAATTATGTAATGAATGATAAAAACTAAGGTTAAATGACCTAGACTTTAGAAGACACTGGATCGATAGAATGGAATCAAAAAGTGGATACATCAAAGAGATAGATAAAGATGGTATTTGTATAAATAAGAATAGTGATAAAATGGCATAACTAAAATGGTCCTTACATACAATACACCTTAGCACTCAAACATAGTACTACTTGAGATGAATAATATTCATTAGCTTAGGAAGTTCATCTTTATCTGGTGTGGTGAGCTTGTATGGTCTTGATCCTTAATCTGTAGTAATGATGAAAGGCCCTATCTAGTTTGCTTTGAATTTCCCTTTATGCTTCTTCTTAGCTATGGTATTTTTTTGGTTTTCTTTAAGAACAAGATCACCAAGTTCAAATGTTCTATACTTAACATGCTGATTATGGTGGCCTTTGAGTTAGTTCTAATATGCTTGAAGATTTTTGAGCGTGGATGTGTGTTTTTCATCAAGTAGATCTAGCTCTTATAGGTGAGCTACTTGATAGTCATAATCATCCAAGATATACTTGAAAGAGATTTGTAGTGAAGGTAATTCAACCTCAATGGGAAGGATGGATTTAGTACCATAAACAAGTGAGTTTGGAGTGGCCCCTATGGGGGTATGATGATTGGTATGGTATGCCCAAAGGGTAGGGAATATCTAGAGGTGCCAATCATGACCGTCATCATTGACAATATTTTTGAGAATATTGATAATGGTTTTGTTGGATGCCTCAGCTTGGCCATTACCTTGAGGGTAATATGTTGTATAAAAATGTTATGTGATATTGTATTCAGTACATAGCTATTCTACATCCTTTTTCTTGAATGATCTTCCATTATCAGGTATAATTTTAGAGGGGATACAGTAGTGGCAAATAAGGTGGTTGAAAATGAATTTAGAAATTTGATTTCTAGTCATGTGAGGGGCATAGCTTCAACCCACTTAGTGAAATAATTAGTGGCAGTAAGGATATGTTTATGGCCATCAGATGAAGTGGGGTTAATCTTCTCAATGAGGTCAAGTCCCCATGTAGAAAATGGCCATGGTGTCAACATTGGTTTTAGAGTTTTTGCTGGGGCATGAATTAGATTAGCATGCCATTGACATTTGTCATACTTTTTTACATAGGTAATGACATTTGCATCTATTATAGGCTAATAATAACTAGTACACAAAAGATTTTTGGGTAGGACTACCCTGCTAGAATGATCTCTACACACTCTTTCATGAGCTTCTCTTAACACTATTGTAGACTCTATCAAAATTAAATAACAAAGTAGAGTTCCATCAAAAATATGATGGTAAAGGGTGGATCTGAGTAAATTATAATGAGTGTAATGATGAATGAAGGCTTTTGTTTGTTTTCAAGATAGGTTAAGTGGCAAAACTTTGTCATGAAGGTAGTTGTAAAGGTTTAAGTACCAAATATAATTAGGACCAATAATATCACAAATCATGGCAATGGTTGAAGGTTCATGAGTTGGTGCTGATAAATTATTGATGAGGAACTGATACTCTCTAACTTTATCTATTTTTTGAATTAGAGAGCCAATAGTAGCCATGGCATCTATAGTTCTGTTACTAGTCCTTTGTATGTGCTCAAATTGAATATTGGCAATTTGTCACTTAAGATTGTCGACCATGACTTTATATGGAACCAGCTTGTCATCTTTGGTTTGAAAATGATTTGTGACCTGATTGATGATTAACTAAGAATCACCATAAAATTGAAGATGAGATATATTCTAATGCACTACTTGTCAAATTCCTACAAGTGCTTCAAACTCAGCCATGTTGTTTATACAGGGAAAGCTGATTCTAAATGATTTAGGGATTAGATCCCCCTATGGTGTAATAAACAATAAGCTTACCCTTGATCCATGTGTAGTGAATGAACCATCAAAATATAGTTTTTAAGACTACTCATCAAGGGGTGTGTCAATAATGGTAATGATAGATTCATCAAGAAATTGAAATGTGAGTGGTTGTGTGTCTATAAGAGGTGCTTCAACAAGTTGATCTATAAGAACTTGTCCCTTGATTGCCTTCTAATTAACATAATCTATGTAAAAATCATTAAGAATCATAGTCCATTTAGCCATTCTACCTTAAAAATCTATTTTAGATAGTAGATACTTGAGTGGATCTACCTTTGAAATGACCATGGTCTTATTATTCAACATGTAATGGTACAGTTTTTGAGTCATGAAGACCATGGCTAGACAAGATTTTTCAAAAAGTACATAGTTATGTTCATATGTAACCAAGATATGGCTTAGGTAGTATACAATGTGCTCCTTTCCTTTGTCATCATGTTGAGCCAAGAGTGCCCCTAGAGCATGATCAGTAGCTGATAGGTATAACAAGAATGACTTTCTTGGCATAAGAGGTAATATAATAGGTGGCTTAACAAGATAGTCTTTGAGTAGTTGAAAATCTATTTGGTAGTGATCATCCTAGTGAAATACAACTCCCTTCTTCAAAAGGTATGTAAATGGATGGCACTTCTCTTCTAACTGAGAGATGAAGCGTTTGATTGACTAGATCTTACCTTGAAAACTATGAAATTGCTTTAAATTGGTTGGTGGCAACATCTTGGTTATAGCATGAAATTTAATTGGATCAACTTCAATACCTCTATGAGACATGATGAAACCAAGTAATTTGCATGAATTTATACCAAACACATATTTTTTTAGATTGATTTTGACTTTGTACTCTTATAATCTCTCAAATATCTTATGTAGCACTGTTGGATGGTCAGCCCTAGTTTTGGATTTTCCTAATATGTCATTGACATAGTCTTCAATAATATCATGCATCATATCATGGAATATGATAGTCATGGAACTTTGATATGTATCTCTAGCATTCTTAAGTCCAAATGGAATCACTTGATAAAAAATGTTCCCCATGAAGTGGTAAATGTTATTTTATGTTGATCTTTTGGTGTGACTTTGATATGTTTGTATCCTAAAAATCCATCCATGAGTGAAAGAATTTCATATCCTATCATGGATTTAAAGATCATGTTGATATTAGGCAAGGGAAAATACTCTTTAGGATAAGCTTTGTTGATGTCTCAAAAATTAGTACAAATTCTAATCTCTTCAAGATTTTTACTAATAGGTACAACATCAGAGATCCATTCAGAGTAGTCAATAGATTGGATACATCTTGCTTCTAAGAGTTTTTCCAATTCTTCATTTACCAATACAATAATGCAAGGATGCATCTTATGTAACTTTTATTTTATCAATTTAGCATTAGGATTAACCACAAGGTGTTGTAGAACCAAGGTAGGATCTAAACTTGGCATGTCAAAATAGGCCCATGCAAAAATATCCACAAACTCTCTCAACAGAGCTACAAAGACGTGACATTCATCCTCAGTGAGGGATGCACCTAATGGATTCATGATATTTACCTATATTATATCTTGACTAGAAGGTTTGAACCATCTTATAAGATAATAGGTAATGACTTGAACTATTAGATTATGTCAGGGTCCTCTGTTAGGACTTGCTCTTCAACTTCTCCTATGCATGATGAATCTGGATCTTCTAATGGGAGATCTAGCCATATAACAAAAACAATCAAAAATTCTTCAAGAATTTGATCAAATAATTGTTGCTCAAATATGAAATCTAATCCATAGGCAAGTTTACATTGGTGGTTTCCTAGTCTAAATTCAAAAATAAGAAAGAACACCTCCATCTAATAGTGATTGAAATAGGTTTTCACCACTAGACTGGCCTTTATCTTTAACTTTTCCCTAGTCAAAAAGTGCCTCAAAGAGGTTTTCACTTTGGGACCTCAATGTTTTATTTATTTATTTTTGGGTAAGGGTGTTCACTCGCTCTCCAAAATAAGATACAAGATCTAATGTGATTGAAAATCCTAATTTGTGATCTCCCAATGGAACATTGTCTCTAAGGCCTAAAAAGTCATAGAATGCCTCATCATTCTAGAACTCATCATTTGGTAGACTAGATTCTTATTGGTCACAATCTATTAGTTGGGGATAATATAATGGCCACTGGTTGTGATGAATGGCCAAGGTAAGGGTAAAAATGGCATTGTTGTCAAATAGGTTTGTTTTAGCTAGGTCATCAAAGGTGAGGTTATGATCAAACTCTGCTTCTCTATAGGCATCATCATCACTAGTCACTGGTGATGGAGTTTGAATAAGATATGTGGGATCACCCTAGGTGGTTTAAATATAAGTCCATAAGGTCTTTCATATTTAGTCATGGAAATTGGCTTGATGGTTCCTTGCTGATTTGGTCTGAGGCCTCCTCCTTCATAATTATGACGCTCCATGATCCTATTGGGAATAGGATACTTTGCACTTTTATAACAATCAGCTTGGTTGTCATTATATAACCATGAGTCATCCCCTTCAAGAGGGTTAAGTCATAGGCTAGATGCTGGTACAAATGTGATAGGTCATTTATCTTTATTCTTTTATGACTAATGCATATGCAGGATGATTTTAAGTCACCCAAAGGTTTTCAGATTCTAAGAAAGATTGGAAATATGAAATGTATCATGGGTCACATATTTTCTCAATCTATTATCTAAAATGGTGAAATGATTGGAATCTTCAGGAGGTGGCATGTGAGAAAGGGAATCTAAGGTATTAGGATCTATGTAATTATTTGATGAAGGACCAACAAGTATAACCTTTCCTTTATCCTACTTGGAACTTGGATTCATATAGTACTGATAATTATAGCTTTGAAATTTGTCCTCAAGATGCTTATAGTGTTCATACAGGTGTAAATCTCTTGAAATATTCACTTCCATCCTTGAGTGGGAAAACTTGATACATTGGTGCAACGTTGATGGGACTGCATGAATCTCATGTAACCAAGGCCTGCCTAGAAGCATATTGTATGATAACTCAAGATCAAGAACATGGTAAAGTGTATCATGGATTAAAGGCCCAATGATAACTGATAAAATAATGGTGCCTTATGACTTTCTTTCCTGATTATCATAGGCTTTGATAGTTATTGTTTCTAGTTAGAGATCTACCATTGTGTACCCAAGAAGCTTGATGAGCTTTAGAGACACTATGTTGAGGCTTGATCCATTGTTGATAAGGACACATTTCAATTTATGCCACTTTATATAAACCTCAATGTATAATGTATTATTATAGAGTGAGCCAAGGGAAGACATATCACCTTGGTTGAATGTGACTTGTTGGGCTAAAGCTAGGTGTCTAATCAAAGCTTGGAATTTTCTTAGGGGATATGTCATTAGAAATAGTGGATTGGGTCAAAAACTCATTCAAAATATTCTTATAGATTATTGACATTCATAAAAAATATAAAATAGAAATTTATGCCGGTGTCTTCTATAATTGTTCCATAATATCAAATTTCTTGTCTTGGTCAGTACTAAATGGTTTATTCCAAGGCTAAATGGTTGGTTAGATGACAGGCAAAGTGGTGGATGGTTTTGGGCTAGGGATAGTAATCTTTGACATCTAAGTTGTGATTTCATAATCAAGATTAAATACTGGACCATTGTTTCTAACTAATGTTGGGAATGGTGTGGGACCAGATAAGATATGTCTTAATTCCTGGTGCACTTGCATGTGATCACATGGCAAGGATAAGTTATCGATATAAGGGCCAAAAGAGGAAGTCCTAATTTTTTGGTTTGATTGTATGCATTCCTAGGTCAAAAAAGGATTATCCATGTAATTTGGTTAAATTTTGTTGTTTAGCAATGGTCTAGACTGATTAGTGTTTGGTCTAGGATTAATGGAGATGGTATTAACACTACCCCCTAAAATATGACCTACAACCCTATTTTAGTTATGTGCAACTGCATGGTAATTTTTTTGGTTGTTTACATTTTGACCTTGGTTTTGCCTATTATTCTATCATTATGGGTTTTGCTACTGATTTTGTTGATTTTGTTGGTTTAGCCTTTGATTTTGATACTATTGATTTTACTGTTGCACTAACTATTGTTTTTATTGTTGATTATTTTGATGCTACTAATTATTATGTTAGGGAAAGGGGCTTTGATAAATCCAAAGAGTTTGATTAGAAGTGGAAGCACCATTATCCAATGTTATTTTCCCATTCTCCAACATATTCTCAATTAAATGCTTGATTTGGACACACCTTCATAGATTATGCTTGTTGACCTGATGATAGTCACATAATTCATTTTCATGATACCAATTATGATAAGGAATGCCTTACAGATAATTATTTGGTATAGGATAACTAATCAGATTAGAAACAACAAGCTTGTGAAATATAGACTCAATAGGTTTTTCTAGATCACTAAAGACATGATGTTCAGGCATGATTCTTCTAGGAGGAGGGGTTTGTAATGGTAATGGTTACTATATTTATTATGTAGGTTTTGGTTGTTGTGCCTATCGAACTAGTTGAGTAGGAGTAAGCTGAAAAGGTGGTGTAGATGATGTTTTCACCATTTTAACATGATGAGACTCAGTTACTCCATTTCCCACAACATTCCTATTATGATTGAATTGCTTTGATCTTTCATGGTTATTGGGATGCGGGTTGTGATGATTGTACATGGATGGGATGTTGGTCATTTTCCTAATTAGTACCTTGATTTTGATTAGTTAAATTAGAATTTATGACTCCTTTATTGATGATCTCTCTCTCGATCAATAAACCTTTACCAATGATCTCCTTGAACGTATGTGCACATTATAGTTCCAAATGATAAACTATATCACTATGAAATTTTTTAGTAAACACAATGGATAATTATTTATCTGGTAAACTATGGGTGAAATGGCTCACAAGGGCTCTCCATCATTGTAAATAATTTGCAAAAATCTCACTAGTTTTTTGATTTACTTACTTAAATCCACCAATTAAATATCATGCTTGAGATTCTAGGAAAAGTGTTACACAAAATTATTAAAAAGATCATCAAAATCCATTACTAAATTTTTGGGTAACTCTAAAAACCATTCCAAGGCTTGTCCAACCAACCTCCTTAGAAACAACAACAAAAAGTATATGTCGATATATGCCACTAGTTGACATGTGATGAATACTTTGGTCAAATAAGCCTTAGGGTCACCTTTCCCTTTATATTTATTTAATTTTAGTGGTTTTATCCTAGAGGAAATAGTATCTAAAAATACTTCATGTTGAATGGATAGGAACATACGCCATCCAATTTGAACTTTCTAGTTTATTTACCATCTTGAATGGTAGTAATTACATCCTTCATTTGTTAAAATTCTTGGGATAAAAAATTGGAAGGAATATTGGTTTGAGGGAGAACATTGGTTTGGATAAATGGTTAGGAGGTTACAAGTGGAACACTTTGACCTAGGTATGATGGAGATACCTATTGGGGTATATTGGCTTGGTTGGGGAATAGACAAAGAATACATATATGTGAATTAAGATGTACATGAAATTGCACATTTGGTTGTAAGATATTCTGGTTTAGGTTGGTGATAAAGGTTTGACTCAGAGGATTTTGTGGTTGAAATGGAAGATATAACTATACTATGCCTATTGTAGTTGTAAAGGGTCATGTTGTTGACTAACTGAAGCTTGTTGTTAAGTGGGAACTTGTGGACCAAGACCTTGTCTCTAGATTTGTGGCACATTTTGAACCAATGGTTTTCTAGTAGGTACTTGAGAAACATGGGGACCTATTTGTTGCATGAATCCCTATGAGGATGTGAAAGTAGGTTATAGATTTGGCATCTATTTTTGACCAATATTTGCACATTGTTGACTAGTCATTGCTTGGTTTTGGATTAGGATATTAGTCTATGACTAAAGAGGTACATTCATCATTTCTTGGTGAGGTGGAACATTTGTTACCCCTAATTGAGGTGGTAATGTATTTGTCCTCTATTTCATTGATGCACTAGATTATAATTTTTATTATGGAATACTACTCGTTACCTATTGAGGAGGAGTAGGGTTTGTCACATTATATCATTGAGGCATGACATTGGCCATTATTTGATTACCTAATCCCATAGGTTACACACTTGAGGAAGTAGCTAGTTGAGGTTGGGGTGTAGAAACTCCCACTCCCTGGTATGATGACCTATTCATAAGATTAATTATAGGCACATTTTGGCTAGTTTTTTGCACATTAGTACCACTTTGATTAGGATTGGACATTTTTTGCACATTGTCCACTATATTTAGCTCACTATTCAATGTAGAGGTTGAAGACACTTCTTCAATAATGCGCATATTAATCAAGTTATCTATTGAAAAAATTTATATGAATGGGTTATAATTTGGGTTCTCTTGTCTAGTTAACTCTATCAACACTCCTATTAAAGGAACTAGGTCAATAAGAGGCTTACTTGCCATGTTCATCTAATTAAAATCATGTGCTAGATTTAGATATGCTTGATATGCTATCTGCATTTGGTTAAAGTGTTCTTCCATGATGTTTTTACCTCGATTAGATATATTAGGATCTTGGTACATTGTTTAGACTAGAGCCATAGGATTTCTAGAAGAAGCATGTTGATCATAAATGATATTATGGGGCACTCTTACTAGAATTGGTAAATTTTCATGGGGGAAGTATACTGGAAACTTGGCCCCTACCTTGATGGATCTAACCAAAATATTGTCTTTGTTCTCTAACAAATTCATTCAAATAAAAATGGATCATACGTGGAAGCTGTATTAGCAGAATATGATTTTTGAAGTACTAGCTCATCCAATGTAAGTATTGTAGCTAGGTATTATGTGGTTTGCTCTTGGTCCTATTCTGAATAAGGTGGTGTGTTAACTAGATAGTAAGCCAATGGATCTTGGCTTTGTGCTCCTAATTGAGTATTATAAGAGGGATAAAAATCCATTTCATAAGCAATATTATCTGCATAGGTGTCTTATACCATTTCTTCGTACACAACTAGATTAATAATCCCTGGATTGTACATGAGTCCACTATGAGTTTAAGAATACATGTTGGGATCCATAGTCAATGTTTTTATGATAAAAGGTCAAAGAGTTCTTCAAATTCTAAAAAAAGATAATGTCTAAAATAAATGATGTCCCAACCTGGTCTAGATTTGTTAAAAGTATCAAAAGTTTTATGAGGAACAAGATAGCGTGAAGTATTTAACATTTCATTATTTACACAAAGATAAGCAAGTAAATGGTCCTAAAAATCAAAATGCCAAACTTTAAGGTCAAAGTGTTTCAAATCAGTTTAATCTAGGAATTTAAAATTTGGTAGGTATTTTGGCCAAATGTGGCATCAAAAGCTAGGCTCAAACAAGGCATGTGCTAGGACTCTTGGCCAAATGGTGTCAAAAGATAGGATTTGAAAATAGATGAAAGTTTTAATCTAACAGATTTGAAACACTTCTAACAAACATTAGGGATTTGATTATTAGTCATGAACTTGATTAACTAGGTATAAGGTATGAAACAAAAGGCACTTTAGAAATAATTTATTTTCTCACAAAAAATGGTATAAAACTAGGTTCCTTTAACAAACAAGCTAGAAAAAAGTGAATAATAGAACTATTTTAGACAAAAGATCACAAAAGTACACTTGGATTGGTCTGAATATATAGGAACAAATTTGAACCCTATGCAAGAATGTCTATGAAACAATATTCAAAACATTTTGGGTAGCATAAAAATGCTATACTACCCAAAAAGGTGTGATAAAAAGGTTTGTTTCAAAAACTCTCTAAGGCAAATATGCTTTCCTACAATTTTGACAACATAACACTACCTTTCTTGACTCAAAATGTTGTGGTACATAGACTTAAATTTCAAGTGTTTAGCACAAAATGGCTTAAGTCTATCAAATGTTGATAGTGATTATGAGTCTTAAATAACCTTCAACCCAAATTGGAAATTAAACCTAAGTTCTCTCAAGTTTAGTGCAAATGGTGAACCCACTTAACACATCAACCTTATGAAATTATAAAGGTGTAATTAAAAATTTAGGTTATAAGTGAAGGACTTTAAAAAACTTTGGTAAAGGTCTAGACTCAATTGGGTAGCATAACTACACCAAAGTGGATGATATGAATCTCAAGCTTTTGATAAACTTTTGAACAAGGCAAATCGATGATCTCACATGGGAAACATAATACCTCTTTTTTCAAAAGAAAATTTGGACTATGTGTTTGGTTTGGATTGTTTGTTTACACTAATTTTTGACTCCAAACAAGACTTTAAACTAGGACAAGACCAACTAATTAATCATTATTAGATCTTAAACTGGCAAGATTGCTTGGTATTGTTGGAATTTGTCAATATATGTTATTTGAGAGGATTTTAAGTGTTCATCCAAAAGTAAATGTGCATTATATAGTACGGTTTTTACACCCCCCTCTCTCAAATGATAGTACTATAATATGGACCTTGAGGTGTACCTTGCACCAACAATACTTCCATGGTAAGTGGAGATTTGTCTAAGATCTAACATATTTTTTAATGATCTAGGGGAATTAATTACAAAATGACTTTCATGCCAAAAAATGCAAAATAAAAGCATGGATTTTGGGTCTGTATCACTTGACTTGTTGTAAAAAGGTCTAGTCCTTTTTGCAACCACTACATCCTGCTATTCGCTTAGTGTAATGTGATGTCCAAAGTACCACTATGTCATGTGTGCAACTCCAAAGGAGTCAAATGAAGTTAATTCTAGGAGATGAAACCCTGGGTTAAAGCTTCCCTAAAGAACTTGTGGGAGGTGATAAAATCCCCCTCATAAGCCAAGATATATAAAAAATAAAGAAATCATGAAAGTAGAAAGACTTTAGGGTCATTTTCAAGGTCACCCAAATGTTGACGAGTTTTTGGGGAGTGCTTTAGATGACTTTATTTTTAAGACTTGGACTAAGCTATTTGCAATAAGAATGGCACTTTGATTCCAAGGGTTCCTTGCAGGGGATAAATGGAAGAACATACAAACAACATTCCTTTTTTTCCAAACAAAAATTTGATTAAACAACTATTTCAAACAAGAATTGACAAGTGTGTTCAAATTTAAACCCAAAATGAAATATTTGGCAGTGTTTATTTGACCCCTTGGTCTTAGTTGCAAACTTTGAAAGCATTCACCAAAACATTAAGTCCTTTGTAAAACACCAAAACAAGGTTCCTAATTGATTTTTAAGCATGTAAAGGTGATTTTAACATGTTTTGAACAAATATCAAACTTGGTCTTGTAGCAAACATGTTAACACGTCTTTTATATTTGAAGCTCTTTTTAGCTTGAAATAATAAACTTTAGAAAAATAGCTCTCAGGTTTGTGTTTTTGGAAAAAATAGTGACCGACATTGGTTATTTCAACTAATAATGGTTACCTTGGCTAACCAAAATCTAACTGATGTTGGTTTTGCTAGCCGACATCGGTTAAGCCATGTAACCGATGTTGTTATTACTTGCTGACATCAATTACTATGTAAAACCATGGCAAACACAAATGGTAAAATAAAGTTAGAAAATCAATTTGCAAGAGTTTTAAAGGATCAAATAAATATTTTAGAGTTTCAAAATGATCTCCTTCAGGTGTGAGATGCATCTTGTCCCACTGGTTGTGCCATTATGTGATCTAAGAATTTGAATCAAGAGAGGATGGTAGTATCATGTTAGTTCCAAAATGAAAAAAAATGAAAGAAACACACTAACTAGCATAACATCTCTAGGCCCAGACAATAGGGAGAGCTTAGTTAACAAAAACAAATGATAAACACAACTAAAAAGTAAGGAATAAAACACAAGAATTCTTTCACCTTCCTTGGATTCTCTAAATGCCTTTGTAGTGGTGGGTTGCTTGACTTGTGCTCATGAAGTCATTGGTAATGGAATCTTAGATACCTCCATCTCTCCTTGGGACCTTGTGGCTTTGGCTTGGTTTGGCTTGGAATAAATTTGGCATTATAACTTTGAATTATCAAGTCCTTTCAAGATATTTGAGCATAATAGCTTTGCACCAAAATAACTTAACAATGATGTTCATAGCCTCTCTATTTATAGATTTTTTGATTTAATCATAATCAACCTTAGCCATCAATCTCAAGATTGATATGTGTGGTTGACGATTAATTCAATTTTTGGAATTAAATTTATAATTATCCTCATCATGACATTGGAAGAAGGGGCAATTAAGAGGCATAGAGGGCATCATGGAAGGCATTGATGAGACATGGAGAGGATGTCTTCCCAAGAAATGAGGTCACCTAATGATACATATATTTCATACTCATTACCAAAAATAAGTATTCAAAAAGTTTCCATGGAATTTTTGATTAGGCCTTGTTTAGATTAGTTATCTCTTAAGCATGTTTAAGCACTTTGTGCACAAATTACTCAAATTGATCATAATGCCTTGTTATTGTTCCAAAATTTGACTGGATTGGAATTCAAAGGCAATATCAGATGCATTGAATTGATTATCCCATTTAGGATGTTACCAATAGAAAATGACAAAGTCACATGTCTTGTGCAAGAGATTTGATAGGAAAGAGCAATCCAGAGTACCCAGATGCAAATTTGGCATTTTGACTCAAAATGATCTTATCAAAGTTAGCTAGCCCGTAAATTGAATTACCCCATTTAGTGATACCCTAACTAAAATTGGCACTTGAATATGTTAGTTTCACATCATTTAGCATGTTTTAGTGATTTTAGGCTAAATTGTGCATTTTGGGGGGAAATTGGCCAAAATCCTAATTGGAGGTTATCGGTGGCTAGATTTAGATGTCTACAAGAACTATCAACACCAAGGATGTGGGACACTTTGAATAATGAACACAAATCTTGGGCTAAAATTTAAGTACATAGATAAACCCATGAAGGCTATATGCATGAAATTAAAATGGATCCACCTTCCCACAACATGTTCCCCATTCTTTAGGACCTATTACAAATCTATTAATCTACTGTAAAGATTGGGTACTTGCATGAGAAAGTAGCTGGTACTAGATAGTAAATGATATAATGAGACCTCTTACCTCAGTTTACTAGCCTACCACACCCAATGGACCTCGACTCTATCATGGGGTCAATTGTGGATTTTGATATTTGACTAAGATAGGAGATGTGCCAAATATATATCACATATTTTGGTGTGATTTGAATTTTAAGATTATTTTTTCCTTTTAATCATTGCCTTTTGTTTTTATTTTATGATTTGGCTTTTAACTTTTTTTTTTGGCTTTTAACACTTTTGGATTTTTCTATTCCTCCTTATCCATATGGATTGGAAGAACCAAACATGAGTGAAATAGGTGATAAACACAAGAGATCTTACACTTAGTCACTAGACAAAAGGACCTAAAGACCAAGATGCCGAAAGACTCCCATACTTGCCCACAAGTAAGTATGCAATATCAAAATTGACTGAGGTGAGCCTCAAATGAAAGGAAATAGGGGAAATATGGGAATCATAAGAGACTCATCTATGTAATAAGTGATATAATGATAAATATTATTGTAACTAATTATAAAGAAGTAAAATAGTGTTATAAAAGGGAAAAGGCTATGCTATGATAGTTATATCACTAGAGAAGTCATACTAACCTACAATAGATATAGAAGAAGCACTAATGAAAGTAGTAGTCATCCCAAAAAGTGTTTTAAAGATGTTTTCATGTGGTAATTTGTAAACAAAGCCTAGTCTTATCGATGGTATTACATTATAACTCACAAGATGAACACCAATGAGGTAAATGCTAAATAATAGGGGAATAATAATCATAAATCTACAAAGGCAAAGAATGACAAAAAAAGACAAAAATGAAAGAGATATATAAGAAATAAAATGAAAATAAATTCCCAATATAATTTGTAAGAAAACCAAAGAGCTCAAAGGTGACAATGATGCTAGTAAAGTGTGTTTGTGAGGAAGACCTGGTCCTATCCAAGGTATTACAATGCAATTCACAAACTATAAAGTGAAATAGAATTAAAAAAACACAAAGGAAATAATGCTGCAAGTAAAATAAAACTAAAAAAAGTAAATTTCAGAAAAAAAAGAAACATGTGATAAAAAATAACAAGTAAGATATATGCCAACGTGTTTATCAAAGATGAACATGGGAAATACAAGTCTATGTGTTTTAGAATATTTTTGAAGCTAAATTTATTTGTTATTGTGCATTGTAGAAAAAGAGTGGGCATTGTAAGATGCCCCAATGGGTAAGTGGATGTAGGGATGGGTATCATAAGATGCCCCAATGTCTAAAGGTACATGTGGATAGGTATCACAAGATGACCCAACATATGAGGTGGAGTGAGGTAACATTAAGTCATTAAAATAATTTGAATTGGGTTGGTAGGTGCATTTGGAGATAGGTAAATGTGTTGGTTTTTTAGATTTTAAGGGTAGTGAAATTAAAATAGGATTTTTAAAATAGGTATGAAAAAGTATATATGATAAATGAGGACCACGTATGATATGCTTTGGAGTAGGCATTTGAACTAGGTAATCCTTTAGTTTATGTGATCGAAGAGGTTGAGGTTCAATGGATGTAATGATATGTTTAAAGTTGTTCATATTATCTATCCTTTCCTTATTGGTGTAGGAAGAAGGATCAACTATGGTTTGAATAATATCATTAAATGAGGTGTAGGTATGGCATATTTTTTTGTTATTTATTAGGTAGTTGATGTTGATGTGATTATGATTCTTTAGATTGAATTTATGAGGCTTGAAGATAGTCTTGATAACGTTGTTTAGTTAGAGTATCAATATTGAAATGTGGACCAAGAAAGGAAGAAAGAATAAATAGATGAAGATCACAACAAGACTCATGAGAATGACCTATAGTAGCATTACACTAACAAAAAATATTAGGATTGTACCATTTTGGAGGAAGTTTGAAAGGATCAAAGCTCATGGGTTTAGAGGGTTGTAATTTCTTCTTAAATTGTCTACACTCAAGGGAGGTTGGTTTGGATTCAAATTGGCTGAATTGGATGCTTCATTTTGAGGTTAGAGAGGCTTGGATGAATCAATGTTATGAGAAAATGATTGGAAAGGCTTTTTATTAACTATTTGAGGTGTTTCAAATTAAGTCATAAGAAAGTCTTGCCTTTTTTCTTGGTCTAAGGCTTCTTCTAAATTTTTAGGAGAAAATATTTGAACTTTGTATTAAAAGGGAGATTTAAGAGAAGTAATAAATAGTTTTAAAAGAGTATCATAATTCATGTTATGGTCCACATTGTGAGATAGAGAATTCCATAATTTGATGAAAGTGTGAGCAGATTTATTAGGAAGTTGTTTGGCATTGATGAAATGGCTAAGGTAATTTTTAGGAAGGTCATCATGTTAAAATTCCTTCACTAAAGTATTGACTAAATCCTCTAGTTTTGAGATGGAATGTATAGGATTTTGGTTATAACATTCAAGTGCATCACTAACAAAGGTTTTGGATAAGAGCTTGGTGGCAGAAAAGGTATTTGTTTGGACCCAGTCCTTATAGATATTTCCAAAAGACTTAAGAAAGATAGTAGGTTCCTTAGTCCCATCATATGTAATAGTTGAATAATTGCTTTCAATATTTATGGATGCAATTAATGGATCTAAAGGTTCATTTTGAAGATGTTGAAGAGTTTTGTTATGCAAATTAGGTTGATGGATGATATTCCCATTGACATATCTAAGAGGAGGGGGTACAAAATTATGATTTAGTTGAGACATGATGACTTGAGGTGGTTGAATAGTCATGTGTAATAAATGTTGTTGCATTTGAATCATTTGGGAATGATTAGTTATTTGCATGATGTTCATTTATTGAATTATTTATGAAAGAATTTGAGTTATGTCAATTTGTGAATTATTATTTGAAGGTAGGATGTTGGTGTTGGTGGGAGGAGGGGTATTGGGTGGAGGATTCCCAACATTGGTATTGAGAGGAAGATTCCCAATATTAGTGTTAGTTATCCTAAGTGTGGTAGAAGAAGAAGTAAGCTCGGTAAATCCACTATTCTTGTTATGAGTGTAAATGGTATTATCATCAAGGTTTTTGAATAATTAGGAATCATCTAGATCATTGGTTGGATTGATTTCAACCATATTGCTTTGGTAACTGATAATTCTAGTTGCTCTTGTTATGGGTGTAAAAAAAGGATTCCCATCATTGGTAGTAAGAGGAGGACTAAGATCAAGGACCTTAACTATATTACACTATGTAGTGATTAGTTTTGGATTAGGAAAAGATGAAATAAATTGAATAGTTTCATCTAAAGTAATAAAATAAGTGAGGTCTAGATCTAAATCCTTAATTATGTATTATTCTTGACTAAATAGAGGCTGAAAAGATGACATCATCATGAAATAATACTAGATAATTACACACAAAATAATATCGGCTAAGGTGTATAGAGTCGATAGGGTTAACTATGTATTATTTAGATAAAAGGACACAAAATGAAGATAGAATCAGCTAAAAATAAAACAAGGTCAACCCATAGGTTCAAGGCCAATTGGATCAACCTATTATTGATTTGAAGTAGGGATTTGGATGAATACAAAGTTTGCCAACAAGGAACATGGTCATCTTAGAGGTACTAAGTTGAATAGGTTTACGTAGTGCTATAGAGAGAAAATTTAGATTGAATAACAAGAATATGGAGTTGAACAGGTTGATTGTCTATTATAAGTAGAAAAGTTGAATCAGTCAGTGAGAGAATGTGTCAACACAGATGATAGTGTTATGAACATAGGAAAGATTATTTATAAGTATATGAAAGTAAACATACAAGTAATTAGATAAATTTGGTTGGTCTGATTGGAATACACAACACAAATATTGCACCAATGTTGGCTAGTGCAAGTTTTGAAATACAAAATACAATGATCACAAAGTAAGCAACAACTTGAAATTAAAAACTAGCTAAGTGGTCATTCCTAAGTATTGTTAAGTTATAATAAAGTTTTTAATTAATGTGATAGAGAGTTGGCTATAAGAAGAAACTAAAAATAAATTTAAGGTTGGTTTCAGGTAGTTTAGGTTGAAATGAATATGTATTGGTAATGGTACTATCTTGTTATTAGGGCCTACCCCATCACTTCAAAATTCCATAATGATAAGGGTGTTAGGCGCTTTGTCAATATATACCTTTAACCACATATTTATAGTTAGATAGAAAACCAAGTCAACTTCCCCCTTGATGATGAAGTACAAGTAGGTAGGCCTTGGGAAGATAAGTGTTTAAATGTGTTTTGAATGTTATATGATTTGGTAGTGTGTAAAAAAGAGTAAAATAGTGTAACTAAAATGGTAATTTAAAAAACCACCTATTTAGACTATTTGAGTTACTCTAAGCATGAAAACAATTGAAAAA
Organism: Torreya grandis; assembly: GCA_037957365.1. Taxonomy (NCBI): domain Eukaryota; kingdom Viridiplantae; phylum Streptophyta; class Pinopsida; order Cupressales; family Taxaceae; genus Torreya; species Torreya grandis. The sequence continues at coordinate 1,905,484 of JARHVA010002003.1, forward strand.
AAATGTGAATTAATTACTAGAATATAATTGTTAATTTTTTTTATTAAGAATATTACAAAGTCATTTCAGGTGACATTGTATGCAAATAGTACAAAAAAGAGTCAATTGGGTTTCTATTATTCTTTAAAATCAAGGTATTTAATAATAGAGTTGAATAGGTTGACTATGTCTCTTAGATAAAAGATATAATATAGAACTAAGTCGATCAGGTTGACTTAGTTAGCTATAGTTGTAGTTTTGAAGATTGCTAACTTGTAAAAAAATAGAACTAAAATAAGTGCTAAAATGACATAGAGAGGAAATAAAGGAACCTTGGTGGGATTAGAGATGATTTAGATTAAAAAAAAAATGCTATGATGCTCGAATGCTACTTTGAATTTATGGCAACTGGGTCAACTAGCTTGACATAGTTTTCAAGACCCTACATGCCAAAAACAATTACTATAAACTAAGTTGACTAGGTTAACTTAGTTGGTATAACCTGAATTATAAAAAGAAGAACTACAAATAGAGTCAACTGGGTCAACCTAGCTGGTAGAATATGATTTAAGAAGAATATTGTGTCAACAAGATCAATCCAGTTACTTATGTTCAGTGAAAAACTGCATAAATATAATGGAGTCACTTTGATATGACTGTTTGTTAAACCTATGCATAAACTATTATAATATACTAATATGTTTGATGTATTACTATAAATATAGAAAAATATGATAAAATTATAAAAATGACAATGTGAAGGAAGACCTACAAGGGTTAGATGCATGTTGGGTTCACCAGAATGTATGTAATGGGAAATGCAATAGATCTATAAATCAATCATAACCCATAGGAGATAAATCCTACTTACACTTTTGATTGTGGATACATTAGATATTCAGGGTCATGACCAAGATGGATCCAATATAACTAGACAAGGGATCTCTTACCACAATAATATCACTAGGGAGGGTTCTAAAGCCTCTAGTCAAGAAAATTTATGCAATAACCCTAAATAGATCCTACATTTTTATATTTACTAAACTAATAATAAGTAAAAGTCTAATCTAGTGCTCACCAAAGATTTTGGCATAAAGTGCGGATAATAAACATTAAAATTAAACATGCATAAAAGACATATACTCATGTTAATGTATATAGAATCTTAATGCATGTAAGAGAAGTAAAAATGCATATCTATCTATTCTTATAAAGGAGGAATAAAGTTAGGAATACTTACATTTAAAGACGAACCCGCTGAGCCTCAATATCTCCCTTGGCCAAGATGATTTACAAGAGGTTAATGTGGTATTTAAGGATGACAAGGATAAATCAGCTCTAGGCTACACAACCTATCAATGCATCCAATATACTTCTCCACAACACAAAATCCATATCTCCACAGAAAGTATGAAACACTAGGTTATGGTTCTCAAGTAGAATGGTGGATAAGTAAATACGCAATATACATCTCTTCTTATTATTTTTTTCTTATAAATGATGAAATGGATGTGTTTATATAGGTAGAACTCTAGTCCTTTCTAAAAGTTTAGGCTGATAGAGTTGGCCCAATCGACTTTGTATTGTTAATTGATAAAAACAAGTACCAATTACAATACAAAGTCGGTCTAGTTGACTCTGTATTGTAAATTGTCAAAAAGGGTTTTAGGTTTAGGAAGGGCTAATGAAGGAGGAAAATGACTAGAGGAGGGTGAAATAGAGGATACAAGGCTTAGGTAAGTACATAGGAGAAGGTTATGTTGATAGCAAGTGGCTGGAAAAATGGTAAGAATGATATAAAGCCATAATAATCTTATGAAGCACCAATGGTTTCCCCACCCCTTTCTTGGTTCACCCTTTAAGGCATGTACTAAGAGAGATTGAAACTTGATGGGTTCGTGTAATATAAAAAGTGTTGGTAAGTGCTAAAGTTAATAAAAATATTATGTGTATATGCATAGTATGTGATCACAATAAGTCTTAAGATCCATGATGTGAATCATGATAACGTCTAGATAGTAATAGTATGAGGTCAACAATAAATCTATCACACACACAAGAACACTCAAAAGAAAATCAAAAGATTAAAAATGTTAAGTATATAACATAGTAAGTACACTAAAAAATAAATAAGCATGGATAAAGGCATATGTAAGTATATAAGATCAAACGTGATAATGTAAAATGATCATATTAGGATATAACTTGTATGTATCATGATCAAAGAAGTGGATTCACCCAATATCTAAATGACATGAGTGGAAGTAAGGCCAAACATATAAAATACATAGATCATATGCCTGGGTATGCTTGTATCACACTCAAAATATGTGTGAAACATATATGTATATATAAATAAATGATATGCTATCTACCAACATGGAAATAAAACATAGATGCCAAGGATCTAATAGAACATGTAAAATATATAAATATTGCTAGATTTTTGATTTTTTTGGTATTTTTGGAATATTTTAAAGGATTAATCAAAGAATTCCTCATCATCAAAAGGTGTAGGGTCACTTGAGAAATTTCAACCTTTGTTTATAGTGACACATGCTCACCTCCTCGATGTTTTTGTGTAGTGGTTTTATGGAAGCCATCGATGGGGAGGGGTGGCCATATACATCATGGTGTAATTAAATGTCCATATCCTTGACAATGAAGTTGATACACATATCTATAATATTAAATGTTGTATTTCAATTAGCAAACCAATGTTGTCCAAATTTATATGTCAAAAGTGGGTCTTGGTATAATATCCACATGATCATGGGGACCACATGTGGTCCACATAATAATGGTAGGTGATTGTGCACAAGAGATTATGAAATTAATGAGGAGTATGTTAATATAGTTATATTTTTAGACACCTTATTTTGGCCACAACTATGTTCCAACCGGACTTCAGATTGATTTCTATCAAATAGTGCAAATTAAGACTAAGAATCACTGAATGTCTCAATTTCATCTACACATTGAACATTAGTGCTCAGAATCGTGTTGAGGCCCCCCTATTTGGGGTATTATATTATACATAATGGTAACCTATCATAAATTCATCTCTAGTTAGCTTGTGATCTAGAAAATTGGTATTTGGCCTTTAGACCCATTAAGCGGGGCACTTAAACAATTCCTAAAGTGCAAAAAAGCTAAGAAAAATGAATTAACTAAGAAAATTAAATTAAATGCTTAAGTAAAATTTTCATGTGAAATTAGTGAAAATGAATTTTATAAAAGGAAAATTCAAATAAAAATGAGGTCATAATGATGTCATCATCCTCAAAGTCAAAGAATTGAAAATATATCCCCTAAAGTCTTAAATTCAGAAATAAAGAACCATGCTTAATAAATAGGATCTCTATCCCAAATATTAATTACTTGTCCTCTCCTTAACTTAACTAGGGTTAAACTAAACTTAACCTTGGTTAAATCTAACCTAATTGTACTTAGGTTAGATTTAGTTTAGAATGCTATAAATACAAGGCTTCACCCATTGTTCAACAAACTCTTTTGGTGCAATGTTATCATTCAAAAATCCATTCAAGGAGCCTCTTTGTGTAATGTTATAATTCTAATTTGTTGAGAGAGAGAAGCATCAAATCCAAGTCAAATCCAAAGCCAAGCCCAACATTTGCAAGGTGACAAGGAGAGATGATGCAAGGATCACCGTTGCCAAAGTCTCTTTGAGCACATGACCGAGCGCATTCCTACATAGCCAACATATAACTCTTACTCTCAAAGAAGTTACATAATGTTTGTTTTGTCTTCTATTGATGGTTACTTATATCATTCGCTTGCTCCTTGAGTGTCTAGGTTTGAGGTGTTAGCTTTATTAATATGTTTTTATTTTGGTTTTCATCATACTAAAACAATACCAACTCCCCTCTTAGATTCCTATTGATCACATAATGGCATAATTGGTGGGACCACTCACCCCACTTGTATAAATAATTAATCTTTGGAACTCCTACAAGCCAAGAAGCAGTCATTTTAGACTTTAATTTATTGATTTTTATCTAACTTTTATATGTTTGGATTTTGATGGTAAAACTACAATTTTTTAACTAAAAACTATGAATTCAACAAGATAAAACATATAATCATTGATCGAAACTATGAAATCATCTTGAACAATTATGAAATCACCCTGGTTTGGACTTAGCTTTACAAAACTATGAAATCAAGCCTAGAAATAGTAAAATCATTGAGTAAATTTATAAAATCATTCTATAGGAAACACAACCTATTATGGACATAGATTTCACCCTAGATGAAATTAGAAATGTTCAAGTCCTATTCTCAAATCCAGTCCAACATGGGAATGACCCTAGGCTATGGGTTACCTAAACGTGGGTGAGACCTCTAGGATTTTTAAATGAGGATAGCTCCTTAGATATAACAACATAGTCCCTTTTACTAAAAATATACTATTGGGATGAAAATGGAGATAAATAAATGAATGGAAATGTGTACTAAATGTAGTGATGAACCAAATGTTCAATAATCCACTTTTAGCTTAGACACTTCTATGATTACTAATGGATTCAATCAAGACAAGAACTGGTCAAATTCTATGACAAGGTTGCAAGCATGAGTAGTTTTTATGAAGGATAAAAACATGATCATAGCTTGAAGGAAATAAATAGATAGGTCTATATAAGACACTATGGACCTATGACACTTCAAGAGGAGCATCACTAGCTAACACTTGACACAACCTGCAAGAAACTAATAGAATTGAAGTAAGGTACAAGAAAAACATACAAATGATGAATAGGAACATACACTCTACACATTAAAATTCAATAAAGCAAACTTTTTATTCAACTAGAATCTAAAAACTATCTTATATTTCTTTAAAAGAGTGTTAAAAAAGGATTTTGATAGAGCTTCACTATCTCTAGTCAAGGGATGCAAATCAAGATCTCAAAGCTAGTACATGTAGGAAGAGAAAAGGTGGGAGAGAGAAATTAACAATAGAAGGAGTGAATTAATGAGCTCAATATCATTTAGAATAACCACTTTTTTAATCCTCTTTGAGTCTATTTTTGTATTAATGTCACTCTATCCTTTTTTGGTGTGATGAAGGATATGAAAATCAAGATAATTTGTAAAGACAATATTAGCTACCACATGAACCTTCTCTAGCTCTTCTATATCAAAGTCCTGAAAGGGAAAAATGTTCATATTCAAGATCATTATTGTGTCTACTTTTAATAGCTATTTATTGAGAGTATGACTACACTCAAGGATGGGATGCTCCTCCATTAATTGCATGTTATTGCCCTGCTTTGAAATATTCAAGCATAGGTCCATTGTAGCTTTACTATAGATTGAAAACCAATATTATTTATTGATTTTACTATAGATATTATATTAATAAACATCTATAGGCTGCACATTATCAAACTATTTTAGGTTTAAATAGACCTATTTTATTTCTTTGGCTTTCTAATGGTAGTGTTCGATCTTATTAACTCATTCTGGCTCAACTCAGACCCTTATTTGAGATCAATTCTTTTGTATTTGCCTTAGTTAAAAAACTTCTCCTTTAACCTATATCAAAAGTCTTGGCCTTTCCCCATTTTATCATTATCTATAAAAAACTAACTCAACTCATTGACCTATTAACTCTCTCTTGTGCCATCTGATCTTTGTTTATTCAAATGACTAATGGTCATGAATCCTCTGCCAGTTTAATGAGATCTTGACACTTTTCAATCACACCCTTACACTCAAGATGTATTGAATCTTTTAATTACTGATGTTTTATTAGATCTGATTCTATGATTGAATGCAAGCCATTGATGTTCTTAGGCCCACTATCCTATCATTCATGGTTCACTCTTGGATCTTCTATACGATTGAAAGTCGATCATTGATCCTTCTTTTTGAATCCAAATAGTTATTACATGGGGCTTAAATTTTACATATACATGTATATATTTGACATATTCATTAATTTATTTGACATCCTCATGACCGTCACTGAGATATTTGAAAACCAATGATCATTTACTATGACTTAAATTTGACATCTATGCACCCATCAATTAACATCCATAGGAATGTCAATAATGTCTGTAAAACTGTCAATCTTTGGACCCCAATGGATGAATTTTGAGCTTGAACTTTGACACTTATATGAACCTCACTCTACTAGAATAATTTTTTCAAGTTGATTGGGTTGATACAACTATATCTTTGAGGGAATTATTGTGAAACAATTTCTTTGAGAGAAATCTATCTTTATCTATAGGACTTTTGGCTGTGAGCTTTCGTATCAAGACATTTGTTGTAGACAAAATGTTCAAAAGAATTTGTGCTTTAGGATTTTTGTTTTAGAAAAAATATCTAAAATAATTCCCAACACTTAGTCAAATAACCTAAAACAATTTTCTTGAAGGAAGTATTAGCACTTAGCCAAAAATGTCAACACTTAGCCAAATAAAAAAGTTCACAAGAATTTAACCTAGCTAATTAAAATTTGAAGACAATATGTCAAGTAAAGACTTATCCAAATAAAAGGTTTTGGTCTTAGATTTTTAGTTTATAGGCTCTTCTAAATTTATTCTTAAACCATTTTTGGACCTTTGAAGGCTTGAATGAACTATGAAAACATGAAGCTTGTGCAGACTTGTTTCATGACCTTAAACTGCTTTGATCACCATGAAGCCTACTTTTTCAAAATATGACCAAATGCACTTTAAGTAAACTTTAAAGTGTTTCAAAAGATTTGTAAGATATGGGTGATATTTGAACCACTCATTTCATCTAGAATTTGGTCCACCTACTCAAACCATTTCCAGGCAAAGATATCTATGTGGGCCAAAAGTGGCCAACATTTCTAACAACTCATTTGGTTTGACCAGCCTACTGGTCAAGGAACCTAGAATTTGATCAATGTCGTTCATGGTGGATAGAAAAATTAAGCATTATTTAAAAAAATACTATATCTCCTTGAAACATCTTGAACCAATGAAATACAAATGAACAACAAAAAATCAATAAAAATATGAATAACCACCCAAAACAAATAGAATAATGTGCAAGGGCACTTGGAGAAAAGACAAACCTATTTACCTATATACAAGGATCATGATACAATACTAATAAAAAAACTTGAGATACCTCCCATTGATAGGGATGGGAAGTTTCTCTCTATTCAACCTATTAAGCTCAAAAGCATTACTCTCCTTATAACCTATGATAACATTAGGCCCACTCCAAAAGCTATCAAACTTGGAGTGTTTTCTAGGTTTTGTATGGTCCTCATCCCATTTGAGGACTATATCACCTTGATGAATTTTTTTTGAGGAATCTCTCTTGTCAAATGAAATCTTAAACTGGTGCTAACTAGACCACATGATGTGCATAATAGTTTCCTTTTGTCTCCTCCAGTTGTCTTATCTCATTCAACCTTACTTGTATAGCATCATCCTCTAGAAGCTCAAGTTGATGTGCATGCTCTAATTTTGGAAGCTCAAGAGATATAAGGATTTTGGCCTCTTTATCATAGAATAGAAGGTATGAGGAGTATCTATTATCTATCTTAGGTGTCACTCTATCTGACCATAAGGCAATCCTCAACCTAGCATGCCACTCTCTTTGACTGTCCTCCATGGTTATTTTGATAATCCTTAACAAGTTATTATTGGTGGCCTCTTCTAGTCCATTTCCCTATGGGTAATAGTTAAAGGATGCCTTGAGATAAATTCCATGTGAAAGGGTCCACTCACTTACCTTACTACTATTGAAAGCCAATGCATTTTTGCAAATAATTGTAGATGGCACACCAAATCTAGTCACAAGGCTATTGTAAAAGTCCAAAATAAAAAATTCATTAGTCTCCTTGAGGGAAACTTATTCAACCCACCTTGTAAATTATTTTGTATCTATAATAATCCATTTATACCCTTTAATTAAAGATAGGTGTATCATTCCTATAAAATCTAAGCCCCATTGCATAAAGCATTGCTCTACTTGTATGGGTTGCAAGGGAAGGGCAACTAACTTCTACTTGCCAACAAACATTGCACATTTTGGGAATTTATTTCCCTAATATTGAACATATTTAAACATTATGGGATAAAATTACCCATTTCTAATGATTTTTGAGGTTATGGTTTTGGTAAAAAAATTCCCACCAGCTAGACCATCATGGAACTACTCAAGCAACTTATCTATTTGGCCTAATTCCACACACCTCAAAACCATGTCTTCTATGTATCTCTTAAAAATTAATCCATATATCAAGATATAAGGTATAATTTTCAACCTAAAGTGCCTTCTCTTGTATCTATCTATCCCCATATGGCATTGTCCTAACTCAATAAATCTAATTATATCATGTGTCCAACTAAAGGGTGTGTTGTCTGCAATAGCCTGTTGGCCATCATAAACTGCCAACACTTGATCTTTATCTTGATTTAATTATAATTCAAGGTGATCAAACATCCCTCTACCCCTAGTAATATTTTTAAATTTAACCTCGAGGTCATAATCCATGTATTTTATTACCCATCCAACTCTTTTCTCATTGAGGTCTTTATTGAGTATAAACTCTTTAATACTTGGGTGTACCACCATGAGTATGATATTAATATAAGATACCATGTGCCTAAATTCATTCAAACCTCTCATTACTACAATAACATCCTTATCTACAAATATATACCTATCCTCATACACCTCTAAGTCCTAACCAAAGAAAGCAATAGGTTGTTCTAGACCTTGCTCATTCTGTTGCATCAACATGGCATAGATTGCATCCAATGTAGAGAAGACATACAAGTAGAATTTCTTGTTAAAATTAGGGTTAATAAGTGTATGGATATGATATATGGCCTCTTTGATGGACTCAAAACTCATCTTACCTCCTTTGGTCATGTAAACTCTTTGCATTTTCTTAGAATGTGAGTAAGAGGCTTGACCATCTCTACAAAGCCTAAAATAAATATTCTTATAAAATTAATATTTCTTAAAAAAATATACAGACCCTTCTTATGTTTTGGGAAAGGGTAGAGATAAGATGGACTCAAATTTTGTAGGGTCTATATAAATAACATCTTTGGACACTACATGGAATAATAATCTACCCTCATGAACACCAAATATGCATTTTTAAGGATTCAATGACACACCAAAATATTTACATCTTTCAAATACTAACCTCAAGTGAGAAATGTGATCAACTGGGTCCTTTGAGAATTTAGTGATGTCATTTAGGTAGATGAGAACCATGTCATTGATCAAACCTTCAAAGGAAACATCTATTACCCTCTATAAAGTTGCTCCAACATTGGATAGTCTGAAGGGCATTTTCATATATGCATAAGTACCCCACTTTATGGTGAAGGTAGTCTTATGCCTATCTTCTTCCTTGACCATGATATGATTATAGCTATAGTAGCCATCAAGCAATGAAAATATCTAAAAACCTACTACCTTTTTAAGAATCTGATCCATTGAGGGTAGTGGGTAATGATCTTTTATAGACACCATATTGAGGTCCCTAAAATTAACACATAAAAATATTTCCCCATATTCTTCCTTACTAGTACAAGTTTTTCCTCCCATGAGTAATGTTTGATGGGGAATATTATCTTTGACTCAATCAGCTTAATTAGCTCCCTTCTCATCAACCTTTCCAATTTTAGATTGACAGGACTTTACTTATGCTTGGCTGGTCTTGCATTTCTCTCTAGTTCAATGGTGTGTTGTGCAAGTTTGGGGTAAAATCCATTAAAATCCTTATATTCCCATGAAAATACATGATATAACTCTTGGCATAGATCAACAAATTCATCTCTCTTTTATTGTATTGATCTTTCCTAACTTCAATAATTTGCCCTTGAAGATCTCTATCTTTTCATAATGTTCCTCTTTGGCTGAGATACATGCCTTGTCTTTTCTCACTTGGTCATATTCATTACAAATGCTTTCCAATGTCACAATCCCCTTAGGTATCTTGTTAGAACTCAGATGTAATATCTAATTATCATACTGGTGTTGGAACTTATTTTGATTTTTATGACAGAATTATACTTCCTGCATCGAAAAACATATAATTTGGTCATCATTGTCAAAACCCTACCAAATTACCTCATTTTCAAGTAAAATTAGCCTGCATATGACCTTGGCTTGGATTTGGTTTCCTTTGAATCCATTTATAACCTCATATTGATCTCTAATGGCTGAAAGCCTATCTACATGTTAATTTACCTCTCTTGGTATGGATTGTACATTAAATGCCAAGAAGTCTTCTATGAGATCCCATATATGATGCTTGTAGGATTTCAAATAATGGTTATTAAATATAGCTATGCCTCTCACTTATTTCAAAACAAGCTCATTGTCACCTTTTACTTGAAAAAGTTTGGCACCTCTTCTTCTTGTCTCTTGCAAACCATGTAAAAGAGCTTCATATTTAGCTATGTTTGAAGTGTAACTGAATTAGAATCTTGTAGCTGAATAGTAATTTTGAATTAAGGGTGAAATGAATATGATCCTAACTCCATTACCATCTTTTTACCTTGATCCATCAAAGAATAAGTTCCATATACCATCTTCTTCTTGAGTGGTGTTAGTTAAGCAAGGTATAATATCACCCTCTTCATGCATACAATACCCCCTAATTTTGATTCTTCAAGATTGTTAAAGGGATCAAATCCATGGTTGTCAATTTCCCATTCATCCAGATATAAGTCTAAAATGACTTCAAGATGATCATGAGGCTCTTGTTCACTAACATTTTCATCCTCCTCAAATATGGTGCAATTGGCATTTGTAAGGTTAGGCATATAAGGCTCTAGATGGAACTTAGAGATAGTTTTAGACCTAATAATGACCTTAATCCCATATCTAGTCCTGAAAACCATGTATGACTAGTTAGAGGATAAATAACCCCCAATATTTATAGTAAAGTCCCTAGATATACATATGGAAAAATATGGGGGTAGTTATACAACCATTACATCTTGAGTGATGACATAATTTGGGTAAGCTGCCAATGTGATATTAAGATCTTTCACTATGCCTATCATTTTAATGTGGGAACCATCCAATTATAGAACACCTTTTTCATTGGGTACATATTTAAGCACAATCTTATCTTGTATGACTTTAAGCATAATTGAGGTCAAAGCACCTAAATATATCATATAATTATGCACTAAACAGTCTCCTATGATGAATGATAAATATAATGGAGGGGGTTTAACAACCTTGGGGGATAAACAACATTATGGACTTGAGTTTGATTAGGAACCTGACTAGGACTAGGTTGAATACTATTTTTAAAAATAATGTTTACTTTTTTAGTTGTGTCATTCATATGAGAAGGCTTGGAGAGTTCTTGCTGAAGAATCTCTCTCTATTCTAGAATGGATAGAGTATCATACATAGACATAGTGACATTAACCTTTTTCATATGATCTATAACATTGAAAGGAAAACTAGTACATTTGGAATGCACTTTGGAAGTAGAGCATCACTTGAAACTTGAGTGACATGAGGAACAAAATGAGACTTTTGTTTTTGTTTTTGATGTTGGGGTACTTATTGAGTTGTAGGAACTTTATAATCTATATTTGAAATGGTAGGATGCTGACTAGTTTGTGGAGATGTTGAAGAAGCCTTAGACTACTCCAAATTATCATCCAACTTCCTCTTTTTATACCTGGTATAGGCTACAGCTAATTCATCTATAATTTGTGTAGTCCACCCCAATTTTTTTGCTACATGTTCAAACATATGCTCCCTTTCTTGAAATTTTATGCACATGTTATCAACTAGTGCATTACCCATGCTTCTTTGCTATTGAATTTGAGCTTCTAATGATGTCATGGTAGGCATATTACCTTGATTCATTAAAGGGCCTTATGGTGGAGGAGGTATGGTTTCATGGCTTGGGAATGAAGGAGTATGCTTCCAACTAAGGCACTCATACATCTACCTGCTTGTAACCATTACCATCTCATTAGACTATTCCCTTGATTGCCATTGACCCTCTTGTGCAAGATTGTTTTATGCAGGGACCAAGGTTCTTGAACTACTTAAAGTTACAGGGTTGTATCTATTATAAGATCTGCCTTGAGTAAGCTAGCCTTGGGCTTGTTGGTTTGATGGATAATGGGGTCTATGTTAGGATTGAGTAGGGTATTGGGCTTGGAAGGGACCTTGGTATGAATATGGTCTATATGAATTCTACTACTATCTCTCTAGACCCACTAGATTATTATTTTGTGCCTCAAACAAGCTCTCAATCCTTGCAAATTTATCCACTTGGCCATCATTAAGTTTGGCTTGGTTATTTGGAGTGGGCAGTGGAGCAATGGTAGGTGGGGTTGGTTGAAGTTTAGGAAAAAGTGGTGTGAGAGGTCTTGGCATGAGTTTCCCTACTTGTATCAAATAATTTTATACTCTTATAGCTATCTCATAAGCTCTTGGTAGAGTTGTCCCACCTATAAATTGTATCATGACTGTAATGTTTGAATTTAATGCTCTCAAATAGTAAAGGAAAGCATAATTGGGTGTGGACTTAATGATGATAGGGATCCTATCCCAGGTCTTTTAGAATCTATAGTTGAAATCAACCATAGATTCTTGGGGTTCCCTTTTGATTGAGGTAAGTTATTCCACAAGTGATACATGGTCACTTCTATATTCAAAATGTTTACATAGGCACTCACCAAACTCATCCCAAGTATTGATTAAGGTAGGATTTAAACCTTTATACCATTATAGGGATTTGAATTTCAAGGATGTGGCTATTAGTCTCATGTCTACATTCTCTTTCATAATGTTATGTACTACACAAAGGTTTGCAATGTTAGCAATGTGCTCTACAAGAGTGGTGGAGTTTTCTCATGTAAAGTACAGTAGACTCTTCAAAGAGGCATTAGGGATGTCATCATATTGTTAAAGGTTAAGAGGGTTTCCCCCCATTAAAAGGTATAAAATTTTGATTCATCGATAGTATTATGAATGGAATGAGAAATAAGCCTCATCTAGAATACAACCTTCTAAATGATGGTGTAGACTATGCTCTATAGGGTGATTAGCTTACACTATACCTTCTAACAGGGGATAAGGATGCTCTTACTCTCCTTCTTGAGGGAACTAGAAGCTCACTAAAATGGAAGTCGATACCCCTTGTAGATGATCTTTTTCTTCTTAGAATGTAGGTAAGGGGAAAGATTTTATGGACCAAAGATGTTTAGATTTGCCAGGTGTTCTAGTTGAGTATCTTCTACACTTGTTATCCAAAGATAACACCAATTATTTATCTTCTTCTTCAACTGGTCCCACTAGGCATGATAAAACTATTATGAATGTAGATTTCACCCTAGCTAAAAGTATAAATGTTCAAGTCCTAATATCAAATCCATTCCAACATGGGAATGAACCTAGGCTATGGGTTACCTAAACTTGGGTTTGACCTCTAATATTTTTAAAGAGGATATCTCCTTAGATATAACAATATAGTCCCCTTTACTAAACCTGTGATATTAGGATGAAAAGGGAGAGAAATACATGACTGGAAATTTATAATTAATGTGTTGATGCACCAAATATTCAATAATCCACTTTTATCTTAGACATTTCTATGACTAATAATGAATTTAATCAAGACAAGAACTAGTCAGATTCTTTGACAAGGTTGAAAGCATGAGTATTTTGTATGAAGGCTAAAAAGAGACTCGTAACTTGAAGGATAGAAAGAGATAGGTCTATATAAAACACTATGGACTTATGACACTTCAAGAAGAATGTCATTAGCTAACACTTCACATAACTTACAAGAAACCAATAGAATTGAAGCAAGGTATATGAAGAACATACAAATGATGAATAGAAACATACACTCTACACATGAAACTTTAATAAATCACACTTTGAATTCAACTAGAATCTAAAAATTGTCTTATATTACTTCAAAAGAGTGTTATAAATTGATTTTGATAGATATTCACTATATCCAACCAAGGGATGCAAATCAAGAGCTCAAAATCAGTATATATAGGAAAAGAAAAGGTGGGAGAGAGAAATTAGCACTAGAATAAGGGAATTAATAAGCTAAATCTCATTCAAAACAACCATCACCATAATACTCCTTGAGCCTCATCCTACATTAATGTCACTCTATCCTTTTCTGGCATGATAGAGGATATGAAAATCAAGATAAGTTGTAAATAATAATATCAGCTACCACATGAACCTTACCAGGCTCTTATATATCAAAGTCCTTTATTGCAAGGGAAAATATTTATATTCAAGACCATGCTTGTGTTTGCTTTTAGTGGCTATTTATTGAGAGTATGGATACACTTAAGGATGGGATGATTCTCTATTAATTATATGTATCTACCTTGATTTGAAATATTCAAGCATAGGTGCATTGTAGCTCTACTATAGATTGAAAACTAGTCTTATTTATTGGTTTTCATTTATCTATTATATTAATAAATATACATGGGTTATACAACATTGAACTATTTTAGGTCTAAATAGACCTATATTATCTCTTTGGCTTTTTAATGGTGGTGTTTGATCCTGCTGGTTTATTCTAGCTCAACTCAGACCCTTATTTGAGCTCAGTTCCTTTAAATTTTTCTTAGTAAAAAATTTTCCCCTTCAAACTATATCAAAAGTCCTAGGCTTTCCCTCTTTATTCATTAGCTATCAAAAACTAACTCAAATCATTGACCTATTGACTCTCTCTCACACCGTCTGATTTTTGTTTGTTCGAATGACAGTTGGTTATCGATCTTTTGCTAATTCAATGTGCTCTTAACACTTTTCAATCATGCCCTTGCACTTATGATCTATTGAATTTTTGACTTACTCATGTGATATTAGATCTAAATCCATGATTGAACATGATCTATTGATATGCTTGGGCCCACTATCTTGTCAATTACCATTCACATTGGATCTTTTGTACGATTGAATGTCTATCATTGATCTTACTTTTTGAATCCAAATGGATATTCCATAGGGCTTAAAATTGACGTCTATGTGCCTATATTTGACATTTTCATGAACATATTTAGCATCTATGTGACCATCATTGAGATATTTGAAACCTAATGCTCATTTTCCATGACTTAAATTTAACGTCTGTAGACCCATCAATTGACGTCTGTGAGAACGTTAATGAAATTTGCATGACCATCAATCTTTGGACCCTAATGGATGGCTACTGAGATTAAACTTTGACACTTGCATTAATGTCACTCTAATGGAATAATTTCCTAGATCCAATTTTTTTGATAAAACTATATCTTTAGGGGAATTATTGTAGAACAATCTCCCTAAGAGAAATCCGTCTTTGTCTTTGGGATTTTTGCCTATGGTCTTTTGTATCAGGATACTTGCTATGGACAAAATGTCTAAAAGAATTTACACTTCAAGATTTTTGTTTTAGACAAAATATTAGAAATAATTCCCAACACTTATTCAAATAACCTGAAATAATTTACCCAAAGGAAGTATTAGCACTTAGCCCAAAATATTAACACTTAGAAATATAAAAAGGTCTGAAAGAATTGAACCTAGTTAATTAAAAGCCCAAGACAATATGCCAAGTAAGTACTTATCCAAATAAAAGGTTTTATACTTAGATTTTTAGTCTACAGGCTCTTATAAATTTTTGCTTAAATCATTTTTGGACCTTTAAATGCTTGAATGAACTATGAAAACTTGAAGCTTGTGTAGATTTGTTGTATGACCTTGAACTACTTTGATCACCATGAAGCTTTCTTCTTCAAAATTTGACCAAATGCAATTTAAGTAAACTTTAAAGTGTTTCAAAAGATTTATAGGCTATGGGTTATCTTTGAACCACTCATTCCATCCGGAATTTGGTTTACTTGCTTAAACCATTTCTAGGCAAAGATCTCTATGTGGGCTAAAAGTGGCCAACACAACCTTTCTTATGTTTATTGTTTAAATTGTAAAATTATTTAACACTATTTAAATCATATATTTTAGTAGTGAAATCATCATTTTTAGTAGTAAAATTGCACTTCTAGGTAGTGAAATTGCATTTTTGGGTTGCAAAATCATTTTTTAACTATGAAATTGCTAAAAAATTAGTGAAATCACTAGTCTTTATGTTGTGTTTTCTATAGGTTTTCCCACAGTTATGAAGTTTTTCACCTAAGTTAAGAAATCATTTATTAGAGTTATGAATTCACCTAATTGAGCTATGAAATCATTGAAACAAGTTTCAAAATCATTTTAGAACTACAAAATTGCTCATTGTAAGTCTGTGTTTCATTCGAGTTTTTTGAGTTTTTTATGCCTAAACAATTTTGTTGTTCATATTTTATTGTGTAACTATGAAATCATTCTAGAGAGCTTAAAATTATGTTTTATTAGACTAACTTGTAGTAATATCACCTTGGCTTAAATAAAAATTAATCCACTAACTTGTTTATAGAGAATTGATCCAAAAAAGAAGTTTGGGTACTTTTTAATTAATTTTTCATTTTACAAAGTAAAATTTTATAAAGGCTAAAATTCATTCACATTTGGTTAAGATACTTAAAAAACACTTGAAAATTTATATTTTAGCATTTTACAAGATTTTACAAGTGCAAATATGGCCAAGGGGCCAAAAAAAATTTCAAATGCATTTCAATTTGGTGTTAGTAAAAAGAACCTACATCTTTAGTTAGAGATCCTAAGGACTTTTTCAATTTTTATTTTTTATTTAGACTAATTTCAAATTACTTAGAATAAATTCTCGTATTTTTTGGAAAAAATAAAACTTGGTGTGTATGTTCTCCCTTTGTCCCCTTTAGGGAACTCAAATGACCAAAAGTGTTTGGTTTATTGCTATTGTTTGTAAATTTGTGTCATAAATAATGTCATGTATGCTCTTCCCAAGATCTAAATGACTTGGGTGATTCAAAAGTGACCTATAAAGTATTTTCATTTTCATTTATATATATTTATGCATTTGGTTTGTTGGTGGGATTTCATGCCTCCCCACAAGTTATTTATAGGTGCATTGACCTAGGGCTTCATCTCTCAGCATTGTACCAACCCCATTCCATAATGGGGTATACAAATTAGGCAAACTATTAGATGTGATAGTGGTGATTGGTTAGCCTAACCATCCCAATAGGTACCTGAGCCATGTAATGACCAAACATCAAAATTAACTAAGAAATACATGGATGAATTCAGTATGTAAAGGACTACACCATTGCATAACAAACTAGGTGGTTTGGACTCAATTGACGTGACTACACCCTTATGTTAGCCACACTTGGGAAAATCTAGTATGTTCAAAATTATATATTTTTAGTCAACCCCACTTGCCATAAAATTTATTTCCAAATGTTGAATATTTCTCACTCTAAGTTCATGACATGTAACAATGCTTGAGAAACAGAGAGGGGCATAAAAAATCTACCTACACCTATACTTTAATTTTTGGATTGATACTTAATTCCTTACAAGCATTTGTACATCATTGAAAACTTTGGCTGAAGCTATGCACACCAATGTTAGTTATAGGAATAGAACAAGACATTTATATTACTTCTATTTTATTTGATTTACATGTGTGTTTTGAGACTATTAATTATTTATTTGTTCAAATGAGTCATAAACATCACATGTTCTCATCACACTTTTCCCTAAGAGGTGTTATTCTATCCGTTTGATGTCACACTTTTACCTTAAATGTTTTTTGAAAACATTTGTGTGTGCTTAACTTATAGGGCATCATTACATTATTTGTTTTGCCCCAAGTATTTGTGTTAGAGTTTTGAATCCAAAACCAATTTCATACCTTTTCATTTAATTATCATTTTTATGTTACTCATGTTATTCCAAAAATGGTGCCTTATTTCAAACCAAGTTCTAAACCATGTGTACCTTTGGTCTAAATTTGGTGTTGTCATGATGTCCATTTAGGTCTAGGATGTTATCCATTTGAAAAAGCCAAGTCTTTTAAACCAAGTTCAAAATTTGTCTTACAAAGTTCAGATTCAAAATTGATTAGTTTATAGCTATGTCTTGCTTAATTTTGGCTTAGGTGTTTACCTCTCACCTTTTAATTGTCTAACTTGGACTAATTCCTTACTTGATTTGAAGACCCCTTTTGCCTAAATCTAGGAGGTGGCCTATTTTCATGTGCTTAGAGTCGATTCATTGCCTTGAACTAAGATTGAAAGTCTCTTTTCAAGTATAACCTTAAGCATAATTAGTTTACATTGGATCCTTGCTTATCACTTGGGATTGAATGCTTTACTCATCACTCTTATTTTGATTACTCGAGATTGAATTTACAAATAAGTTTTAAGTGTGTGCGTAGAGTGAATGTCTTATACCAAGGTCAATTTTGTTTTAGAATCCATGTGTTGAGCTTGAATCAAAGTGTTCTAAATTGTTTACCTTAGAATTAGATTAATTGTAAAATTTACCTCAACCTAGTGTGTTTTAAAAGTCTATCTTTGTGTTTTTTTACCAAAGACCAAGCATTGCCCTATAGTTTTTAGACCTAGTTTATTTTAACATCTAGTTTTGTTCCTTATTATAAAATACCTAGCATTTGCCTTAATTTTTAGACTTAGTTCATGCCTTTTTAGTCTATATTTGTGCCTTATTTATAAGGACCTAATAGATTTTCATTTTATACCTAGATTAGATTTATTCAAAATGATTTTCTAAGACTAGGATTCAAATTTGGCTTTCATTTGACCATTTTTGTAAAACCTTAGACCTTGGAGATAATTGAGACCAAGCTTACCATTGAATATTTTGGATAAGATCTCCATTTTAGGCCAAATTTAAACCATTTGCAACAATAGACCAAGTTTTCCATTTAGACCAAGTTTTAGGACATACCAAGCATCGACCAATCTTTTTAGACCACATTTTAAGAGTTTTGTAAACTCTAAAACCTTTCTTTGCAAAGATTTTAGTTATGTATTTATATATGACTTGTTCCACATGTAGTGGGACCATGTACAATACAAATTATGAAAATGTAGTCATAAATAATGCCTTTATTCAAGACCCATATGGTGATGATGTAGTTTGTGAGATAGATCCATATCCCCCCTACACTACTCAATATATGGAACAAGGCCAAGATATATTAGCACACTACCTAGTTAATACACCTCCTTATCTAGGTCAATAAAAAGAAAATATAGCTCAATACCTTGTTAGTGTTCCATCTATTATCAAAAAAGTGCAAGAGTGGCCTTAATATATTACCATGCCATCAAACTATGACCCATACTTATTCGATTGTAACTTGTTTGAAAAAAAGACAAGGTTTTGGTTAGATCTATAAAGGTAGAATCCAAGTTTCCAAAAGACTATTCTCATGAGAGTCTACCTAGTCTAGTTAGAGTTTCTCATAATATACCTTATACTAGAATCATCAAACAAGCTTCTACTAGTTACCCCTAAGAAATTATACCAATGTCAAGACAAGATATGAATATGCTCTCAAAGGGAAAGGGCCCCATGGTGGACTAATTCATGTAAATGCATCAAACATATCAGACTCATCTTAATATAGTATGAAATTTCAATGATATAACCATATTGAATACCCAACTTATAGAGCTAACTCCTTCAACATGAGTGTCATTTGATTTATTGGGTCATGTTAATCTAAGTGTGGACCCATTTACTCAAATTATTATAGTTGATGACATGTTTAATGTCCCATTCATTAAGGAATTAGTTGTGGCTTCTAATTAGGACCAAGTGCCAAACACAATGGAGAACACACAAGTCTCTCCTAATTCAAGCCAAGGTGGGTTAAATACACCACAAAATAATTCACAACAAAAGTGCCTATTGAAAAAACTACGAGTGGTTCAAAATAATAGGGGGAAAGAATGCCTACTTCCCAACCATAGGAGGTTAATCCCACTCTTCAACTAACTATTTATTTAAACATGCAACAATAGGGCATAAGTAATTAGGCACCATCAGATATTTTACCTTAACAAGTGATGAATGTTATCCTACCTCAATAGGTGATGGCTAATATTTTATGGCCATAAAAATAGACCAATTTACTCCCACTGTAAAGGCATAACTATATGCCACCTTATTAGGTGGTAATAAATGTTCCACTTTAATCAATATAGACCAATATACCTAAATAATAATAGATATTGTTTAGTCAACAATGCAGTCCTATTGGTCAATAAAAAATTCCAAACACCCAATAAACATCCAATTCATAATAGGTGTTTGTTCAACAAAGAGGTGCCAACATACAACAAGTACATATTAGGAAACCATTGCTTTTTACCTAACATGAGCTACATATTCAAAGACATGGCTCTGGTCAATAATAAGTACCATTTATACCATTGGGTTTGACTAGTCAACAACAAATTCCTACTCAAACTTAGTAGGCATATTACCTTCCACAAATCCACATAATTCCATCATAATCCCAATTCCCTCAGACCCAAGGACATATTCCAAATCCAAAATAGAATATTTTCCAATAACACATACAATATCAATAGCCTAATCCCAATGAAAAAATTCATATTCTTGTAGACTGTTCAATCAAACCAATGTTCCACAATACTCCATTCCCCCATTATACCCAGTTTAAGTAATCCATCTTTGACTGCCCAACCATAACCACAACCAACTATGCAATCAGGTTTATTATCCCAAGAACTATAATAGATGAAGTATGTAATTATGGTCATTCAGACCAGAAAATAAACTAAAAATTTCAAATTGGATGACATGTGCTTGTATTTGTTTAACATGGAGTATCTCTAGATACCATTTCCTTTAGGTTATGAACCATTGAAATTTGAAAAGTACAAAGGAAAAGGAGACCCTAAATATCATTTAAAAGATTTTTTTGTTTTTTATATATAGTGGCCTATAGTGACATCTACCTTCTTCTTCTTTTTCCTCAAATTCTAGATGGATAGGCTTTGGAGTGGCTTCTTAAGTTGCCAAAGAACTCATTATTTGACTTTGATGATCTATCAGATAAGTTAATAAAACATTTCTACTATAGTCTCAAGCACAATATTTTAGTTGTAGATTTGAATCAGGCCAAGTATAAAGTTGGTGAGAGCTTTATGAGTTACTTATAGAGATGGAGAGTGATTTCTAGTCAATTCACCCATAACCTACTAGATAAGCAATTGGTAGCTATGTTTACAAAAAAAATTATACAATAAAATATCTTATCACTTGGAGATTTAGTGTGATCACATATTTAAGGAAATCATTGAAAAATGTATACAATTTGAAAAGGCACTTATCAATAAATGGATTATAAAGTTATCTTCCTCAAATTATAATTAGAGCCAAAACCAAAATTCAGGCCTAAGTCAGAGCCCTAGTCTAGTCTAAGTGCAAGATTCTAAACAAACTCAAGCTAATAGTTATGAAAAAACCTAAGCTATACAACCATAACAATAATGTTGTAGGTAATGCAATCACTGAGTCACATCATGTTCAAATGGTGTAAACACAATATGCTTAGCCTATGTCATAAATGTAGATTATTTCACAAATGTAGCCTATTTTTCAAGCATAATCTATGCCTTAACCTAGGCCATCTATTTAAATTCTTCAGCCACTACCTTTGCAAACCCCTCCTCCAAGAATAAGGCCTACTTATATAGTTTTTAATGACCTGGGTGAGTCCATTGAAGCAATGTTTCACAAATTAACCGTAACTAATATGATTAGTTGGCTGATTCCAAAACACTTTCTTGAGTGAATACCTTAACCATATTGGTACAAAGATCATGATTTATATGAATACCATCATGTTCATGGACATTCTATATGCTGTTGCATGTAGTTGAAGCACCTCATTGAAAATATATTGGAAAGTGGAGAGATATAGTTAGAAATTAAATAAACTACTTCCAATCAAAACCTGGATATATACCAAAATGATTTTACACAACATAATAACACCAATCAATAACAACAACAAAGAAGACCTCAATCACAAAAATAATAATATAAATAATAGAAATAATAATGCCAACCATAAAATAGAAGTAATGAATGCCAAATTGACTCCAATAACCAATAGACCTATTGCATAGATGCACATGACTACAATAAAGTTATAGGTCATATTATGGGTGTTCATATTTATACCATTATCATCAATCCTAGACTAAATGCCAATAGACCAGGACTATTGCCTAATAATGCCAATCAGCCTACTAATGTTGATAATAATTCCTTGACCTATGATTATAGCCAAGCATAATAACAATCAAGGATTACCATTTTAGGACCTTATGCCAATAACTCTTCATTGCCTTGTGACTATAGCCAAGTGCACTGGAAATCAAGAGTTATCCTATCTATTCTATCTCCATCATTTTTTAATTACGATGATCCTATACCCAATCCATATTACACAATCATAACTTGACAGTCTAAAATCACCATCCTAGGTCTATAACTCCCTACCAATAAGCCGATCCAACTTGCTATGCCAAATAAGAGTAATCCAATTACCACTATTAAGGGAAAATGTATGATATTATGGAACAACTCTAAAAGACACCTACAAAAATATCTATTCTATATTTATTGTGTATATTTACCATCCATAATAATATCCTTATAAAATTCCTAGGCCAATCCAAGTGCCAAATGACATTACACCAGACAAATTTCAATATTTAGTTAGATACCTATCCCTCGGCCAATAGTTGACATTCATCCAAAGTGATATGTCATCCCTTGGCCCTATCCATAATAACCCATTATACATTGAAGTTGTCATCACATGGTAATAAGTTAAATGTGTCCTCAGAGACAATGGATTAGGCCTAAATATTGTATCTCTAAAGCTAACCAATCATCTGGGATATATAATAGTTGACCTTCAATTAGAGATTATTACTATCAAGGCCTATGACAATGAAGAGTGATACTCACAAAGAACCATTAATTTTCTAGTGATTGTTGTCCTTTTGACCCAGGATACACTTTACCATGTGTTATACCTAGATTTCTCATACAATTTCCTTTTGGGTACACCACGGATACATGAAATTTATGCAATCCATTCAATAATGCACCAGTGCATCAAGTTTCCTCACTCAGGGATAGAGGTAACTATCCATGTAGATTTACATCCATATGAACATTGAAAGCATTTAGAGGCTGAATATAAAATCTATAATTACCATTTTAGTCTAGACCCATTAGCCAAGAAGGACAAAGACAAAGAGATACTTGTTGAATTTTTAGAGGCCAATTGCATAGACCCTGATAACCTTACCTCATCTTCACATACACCTCCTATTGAAATGTCTAATCATTTTACTATTTTTGAAAATGGTCTAGGAGAGTATTTTACCCATGACACATTCCACATAGCCAAGAATTTTTATAATCCCAATACCTATGGAAGACCTAAAGATCAACCAATTTTTATGGAATGGTGATGAAAGGGAAAAGGAAAGATTCATATCTCAGTGCCTATTATTTTCACACCAGCCATTAGCCATGAAAAGGACCCAATGATTAATGATGATTCTTGGTTATACAATGACAAATTGGTTGATTACTACCAAAGTGCAAAGTATCTCATCCCTAATAGGATTATGGATAACCAAGTGTAGGAAGGCAAAAGCCTAGGGACAAATCAATAGGGTAATATTGAGCCCATATCTATAACTAGATACAAAGGAACTCATGGTATTAGATTTAAACTACTTGGGGGTGACCCCATGTATCTTATTTGTGTTCCAACACCAATGACTAGTGATGATGATGTTGATAATTAAGTAGAGTATGATCATAACATATATGAAGACCTTGCAAGTACTAACTTATTCGACCCATATACCATTTGTACCATTATGCTAATAATATGACATTACCCACTTCCCCTTTATCATCCTAAACTAATAGACTAAGACCAACAAGAATACACAATACCTTTAGACAAGTTTGAGAGTGATGAGGCCTTTTATGATTTTTTGGGGCTAAGAGACAATGTTCCAATGGGAGACCATAAGCAAGGGTTCTCTATCAAATTGGATCCTAGAGCCTATTTCAGAGAGTAGGTGAACACCCTTAGCCAAAGAAAAAATAATAAAATGTTAAGGTCCTAAAGTGAAAAATTCTTCGAGGCACTTTTGGACCAAGATAAAAGTAAAGAAAAAAGCTAGTCTCTTAGTGAAAGCCTATTTTAGGTGCCACTAGATGGGGATGTTCACCTTATTAAAATGAAGCTCAAGAGACCACCAATAATAAAATTGAATCTGGGTTAGAGCTTAATATAAAATAATATCATGTCTTTGATCAAATTATCTAAGAATGTCCTATATTATTTGTTATATGGACATTAATATTGTTAGGTGATTTAGATTCATCCTGCTTGGGAGAGATTGAAAAACCAATCTAATAAAAGGACTTTTGCCACTAATGGACAATTCACGTCCCTACCAAATATTCTAGAAGATGGCTTGACTCTCTTACTAAAAGATACTATGAAAGTCAACATTGGGACTCTAAAAGACCTGAAGTGGATCAAATTAGGCACATCCCTCACTAAAGAGAGGTGTGAAGTTTTTATAGCCCCTTTGAGGGAGTTTATTGACATATTTGCATTAGCCTATTCAAACATGTCAGGTTTAGACCCCACCTTGGTTGTAAACCATCTTGTTATACATCATGGTGTCAAACTTGTCAAGAAGAATATACGTAATATTCATCCTTATATTACTATATTAGTTAAGAAAGAGTTGGAAAAACTCTTGAAAGTAAGATGCATCAGATCAATCGACTATTCAGAGTGGATCTCTAATATTGAACCTATCAGTAAATATTTAAAAGAATCATAATCTACACTAATTTTAGAGACATCAACAAGGCCTACCCCAAGGATAACTTCCTCTACCGAATATTGACATAATATTTGACTCCATAAATGGGTATGAAAATCTTTCCCTCATGGATGAAATTTTAGGATATAATCAGATTAGGATCATGCCATACGACCAACATAAAATAACATTCACCACTCTTTGGGGAATGTTTTTCTATCAAGTCATATCATTTGGCCTCAAGAATGTTGGGGAAGCATACCAAAGGGTTATGACCATTATATTTGATGACATGATGCATGATATTGTCAAAGACTATGTCAATGAAATATTGTGTAAATCTAAAATCTGTGTAGATCATCTAGTTGTACTATGAAAGATATTTGAAAGGTGTCATGAGTATAAGGTTTGAATTAATCCCAAGAAGTGCATATTTAGTGTCACTTTAGATAAGTTGTTAGGATTTATTGTATCTCATCAAGGCATTGAATTTGATCTTGCTAAGGTACATGCCATTACCAAGATGTCTCCACCTTCCACTTTAAAGCAACTTCATATTTTGTAGGGAAATTTTAGTCTATTAGATGCTTCATTTCATAGTTGTCCAATAAATTCCATACTTTCACTCATTTATTGAATAAAGGTGTTACATTTATTTGGGATGTAGAATGTCAAAAATCCTTTGAGCATCTAAAGGAATACCTAGCCAATCCACTTGTTCTATTACCACCAATGCTAAGGAGGCCATTCATACTATACCTAATTGCCACTAACAATGCTCTAGGGACACTTTTAGATCAACATAATGAAAATGGGAAAGAACATGTCACGCACTATTTAAGCCATACACTAGTATCATATGAACATAAAGATATGCCAATTGAAAAAACTTGTCTAGTTATGGTCATTATAGCCCAGAAGTTGCATCATTACATGCTTAATAATAAGACCATAGTCATTGCCAAAGTGGATCTGCTCAAGTATATAATATCAAAATAATATTTATAGGGCCACATGGCTAAGTGGATCATGCTTCTGAGTGAGTTTGAGATTGAGTATGTCAATTAGAAGGCCATTAAGGGACAAGTACTTGCAAATCAGATTGTTGAAGCTCCACTTTTAGATACTAAACCACTCAATTTTTCATTCCTAGATGAGTCCATCATGATCATGATAGAAACAACTATAAAAGAGAAACACTATAAGTTGTATTTTGATGGGTCATTCACATCTAATAGATCAAGGGCCATATTGCTATTTATTACACCACATGGAGATCTTATTCCCAAATGATTTTGTATCAACTTTCTTTGTATCAATAACGTGTTAGAATATGAATCAATTATTGTAAGGATTTGCTAAGTAATAAAATAGAATAACCAACATCTCTTAGTTTATGGTTATTATTAACTAATAATTAATGAGGTTATAGACCAGTTTCAAACCAAAGATAATAAGTTGGTACCGTACAAGACCATGGTGGACATTCTCAAGTAGCGTATTGATCACATTCAATTTGAACACATACCTCAGGCTAATAATAGGATAACATATTCCATGGCTACCATTAGTTCTTCGATCTACATCACAAACAAGGCAAAAGACTATTAGTTCCTTGTTGAACATCTTCTAGTCCATGTTCATGAACATTTGACTATTGAAATGATCTGTGATATTTTTGGTCTCAATTTTATTTAGTATTAAGCCTTATATAATTACTTACATGACTAATTTCTTCACTTAAACTTTTACATAATCAACAAAATGATTTAACACACCAAGCCTATCAATATACCCTACTCAACCCAACCCTTTACCATAAAATCTTTAATGGAACTTTGTAATGTTGTTTGAATTTGGTAGAAGCCACATTAGTATTGAGGGAAATTTATGAAAGATTTTATGGAGCCACACTAGTGGGTCATCCTTTCCAAAAAGCTACTAAATATTGGTTATTATTAGCCAACCATGGAAGAAAATGTAGTTGCTTATGTGAAAAGATGTAACAAATGTCAAAGGTATATAAATTTGATTCTTGTTCCAACTAGAACACTCAAACCAATGACTATGCCATGGCTATTTTCAATGTGGGGACTCAATCTCATCAGCAAGATTAACTCCACCTCCTTATATGGTCATAAGAATATCCTTACCACAACTAAGTATTTCACTAAGTGGGCTGAAGATATACCCCTCATGTGACTATAAAACAAATTTCCAAATGTATCTTCAACCATCTCATTTACTGATATGGTATCCCATCTGATATTATATATGATAATGGTGGATCATTTAAGAATAAGGATGTCAAATAAATCTGTGTTGAGTTTAACATTACCCAAGATTTTTCCATTACATATTAACCATAAGGTAATGACCAAATAGAGGTATCTAACATTCCCATTGTCAATATTCTTAATAATATTTTTAATGATGTTGGACACGATTGGCACTTACATATATTTTGTGCCCTTTGGGCTTACTGTACTAATTACCATACTCCAATAGGAGCCACACCATATTCACTTGTTTATGTCATAAGGCCATTATTCCCATTCAGTTAGAGTTTCCTTCTCCACATATCTCATTAAAGCATATTATTGATGATGAGGATTACATGGTAACTCATCCATAAGAGCTAGAGTTACTAGATGAAAAATTCATGGCCATTGTAAATAGCCTTCAAGCATATCAGAACTAGTTATGTGGTCAATATAATAGGCATGTCAAGCATAGAGAGTTATAACTTGGTGATCTTGTCATTAGATAAAACCATAATAACATGATGGTTGAGAAAAATAATAAATGCAAGATAAAGTATAATTAGATAGGCCTTAATGTCATTATTGCTAATTATGCTTCTATAAATTACAAGTTACCTACACTAGAAGGAAATGAACATGATGAACCCATGAACATAATACATCTCAAGCACTATGTCACTTGAAAGACCTAAAGTATAGTCTATGAGGATCACTTATATCATACCATAATATCACCTTCCTTGTACTATATCATGTACAATATACTGTTCCTCCCATACCTTCCCTATTAACTGAAGTTATTTTTATCACCCATTTTTGACCTTGGTTCCAATACATTAGTTATTTAGGAACCTTCAGAGAGGGGATTTAGATGAAGTTTCAGTATTTGATTCAATATTTTATAAAGATGCAGTATCCTGGGGTAATATGATAGTGGTTTGGCAATTACACTCTTCACTATTGTCATATTCTATCTCATTCCAAGTGCTATTAATTATAATCACTTTTGTGAAAATTATTATTACTAATCCATGACATTTTTTCCTCATTATAACTACCTTTGGGAAAATTAGGAACAACCTATTTTATCCACATTGTTTTATGTTTGAGAAGGGGTATCTTGGAAGAGCTCAAGAAAGTGTTTTGGA
Source organism: Torreya grandis (assembly GCA_037957365.1). Classification (NCBI taxonomy): domain Eukaryota; kingdom Viridiplantae; phylum Streptophyta; class Pinopsida; order Cupressales; family Taxaceae; genus Torreya; species Torreya grandis. Next base: position 1,933,714 of record JARHVA010002003.1, read on the forward strand.
GTCTTATTGGTGCATGAAAAATTAAATTTATGTCCATTAGGAGTTTTCTTGCCTTTTTTGTAATTTGAAATTTCAAGCATGTAAGAGGGATTATGAGTCCTTTAGGTGGGTGTAATTGAGTCTTGAAGATGTGTAATTGAGATAAAATGTTTTAAATGACCTTGTTGGTCTTATAAAAGGTCCTAATATTGGTTTTAAATGTTTATGTCATGTTGAAAATGTGAGGTGATCGTTTAAAAGGTCACCACCATACATGGGCAGGGAGTTGTTAGATGTTTGTTGATTCAATAAATAGCTATAAGGTTTGTTTTGAGAGTCCCTTTATAGGTAGAATTATGATAGATTCTTAGGGAGTCTGTAGGAATGATAGTAGGTGATGAAAACATGGCAGACATGAATGTCATGGAAAGAAGGTCTGCTAAGGAAAATGCATGAGGACTATGTCAATATGTATTTAATTTGAATTAAAGCTTTAAGAATACAATAGTATAGGACTTGTTGTGTCCAATGGATGTTTATTGATATTTTCATTATGAGATGTTACTTTCAAAATAAGAATTTTTTTTATGAATTTGTTTATGCTATAGGTTTGGATAAACTATGTTTAAGCATTGTAAAAAAAGGTATAAGGTAATGATATTAATTGGTTTATGAATGTTTAGGAATAAACCTATGTTTTGATAAGTGTATATTAAGTTTAATGCACATATGTTAGAAAGATATACTAGGATGAAATCAAGAAAAGAATCCTGATCTTGAATAGGATAACAAAGACCTGGTCTGTGCATTTTTGCTAACATGTAGTCTGTGTATTGTTATTTTGGAATAAGATGCATTGAAGTGGTTTTTCATAATGGATTTAAAAAATATGAAAATTTCCTTGGAGTGTAAAATGTCCTAAATCAATCAATAAGTCATTGTCTTACAAAACCATCCTAGGATTACTCTGTTTTACTATGGAAGGTTTGAAGTTTGATACTGTGCAATGACTTGAAGGAATAGTAGTCATTATGACTTGAAATCCAAGATCCTGAGGGTAAGAGGTATTTTGGAGTAAAATAAAAGTATTTTATAAATATATAGTTTATTGTGATTCTATATTTCATTCATTGAGTCAAAGAACTCTATTGTAATTTGAAGAAAGAACCCAGTTACCTAAGTGGAAGGAATGAACAAAATTCTATGTATTATATTCTTACATGAGAGAATAATTGAATTAAATATGATTAAAAATAGATTATATTAGTTTTTAAAGGTATTGATAAACTCAAAATAGTTTTTTAATCCTTTTGAAGAGGAAAGGACCTTGAAACCCTGCCTAACCTTATTTCATGTGGTAGAACACAGAGTTAACTGATTGAGTCTAGATGATTTTCAATATGGAATGGATTAAAAAATGAATATATCATAACTATAAAGTTAAAATTGAAAAATACAGACCAAATTAAGGTGATTTGAAGTTTTGAAACCTCATATGGTAAAATATATGCCCTTTAGTGTCTTCGTAGGCTTGTAACAGACTAGTAAACCTTAGAACTAGGGTTTTGAAGTTTTCATGAGATTTAACTAGTGAAAATATGTAAAAATTTATTTTTTAATATAAATAAATGTCCTTGAATGGATTATATATTTTTTTATAAAGTACCATATAGATAATTACAATTATATATGACTGAGCTTAAAATAGGGGACTGCAGAGCTAATATGCCTAATTAGGGGGCTAAATGCATGTAGAAAAGGGTCAAGCCAAAAGATTTGGAATATCATACTTCATGTAAATAAGTATTTAGATAAATGTTATCTAATTTATTTTATGGTTTAATAAAACACTTCTATACTAATCCATACATGTATGATTTCCAAGAAATAAGGGCTACAAGAAGTGGGTTACAAGGCATGGCAAAGTTGGGTATGACTATCTTGATGCATTGTAGAAAGGTATAAATGATTTGAAATGTGTAAATAGGTGAGAGAATAACCTATAAGGTAAGTATAAGAATAATATATTTTAAGTAAAACCATATAACCTATGTTGCATTTTGGAAAGGACTAGGGATTGAGTGAATGAATATAGAAAGGGAGAATATTGAATGAAATGCAAGATATGAATGTTAAAGATGGATTGAAATGAAATTATATGAAGGAAATTGAATGATTTAGGTATATTTAAGTCTTAATAAATATGATTTTTTTTCTTTATCCATTTAGACAGATAGATTTAGTGATTGCCAAGATAAATTGCCAAGCTTGCAAACAAGAATAAGTACATGCAAGTGAAGGATATAGGTAGAGTTTGTCAAGGATAAGAAAAAATATACATAATTTGGTATTAGAGTAAGGATATACCTTATAAAATGTATGATTATAGGTAAAAGTTGATTATTTGATTTATTTACTATACATGTGAATGAAATTGCAGGAAAAGAGTTGAGCAAGGAGTCTTTAGAAAGATAAAGTTGAGAAAATAGTTCAAGGAGGTATGTAATATTTTGTGTTTGATTTATTGAATGAATTCATTTTTTATGATGAGTGACAGGTGAAATAAAATAATGAATGGTGAAATGGTATCCCTGAACAAGAAGAGATATTAACAAGCTCAAGGAAGAGACAAGCTCATAAAGAAAGCTTGAGAAAGAAAGATAGTCCTAGTGTGAAAGGACAAGGAGATTGAAGGCCCAAGTGAGGTCTGATTTAGGAGGTTATAGGTGTGAACCAAAATATCAAGTGAGAATGACAAAAAAAAATGAGAGAGAGAGTAGAGAGGAAGGTGAGAGACAGGGTTCAGATGAATAGCCATAAGAGAGAGGAGTTATCAAGAGAAAAAGAAGAGATAAAAATAGAAAAATAAATGAGGGAAATGAGGAAAGATATGGTGAATTTGGAGATTAAGTTGATCGAGTTTAAAAAAGATTGTGAATAATGGGTTAAGAAATAAGAGGTAGAAGACCCATGGTAAGGATGGGTGATGAAGAAAAGAGTGAAGTGGCCCATAGAGATGTTGATGAATAAGAGAAGACATGAAATGAAGAAGGAAAAGATGAAAAAAAAAACCCATGGAGGTTTGGAGAAAATCAAGTTTCCAAGAGAGAAACATGAGGATGAGGAAGTAGAAAAAGAGTTATCATAGTGGAGAAGGTGAAGGAGGAAGAACAACCAAGGTCAAAGTAAGAACTTGAAGAAGAAGACAAAGGAAAGAAGAGAGTGTCCATTCAAGAGGCACTTAAAGAGACATTTTGGTCTCTTTGTTGTATAACTAACATTGTCTTTGAGTTTCTATATGCATGTATGAAGATAGTGAGTATCTAAGTCAAGAGTTAGACAAGAGATGGGGAAATAATAGAACTCATACAATAAAAGGTGTATGAATATGAGAAGAGATAGTTTACAACTATTCTAAAAGAAGAAGATGATGCTAAGGGAGTCATTCAGTCACTCCATGAATAACTAGAAGATGAAGATGAATTTGTTGATGCATTGGAAAGCCTAGAAGAAAGAGAAGTGATAGTGGAACACATGGGAGAAGTTTTCAAGCAAAGAAAAAATATTAGCTTTAGGTAAAAGTAGTAACATGATTAGTAGTAGGAGAGTGAGCAAAGGATCAATTGGAAGAAGAAACACAAGCATAGGTGTGGCAACAAGGATCACAAACATTTGTATGAGAATATGAATGAAGGAGAACATTGGAGGCAAGTTATTTTCTCCCCTTGGGAGTATGATGTAGGGTCATCTTGGAAGAGCTCAAGAAAGTGTTTTTGAGTCCTGTTGGTGCATGCAAATTTAAATTTGTGTTCATTAAGAGTTTTCCTGTCTTTTTGTAATTTGAAATTTCAATTATGTAAGAGGGATTGTGAGTCCTTTAGGTGGGTCTAAGTGAGTCTTAAAGATGTGTAATTGAGAGAAAATGTTGTAAATGACCTTGGTGGTCTTATAAAATGTCCTAATATTGGTTTTTAATGTTTATCATGTTGAAAATGTGAGTTGATAGTCTAAAAGGTCACCACCCTATGTGGGTAGGGAGTTGTTAGACGTTTCTTGATTCAAGAAACAATTATAAGGTTTGTTTTAAGAGTCATTTTATAGGTAGAATTATTATAGATTCTTAGGGAGTTCATAGGAATGATATTAGGTGATGAAAATAGGACAAACATGAATGCCATGGAAAGAATGTCTGCCAAGGAAAATGTATGAGGATTGTGTCAATATGAATATGATTTGAACTAAAGATTAAAGAGTAAAATAATAGATGATTTTTTGTGTCCAATGGATGTTTTTTGATATTTGCGTTATGATATTTTACTTTCAGAATAAGAGAATTTGTTTACCTTGTAGGTTTGGACAATCTGTGTTTAAGCATTATACAAAAAGGTACAAGTTAATGATATTCATTGGTTTATGAATGTTTAGGAATAACCCCAGGTTTTGATAAGTGTGGATTAATTTGAATGCATGTATGTCAGAAAGATATACTAGAAGGAAATTAAAAAAAAATCCTAATCTTAAATAGGATAACAAAGACTTGGTCTATGTATTTTTGCTAACATGTAGTTTGTGTATTATTATTTTGGAATAAGATGCATTGAAGTGGTTTGTTATAAAGGATTAAAAGACTATGAAAATTTAATTAGAGTGTAAAATGTCCTAAATCAATCAATAATTCATTGAATTGCAAAACCATCCTAGGATTACTCTATTTTATTGTTGCAGGTTTGAATTTTGATATTGTGCAATGCCTTTAAGGAATAATAGTCACTGTGAATTGCAATCCAAGAGCCTAGGGGTAATAGGTATTTTGGATTAAAATAAAATTATTTTATAAATATATATTTTTTGATTATGTATTTCATTCATTGAGTCAAATAACTCTATTGCAATTTGAAGAAAGAACCCAGTTGCCTAGGTGGAAGGAATGAATAGAATTCTATGTATTTTCTTCTTGCATGAGAGCTTGTTTAGATTGAAGATGATTAAAAATAGGTTATATTAGTTTTGAAAGGTATTTATAACCTTAGAATAATTTTTTAAATATTTTTTAAGAGGAAAGGACCATGAAAACCTACCCAACCTTGTTTCAAGTGGCATAATATAGAGTTAACTGACTGAGTTTGGATGATTTTAAATATGGAATGGATTATAAAAGGAGTATATCATAAATCTAAAGGTGAAACTAATGAATAATACCAAATGAATGTGATTTAAATTTTTAAGACCTCATATGGTAAAATATATGCCCTTTAGTGTCCTCTCAGGCCTGTAACAGACTAGTAAACCCTAAAACTAAGGTTTTGAAGTTTCCATGAGATTTAACTAGTGAAAATAGGCATTTTTTTTTATTTTGATAGAAATAAATGTCTTTGAATATATTTTAGAGTTTTTAATTTAGTACCATATATATAAGTATAATTATATATGATTGAGCTTAAAATAGGGGATTGTAGACCTAATAAGCCTAATTAGGGGGCTAAATGCATGTAGAAAAGGGTCAAGCCAAAAGAGTTAGAATATGAGACTTCATAGAATGAAGTATCTTGATAAAGGGTATCAAATTTAGTTTATATTTTTCCAAAAAAATTTTATACTAATCTATTCATGTCTAATTTCCAAGAAAGAAGGGCTATAAAAAGTGGGTTACAAGGCAGGGTAGAGTTGAGTGTGACTGTCTTGATGCATTGTAGAAAGGTATAAATGAGTTAAAACATGTAAATAGGTGAGAGAAGAACCTATAAGGTTATTATAATAAAAATATAATTTGAGGAAAACCATATGACCTATGTTGCATTTTGGAAAGGACTAGGGATTGAGTGAATGAATATAGAAAGGGAGAATATTGAATGAAATGCAAGATATGAATGTTAAAGATGGATTGAAATGAAATTATATGAAGTAAATTGAATGATTTAGGTATATTCAAATCTTAATAAATAGTTATTTGTGTTCTTTGTCCATTTGGACAAATAGATTTAGTGAATTCCAAAATAGATTGACAAGTTTGCAAAAAAGAATAAGTACATGTAAGTGAAGGATATAGGAAAAGTTTGATAAGGATAAGAAAAGATTTGCATCGATATTTAATCCATGCTATCATAATTTTTAAAGAATATTTAACCTATGATCTCACCATTTTGTGGGATGGACCATTATGTATCTCGTAAATCTTGATCAAGTTGAGATGCATAGAAAATTCCAAAAACATTTGAATTTTTTTATAAAATCCTAAAAGTCACAAAATCATGGAAATTAGATTAGAATTTTCATGAGAGATATAAATCTACCAATGTTTTTTTGGATGGGTCATTTTATGTATTTAGTTTATTTCTAGACCATCTTGGTCTTTTTCCTCCCATTTCTAAGAGAACTACATCAGCCTAAGGTCCACATGGACTATGTAGGTAGTAATTGGATACATAGGGTATCTCAGGTTATATCAACCACACCTTAATTTATTTTTTGACCACTTATTTACCTTAAGTATTTTAGGACTCCTAACTATTTCATAAGTAACCACATGTCCTTTAGTTTCCCCATTTTCCTTAGTTGTACGCTCTCACCATTTTGCAAGTTTATATTATGAGCAATGTGTATTCAACTTATATACACTAATGATCACTTAATTTTCCAATGCTCTCATCTTTTTATGAGTTATTTATGCTCTCACCATTTTATGAGCTCATTCTCATTCTAAACCTTGGATGTAGTAGACACTATGAATTACAAATTTAAATCATTTGTGGATACTCATGTCATTTAGTGTGGTTTTATTTGTGTTGACAATTTCATGATTGGGAAGATCATCAATTTTTTTACCCACTCGTTATTTTGTGAGACCATTCCCATTTTCCTCTACACATCAATAATTTTTTCTTTCTTATCATTTTATTCTATCCCATACCTTGGGAGAACTACATTTGGCTTAAAGTTCATATTGGATCTTGTGTTCATGAAACTATGTAGGTAGCATCCACTTACTTAGTGCATCTAGAGTCAACTTGGCTACACCTTCCTTTTCTTCTATTCCATCCATTTTTTGTTTGTGTCATTATATCTTATATCCTAGGGGAAATATTTGCCATTTTGTTTGTGTCATTGTTCCCTATAGCCTAGGGTCAAATTTGTGTCTTTTATTCTTGTGTTATTATACTTGCATCATTATTATCTAGCTTAGGGGTTAACTGTCACCAAGAGTAACACCTCTATTACACATGAACAAATAATTTTTATTCTATTTTACTCAACCATTATTTGTCTTTTTCATTTGTCTATTTAGAATAATTTGTTTATTTCACTTTTCTTTGCTTTAGCTTGTTGATTTCTTTTATTTATGTTGTTTTATTTATTTACAACCACTTTTGTGTTTGTTTATTTATTTTTTATCTAAATTTTTGCCTTTTGTTTATCATTTTTCATAGGATTATTACACTTATGTCTTGATTAACCATATATTTTACTTAGTTATGAATTAGTGTACGTTCTTACACTTAGTTTATTGCATTATATTCACTTGGGATTTGATTTCTAATATCTTATGCTTAATTAATTTTTACTTGCATTTAAACTTAGTTTCCCATGCTTTGGATACACATTATCATTATATTTATCTATAACTATGATATATAATATCCCAAGCTACATAAAAAAATAGTTTAGTGGAGCTTACAAGCAATGGTACTAAAAAAACTTCTCCTTATTCACACCTAGTAAAATTCCTAACCTACCCAAACACTACCCAAATTCAGAGTAATTAAACTCTAAATTAATAATAGTTATTACTAGTTTATATGTGCATCTCTATAATAGTAGGTATCCCAAATTAATGCTTATCCTCTATGTCAACTAATTGTTACTTTGTGAGTGCGAATCCAATACATAAGCCCCTTTCTTGATTTTCCCTATTGGGGAAAAGATGAATTGTATCATGCTTCCATCCACCCTCCTACAAGCAATTTTATTTTTGATAATGATTATAACTTCCTTTGGGAAAATCATTATATTTTAACATATCTACCATACTAGGGAATTTTTCATTATACTAATGATTATAACCACCTTTGGGCAAATCATTATCTCCATCTACCCTACTAGGGCACCTCTCTATGATAATGATTATAACCACCTTTGGGAAAATCATTATCACTCTTCAGGCCTATTAGGGAACCCCATTTTCCCACTTATTATAACTTTGTTTAGGAAAATCAATATTTCCACCCCTAATACCTATAAGTCACATCATTTAATTATTTTTGATGGAATGTTCACCACCCTTATTTGTTATCCTCTCCCTCAAGGGGGAATTCAAGACTCATCCATCACCTTCTAGGGTATTGTCTAAGGCATTAATGACATTTTAATTCTTTGAGAAGATGTTATTATTCTTATATCTTACATCTTCCCAAATAGGGGAAAATAATAAACACCTCATTTTGGCCACAACTATGTTCCAACCAAACTTTAGATTGATATATCCCAAATAGTGCAAATTAAGCCTAAGAATCATTATATGTTTAAATTTCATTGACACATCAAACATTAGTGATTATAATAATGTTTATGTATCCCTATTTGAGGTATTTTTCTATACATAATAGTAACCTCTCATGGATTCATCTCCAGTCAACTTGCAACCTAGCAAATTGATATTTTGGCCTTTGGGCCCATTAAGTGGGGCACTTAAACAATTCTTAAAGTGTAAAAATGCTAATCAAAATAAATTAACTAATCAAATAAAATTAAATGTTTAAGTGGAATTTCCATGTAAAATTAGTGAAAATAAATTTTGTAAAAAAGAAATTCCAATAAAAATGAGGTCATGATGATGTCATCATCCTCAAAATTAAGGAATTGAAAATATCTCCCCTAAAGCCTTAAATTCAAAAATGGAGAGCCATGCTTAATAAATGGGATCTCTATCCCAAATATTAATTATTTTTCCCCTCCTTAACTCAACTAGGATTAAACTAAACTTAACTATGATTAAATTTAACCTAAGTGTACTTGGGTTAGAGTTAGTTTGGAAGGCTATAAATACAAGGATTCACCCATTGTTCAACAAGCTCTTTTGGTGTAATGTTATCATGTAAAATACATTCAATGATCCACTTTTTGTAATGTTATAATTCTCATTTTTTGAGATAGAGAAGTATCAAATCCAATCCAAATCCAAATCTAAGCCCAATATTTCCAATGTGATAATGAGAGATGATTCAAGGAGCACCATTGCCAAAGATTCTTTGAGCACACAATCAAGCACATTCCTCCATAGACAACATAAAACTCTTGCTATCAAGGAAGGTAAATAACATTTATTTTGTCTTCTATTGATGACTATTTGTATTGTTTTCTTTCTCATTAAGTTTTTAGGCTTGAAGTGTTAGCTTTATTAGTGTGTTTTTATTTTGGTTTTCATCATACTAACACAATATTAACTCCCCTCTTGGATTCCTATTGATCATAGTACTATTTCCCAATTTTTGAATAAATGTAGTGTTATACATTGTATTATAATTGTTCCTATTAAAATTGAGATGTTGGAAATAAACCTCATCTATATTATTAATAATGGTTATTTATTAGTGACTTAATCACTTTAAAGGATGATTTTTGTTTGAATATTGGTAAGTAGTTTATATTTTTCACTTCTTGGGTATGATTTATATGCGACTCCCATTATCATATTTCTAAATTTGGTTTTGAAATGCCTCACATTGATTTGTATGATGATTAATGATAGTTACAATATGTCAATCCTTATTTAAAAAAATGTCTAATGCCTAATCTATGTCTATTAAGAGGCAATGATATCATGCTATGTTCAAGTAACATGTAAATTATTGTATTCATAGTAGCTTAGTTTTTATGATTTTTAAAGTTTATTTTGGAGTATTATGAGAGACCTCTAGATTATTTACATGATGTATCTACATTTTACCCTTGTAAGGTTGAATTAATGTGTGAAACTAAGAGGGATGTATGGAATAACATGTATTTACAAGGTTGTTTACTATTTTTTCTTTGCCTTTATCCTAATTTGGTTTTGTATCTTTTGAAGGTGAATTTAGATTATATATAACAAGACTTGTAGGTGTGAATAGGTTATGAAAAATATGTGAAAGTGGATCAAAATTTAGTTTTTTTAATGTCTCATATGTCATATCATGGGCTAGATCTATTAGGTGTGGAGCTTGATTATCTTCCAAGATCAGAGGTTAAAATTTTGATGTTTTTTTAGCTAGGTTTTAGATCCCATTCTTTGTATATGTGATGGTGATAGGGGTTGTAAGGGGGGCTTCACCCCCCTTGTGAGGTACAAGGGGGATGATCCCACCGATGGGGGGTTTTGGGGCTATGCACCTTGATGGGGGTTAGGGGAAAACTCCCTCGAAGGGAAATTTTTATTAATATTGCCTTATAAAATTGTAATTGCATAGTCAATCTGGGCCATTGATTATAGGTTTCTAGATTTGATGGTATAGGTTATGTTTAGGTGTTTTTCCACCTTAAAAGTGAATTGAGATATAAATAATAGGTAATAGAAGATTATTGTACATAGAGAGGAGGTAGAAAATTTAGAGAGGTGTAACACGTTTTGTTGCAAGATTTGTTTCTCCCTTGTATTACTAGAAATAATATACTGGATGAGTTTGGTGGATGTAGCCCATCTTGGGTGAACCACTTTAAATTTGATGTCTCCTACTTTGTACATAATTATGATTATTTTCTATATGTCAATTGATTCATTTCATAGTTTCTCTTATATGTGATATAGGGATAAATATGTGTTTTATTTTATCCTAACAAGTGGTATCAGAGCAAAGGTTTTGTTTACATAATTTTAAATCATAGGAAGAAAAGGGTTTGACCTCGAGTGGGAGCTATGGCAAATGAAAATAAATATAAGGTGGAGAATTTCAATGGATAAAACTTTAGATTTTGGAAGATATAGTGGAGGATTACCTTTACAAGAAGGACCTGTATTTGTCATTGGGAGTTTAAGCCAAGAAGCCATTGACAATGTCAAATGAAGCTTGGGAACTATTAGATCAAAAAGCCCTTAGAACCATACGGTTGTGCCTTGTATCTTCTATAGCATTCAACATATCAAAATAAAATACAACATAATGTATTATGAACACATTAGGCAAGTTATATGAAAACCCCTCTACCTCAAATAAAATATTTTTGATGAAAAAATAATTCAATATGAAAATGTATGAAATTTGTTCAGTACTAGATCATTTAAATGAGTTTAACATAGTTACTAGTTAGTTACATTCCATAAATATTGACTTTGATGATGAATTTAGGGCTCTTATCATTATTTGTTCCTTGCTTGAAAGTTGAAATAGCTTGGTAATGGTATTAAGTAACTCTATGTTTAATAATGCTAAACTAAAGTTTGAAGATGTGGTGGGTGTTATCCTAAGCAAGGAAATGTGAAGGAAAAGTATAGGTGAAACATCCATATCTATAAATGCATTAATATTGGAGGATAGAGGAAGGTAGAAGATTAGAGGAAGAGTAAACCATGGAAAATCAAAAGGGGGTACAATATCTAAATCAAGAGGCAAGATGGAATGTTGGATTTGCGATAAGCCAGGACACACAAAGAAAGAGTGTTGGTTTTAAAAGGATACATTAGGCAAGGAACCATAGGAAAGTAATAGAGATGTAAATGTAATAGGTGATGTACTACAAGATGATCTTATACTTTCTTTAGATAATATTGTTGAATCTTGGGTTTTAGATTTAGGTGCTTCTTTTCATGTTACCCCTCATAGACATTATTTTATAGATTACATTCAAGGTAATTATGGGAATGTTTACCTTGGTGATGATGAACCCTATAGTATTGTTGTAAAAGGAAGTGTTCAAGTTAAACTATAAAATAGAAACACTTGGGTGTTGAAGGATGTTAGGCATGTTTTAAGCTTGAGGAGAAATTTGATCTCTATAGGGCAGCTAGTAGTGAGGGTTGCATGGTCACATTTATAGCTGAATCATGGAAGGTTACAAAGGGTTCCTTAGTGGTTGTAAAAGGTAAGAAAGTAAGAACTTTATATTCATCTATAGATAATGTTAATTCATCTTATGTTGTAACTACTATAGGTAAAGATGTATCTTTGTGGCATTACATACTTGGCCACATAAGTGAAAAGGGAATGAAGATCCTACATGCAAAATATAAACTACCAGGTTTGAAAGAATTAGATCTATAATTTTATGATCACTATGTATGTGGGAAAAAAAACTTGTGAGATTTCTCAGGGTTGGACTAGTCAGGAAGGAGCAAAAATTAGAGCTTGTGCATATAGATGTATGGGAACCAACTTAGGTATCTTCATTTTGTGGTTCAAATTATTAGGTTACCTTTAATGATGATGCAACTAGGAAGGTTTGGGTATACTATATAAAAAATAAGTTTGATTTTTTTGATACATTCAATAAATGGAAAGCTTTATTTGAAAATAAAATAGGTTTAAAAGTAAAATGTCTTAGATCAAATAATGGAGGTGAATATTACAATAACACTTTTAATAATTACTGTTTAGAAAGTGGAATTCATAGATAGAAAATAGTTATAAGAACACCACAATAGAATGGTGTGTCAAAATTAATGAAAAGGACTATTATGGAGTGTTCCAAATGCATGAGATTGTATGCAATTTTTACTTTATAGTTTTGGGTAGTTGTTATAACTATTATAGTTTATTTGATAAATAAAGGACCTTTGAGTGCTTTTGATGGTAGAATACCAGAGGAGGCATGGACTAGAAATAAGGTAGATTATTATTTTCTAAGATTTTTTGGTTGTGAGGCATTTTATTATATTAACAAAGATCATAGGAATAAGTTAGAAGCCAAGTCTCAAAAATGCACATTTATTGGTTATGGACCTGATGATTATGGAATCTAGAAGATAAGAAAATAATCAGGAGTAGAGATGTTGTGTTCCATGAAAAATTTCATGTACAAGGACCAGTTGCAAGAAAAAAAGAAAGAATAATCTAAAATGGAATATACATTATTAGAAGACATTATAGAAAAACATGTCTTAGAATTTCTTCATCAAAATGTGCAATAGGAACAGGTACCTCAAACCCCTGTTAGAAGATCTACAAAAGTAGACCACCTGATCATTTTTCTCCTTCTTTATATTATTTATTACTTACTGATGGTGGTGAGATATAAAGCTATGAAGAAATAGTGTATATTGATGCCAAGGATAAGTGGGAGAAAGCTATGGATGAGGAGAATGATGCTCTAATGGAAAAGCAGACTTGGGATTTGGTGGAGCTTCCTAAAGGAAAGAAGGCATTCAGAATAAGTGGGTATATAGGATAAAGGAGGAGAATGAATGTAAAATGAAATTCAATGCCATAATGGTGATTAAATGTTTTAAATAAATGAAAGGTATAGACTTTGATAAAATAATTTTTCCAGTAGTTAAAATGACTTCTATAAGAGCTGTTTTAAGTTTGATAGCAATAGAAGATATGCACTTTGAACAATTAGATGTGAAGACTGTATTCCTTCATGGTGAGTTGGAGGAGGAAATATATATGGATCAGCCATAGGGATAGGAATTCAAAGCTAAGGATAAAATGGTGTGTAGGTTGAATAAGAGTTTGTATGGCCTAAAATAAGCTCCAACATATTGGTATATGAAATTTGATAGTTTTATGATAGAACAAGGTTATTGTAGATGTCATTCAGATCATTGTGTATATTTTAAAAGTTTTAAAAATGGTAGATACATTATTTTACTTTTATATGTAGATGATATGCTTGTATTTGGTTCCAACATGCACAATATTAATACACTCAAGAAATAGTTAAGTGATAGCTTTTCTATGAAAGATCTAGGTGCAGCTAAACAAATCCTTGGTATGAGGATAAATAGAGATAGAAATAATAGGAAGTTGGAATTATCACAGGGAGAGTACATCAAAAAAGTGTTGGAAATATTTAATATGCAAGATGTGAAATCATTTGGGACACCTTTGGTTTCACACTTTAAATTAACAAAGGAACAATATCCTAAAACACAAGAAGAAAAGAACTTGATGTCTAAAATTCCATAATCATTACTAGTTGGTAGTTGAATGTATGCAATGGTGTGTATAAGGCTAAACATTGCACATGCAGTGGGAGTGGTGAGTAGGTTCATGAGTGATCCAGAAAAGGAACATTGGAAGGCATTAAAATGGATCCCTCATTACTTAAGAGGGACCATAGATACTATGTTAAGCTATGGTGGATCGGATGTGACATTATAGGGATATGTTGATTTAATATGGCAGGTGACTTTGATGGTAGAAGAATCACTATAGGGTATGTGTTTATAGTAGGTGGTATAATAGTTATTTGGGTATCATGGTTATAGAATGTTGTGACACTTTCAACTATAGAGGCTAAGTATGTTGATGTTACAGAAGAAATTAAGGAAATTATTTAGTTACAGAGGTTGATGGAAGAATTGGGACATAGCCAAGAAATAAGTACTCTATATATTGATAGTTAGAGGGAAATCCATTTAACCAAAAACCTAACTTTTCACTCTAGAACAAAATATATTCAATTGTAGTATCATTTTATTCATTCAATAATAGAGGAAGAACAACTAAAATTGGAGAAGATACATACCAGTAAAAAGCCTATAAATATGATGACTAAGGTAGTTACAAGAGAGAAGTTGAAGATTTTTTTATCTTTGGTCTTCATGGATGATAATTAAATTAATGAACTTGTCTAGGTCCAAATACTACAGTGGATGTAGTAGTGGTGGAGTTGTTGCAATTAGTCTCCAAGTGGGAGATTGTTGTGTGTGGAGCTTGATTGTCTTATATGATTAGAGGTTAAAATTTTATAGTTTTTTTAGCTAGGTTTTGGATCCCATTCTTTGTATTTATGATGGTGATAGGGGTTGAAAGGGGGGCTTCACCCCCCTTATGGGGTTTGGGGGGATGACCCCCTTGATGGGGGGCCTAGGGGCCACATACTCTGATGGGGGTTCAAAGGCAACATCCTTGAAGGGAAATTTTTATTAAAATTGCCTTGTAAAATTGTAATTTCATGGTCAATTTGGGCCATTGATTATAATTTTCTAGATCTGATGGTAGAGGTTATGTTTAGGTGTTTTTCCACCCTAAAAGTGAATTGAGATATGGATAAGAGGTAAGAGAAGATTATTATAAATAGAGAGGAGGTAGAGAAGGTAGAGAGGTGTAATGAGTTTTGTTTTAGGATTTGTTTCTCCCTTGTATTGCTAGAAATAATATACTGGACAAGTTTGGTGGATGTAGCACATCTTGGGTGAACCACATTAAATCTAGTGTCTCTTATTTTGTGCATGTTTATGATTATTTTTGGAATGTCTAATTGATTCATTTCATATTTTCTCTTTTATGCAATTTGGGGATAAATCTATGTTTTATTTTATCCTAAAAATATCATCATCATTGTCTTAGTAATTTGAAACATGGCCATCTTGTTGCTCAATATTAAAAAATAAAAGAATCTCAATTATTTTATTTTCTTTTGGTTTTGGTATCATTGGTTCCTTTGGTGATGGTTCTTTTTATTGATGTGTATCCAAGTACATCTCGATGTTTCATGATTTATTTACATCTGGAGATAAAAGAGTCATTATTTTTGACTCACCTATTTCAAAATTATATATTTTTAGGTGGAATACATTTTTCAGGTGGAACCACTATAGGGATGCCTTTTGTCTCAAAATGTATTATTGTGTATATTTAAAAGTTTCACCATTATCAAAAATTAAAAATAAGGTCCCATTATGTAAAAATTTTATACATTGATGTAGTGTAGATGGGATGACCTCCATTGTATGTGTCCAAGGTCTACCTAAAATCACATTATAATGTAATGATTGAGACATTACATGAAAAGTATTTGGAACTATTTTGGTCTCATTGTCACATTCAATATTATTTATCCAATCAAAGGGCTATGTGAATTATCAAATCCTTTGATCTGTATAACTGATTTTTATAGAAGATTGGTGCTAATACCTATGTTGGTTAGGAAATTTGTGCTACAAATGATTAGACATAATTCATTATCAATGAAAACCCTTTTAATTACTTTATTATGTATAATCACTTATATGAACAAAGGAAAATCTTGATCACTAATATCTTTGGATAGTAAATCCATTGGATCAAAAGTAATGAGTTTTTCATTATTTTTGATATCTAAAAAGCAAGCTAGTTCAACATCACTTAGAAGTTGGGAATCATATAATGCTTCATATAGGATATCCTTATAGATAATGGATTGTTTTAGAATTTTGAATATTGAGATCTTAGAATGCATTTTACTTAGTTGGTCAACAATGTCGTATCCATTATATTTGATCACTAGTTTTATTTTACAAGGTACATGCTATATATTAATAGGTGGCAGATTAGTTTAGACACCTTTACCTTTTTGAATAATGAAAACACGAGCTGCATAATCCAATATAATTCATGGGTGAATAATGGGTGTGGGATGGTGAATGCCACTCAAATAAGATCTAGGTGGAACAAATAGTTGGGAGCATGCATGTTAGTTTCTAGATACTAGCTCTATAGTATTACAAAAGTAATTATGAATAGATATTAAGTGTTTCTTTCATTTTAAAACCCTCTCATTATATTGACAGATCTGCCTATTTTAGTGAAGATATGTGAAATTAAGCAATTATAATAATAAACCACAACTATAATCACAAATTAGAGCCCAAATGGGATATAGATGCATCCATATGGCACATATTTATAGTAAAATTAAATTTTATTTTAAGATTTTTAAATCTCATTAAATCAAAAATAAAAAACAAACAATAGATAAATAGTAAACTCTAGATCAACATCTAAGATTTTTGGGACCAAAGGTCAGGTTCACCAAATATATAAACCTAAATTGAGATCGGTTAAAATAGTATAGGGTTAAACATATATAAAAGAAAAACCACAAGGATGATAAACATATCTATATCAAGGAAATTAATTTACAAACTCAAATAAAAACTATTATGAATTTATAATATTAATATAGGCTAAAAATAGAAAGTAAAATTATTGATTAATATTTCAATAAATTAGAAACAAGAGTAATTAGCTCATTTATTGTGCACATATAGATCTAGGCTGAAATAAGATAGAAGTAGACTAGATAATGATCCTATAAAAATCATTAAATTCTATAAATTTATAATTTTAGGCCTCATATGCTTGTGTCAGATCTAGATGGTTGGGTCGATGCTTTTATTTTAATTAGGTGCAAGTGTCAAGTATAAAATATCACATATATCTAGGTGTAACCACATAGAAACTTCTAGGTTTTTTGTCACCTTTACTCTAGTGCGTTCATATCTCATGCATAGGATGTCATTCTTTGTTAAATGATCAAAACCTAGATTTTTCACCCTTAGAGTGAATGTGGAAAAAATGGGTTAGTGGGCACATGGTTTTGAGCTATTCCAAGGACCCCTTTATCAATATGTGTTTCTTACATAACTAATACTCTGAAGAGGACCTCATATTTATGTAGTTCTACCCTACGTGTTGGCTTGTGTGTGCATAAGGATGCAACATGTGATAAATAAGTACATAGAGTGACCTAACTTGTAACTTATAAATTATGTCTCATGGAGTGATCCTTAAGTAATTCAAACCTATATATGGGCTATCCCTATGATTAATATTGATATATGATAGAGCAGGTAATTTGTGCTCACTTGAATGCTTGATTGGGTACCTTTGGTAAATTATATTATGAGTTATTGGGTCTGTGCTACATGAAGAATAAATGAGGGTTGATCTTATATATATAAAAACCCATTTTGTAAATATCTCACAATAAATCACTTAGTTTGACCATAGGTATATGTTTCATTTATAAATTTGATGATGTTAGGGCACTTGACACTTAGTTTGGCATAGGACACTAGTGTCTACGTAGGTGTCTATATAGGATGCAAGTGTCCAAGAATTTAAAAAAACTACAAGTACAAAACTTTTAGGGGATGATAATAAGCAATTTTAAAACATTTTGAGAAATATAAAAGGCCTAGTGATTCATAAACTAGGTAGACATTCCACACTAAGTTTCATCAACATAGAACCTTTTAAGTCAAGGCATTTCCTCAAGTTCTATGCCATATAAAAACACATAAAATGATTTTTTTAGTATGTATTAGAACTCTTAATACCAGCATATATAACATAAAAATAATACGTCCACTCTCTAAACATGCTACTACTCCATGCATGATTTCAATCAACATGATTTCATAGAGGTGAAATTCCAAATGTGAATTTGTTTAACCATAAGGATGAATCTTGATATCTCTTAATTATTTGTGTAATAACATATTTTCAAGGAATGTAAATATGAAAACAAAGTAAACATACACAATAACCATAAAGAGAGAAACATAAGACATACCCTAGAGAAACTCTATGAGAAAACTCCATCAAGAGTGAAGCCATGCTTCCTCATCTTCCCTATGTTATATAGTTTACAAGCTTTTCTGCCTCTTGGGATTACAAGGAAAATAAACTCATACACTCATAATTATCTCAACAATATTCTTTGGAATATTTGATATAAAACTACTAAACTAAGCATTTTCTAGTTGTGTAGTATTCACTCTATCACCTACAACTAAGCAACAATGAGGAAATAATGAACAAAGAATCAAATTTACAAAATAAGCAATGTGAGTCCAAATCCCATCCATATAATTTTACTTGTTTTTTTTTGATCTTTTCAAATATTTTATAAGCTCTTATTCATGTAATATACCTTCTATTACTTGTATTTAAACTACCTCATGCTTGGAATCCACCTAGCACTTGAAATGAATAGACAAGAATCATAATGGTTAAAATTTTATCATCCTCATTTAGATTTAGAGTCCAAATAGTCCTAGTTCTAGAGTCCAATAGTCGAGATCCTAAGAAACCTTAGAGCTAGAGTATGCCAACTTTAAATGGTTATAAGTTTTACATATGACCTTGAAACGACATGCCATTTTTTTAAACTTATATATAATTTTAGGGGAATAAAAATATGAAATTAAAATTTGATTTTTAAACCAAACATATGCTATTTTATCTTGTACAATAAAAAATATAAATTTTTAGGTCTTAGTATTTCACCTATTACATATATTTGATAGTTGGTTGCTTTACCAACTGAGTTGGATGATAAACATGATCAAATTTATGATCACACACTCAAAATTTGAAGATTTTGGTCCCATAAAATCTATGAAAAGAATATGAATATTTACCTCCTATCACCTAAGTAAAAAACTAACTTATCATCCTCTTGGACAGTACCCATTTTAAATTCCAATATATATTCAATTCTCTAATTTGAAGGTTTTTAAGTCCTAAAATTTTATAAACTTAAGTGGTGAGGACTCCTAACCCCACTCTTCCAAATGATATTTAGATTATCTTTATCTCCCCTTCTTGATGCTCTTTCCTTCATTTGTATAATAAAATTTCTCACTCATCTTGGTTAATAGGAGCAAGAATATATAATGAAAGGTACAAAATACCTTATTTTTTCCACATGTAAGGCTAAAAAACACATCAATTTTAAAATAAAAATAAAAGGAGACATCCAATTAAAACCATTCTTTCTTAAGATTCATAGTGTTACCTTTGGAGTCTATTCTTTGCTCAAGTACAACCATACCCTACTATCATGAATAAACTATACTCAAATATATGTTGAACATGTCTTGCTTTTGACTTTGCAACTCTCTTAGCCTTTCTTTATTTAGAAGAGTATTTTTTTCCAATATGAATTCTCAACCTTTTTCATGCCCCTTAGATATAGATTCCATCAAATAATTTTGGTAAATACCATTACATCACAAAATCACATATTGTCTTTCAACAACAATAACAATATTGAAAATTCAAACCACTTTGTTACCAATGAATCAAGACAATATATCCACTATCCCTTGCTATCTAGGTAATGGGAAACATCTTCACAATGCTCACCACAACAACAACCAAGATATAACACAAACACAACTAACATTTTTGGAAACATGCTATCAAAAATTTTATAGATAAAATGATAACCTACTTTGATACCAATATGATTTGTAAACTGGGTGGATATTCCACATTGAATTTCACCAACATGGACCCTTTCAAGTTAAGGTGTTTCCTTCAAGTTCTATGCCATAAAAAAAACTTAAAATTTTGTTTTAATATGAATTATATCTCTTAATATTGTCATATATAACATATAAAATAATACCTCCATACTCTAAAAATGATACTTCTCCATACATGATTACAATCAACATGCTTGCATATAAGTGCAATGCCAAATGTGAAGTTCTTTAATCATAGGGATGGATCTTGATATCTCTTCATTATTTGTGTATTAGCCTAGATGTAAGGAATGTAAATATTAAAATAAATGAAACAAATAAAATAAACTAAAAAGATATAACATAAGACACATCCTGGAGAAACTCAATGTGAGAAAACTCTAGCAAGAATGAAGCCATGCTTCCTTATCTCCACTATGTTTTGCAATTTACATGTTTTTTTCCTCTTAAGATTACAAGGAAAATAACACCATACACTCATAATGATATCTACAATATTCTTTAAAATATTTAAAAGAAAACTACTAAACTCAGCGTTCTCCAACTACTACTATTGACTCTATCACCTAAAGCTAGGAAATAATGAGGAAATAATTAATAAAGACACAAACTTGCAAAATAAGCAATGTGAATCCAAATTCCATCTATCTAATTGAAATTACTATTATTTTCTAACCTCTCATTTTTTATTCTTCATGTAATCTACCTTATAAGACTATATTTAAAATCCATCATGCTTGGAATCACCCCAATACTTTAAATTAACATTCTAGCATCAAAATAGTTCAAACTCTTGTGTTCTCAAATGGCTCCAGAGTCCAATAATTAGGGTCTTGAGAAACCATAGAGCTAGAGTATGCCAACTTCAAATGGTCATAAATTTTTCATACGAGCTTGAAATGACATGCAATTTTTGTAAACTTATATGTTTTTTGAGGGGAATCCAAATATGTAATTAAAATTTACTTTTGAAACAAAAAATATGTTGTTTTATCTTATACAATAGAAACTAACAATTTCTAGGTCTTAACATTTCACAGGTTACACATATTTGATAGTTGGTTATTTTACCAACTGATTTGGATAATAAACATGATCAAATTTTTGATCACCTAATCATCATAATAACATATAGTCAGACCAAAATATAAAGAAGAGGTATAAGATATAGAGGATGCGAGCCTTTGGGAAACAAAAATGTGTTAGGAACTAAAGGGTACAACTATGAGAAGTAATTCCAAGTATACAAGACTAAGGTGCTATATAATTCAAATTTAGTGTTTACATGTATAACTCTCATTAGGGCTCAATATCAATGAATGATTGTAATAATGATTGTAAAGGGGTGTATCAAAAATATAATAAGAATACCTCATACACGGAACTAACAAATAAGAATAACCTTTATCTAAGATATCTATAACTACTAAACTAATAAGAAGGGAAGTGGTGAATTGGTCATCTAATGGGTGTTTTATACAATATAAGGTGATAAATAAAAATCCTAAAAAATCCTATAGATATATCAACTTATTTGGTATAAGGATGAGATATCTTAATGATAAAAAAAACATATACAATAGTAATAAGTAAATAAATATCGATCTACTAAGTAAATAAATGAAATAGAGTAGGGATATAATTACCTACCTTTGGGTGGACTCATCAACACCTCAATACGCCCATTTTCCTCTAGTGTGTTTTTTCAAGAGATGTTTTAGGTTGAATACTTCCAATAAAAATAATAATACCTAGATATCCTTAATTGGGGACTTTAAATATTGGGACACCTCCTCAACATGACTCCTATTGAGATTCAAATACCATAAACAAGACTAGACCTCCAAGATAAAACCTCAAATAGTAACTCCTCTAATTACTACTTAATATCATAAATGTAAGTGAAGCATATAAGACAAGAGTTTTATATGGTTTATGAATGAACTATGACCCTTACATATATTTTATTCCAATACCCCAAACTAACCCTAAATTCTAAGCCACTTGTATTGACTAGGTAGATATAGTTGGAAAAATGTTAGTTAACACAATACTATATTGGCCATGCCAATAAAATACAAATGGTAGAGATAAAACTCAAAATTTTATCAACCATACATATATAATACATGGAGAGGAAAACATGAAATAGACTATATTGTTCTAGTTGATATTGTAGGAATATAGGGTGGTTAGTAAGACTAAAGGGAAAGGAGAATGAGAGGTAAGATGGAAAGAGACATAGAGGAGGTCAAACTGATAGTAAGGTATGAAAAATAGTATGTAACATATCTATAAAATTTTCATGAACTGACCCAACCCTATTCTTGATACACTCTTTAAGGTGTGTACTTAAGGAGATTGATGAGTCGATAATACCTTGCAAGAGAAAGTGTCAATAAAGTGATAACATTAAAAATATAAGGTGTATAAACTTTTATTTTCTTGTTAAGACATTAAAACATAGTGAGATTCTCATCTCATTTGATATCCATGATCTGCCACATAGAGATATTTTATAAAAACCTTCCATTATACATTCAAGATGAAATTAATAGATTTGGAATCAAGTGATCTCTCATTGAAAATGGTTTAGGGTTAAACATATATAGTGAGACATTCCTTAATGTACTTAGAATTGATTATAAGTCTCTCACACCATCATATATGGTCATCAAACAATTTAATAATTAATCGTAGAGTCCTTTGGGAATAATTATATTAGACATAGGTGTTGGACCTAAGACTATAGCTATTAAATGTCAAGTGATATCTAATGAGATCAATACCAACCTCTTTACTAAAATAACTTGTGTTTATGCTATGAATTATTCCATATATAATACATAGATGCTTAAAATTCATCTAGGAAGGGTACATTTATACTTGTATTTTGAATGTTTTCCTTTCCAATATTATAAACACATGGGTATAGAAATCGTTATTCCTCATTTTAACACACCTCAACCTAAGATTATAGCACCCCAAAATTTTTATCTTATAGATAAAACACATATGCATGATATGGGTGAGCCTAGTGAGATAATTAATGATATTTCCATTCAAAATGATAATGAAGCTGGTGATTATATCCCTAGTAGCATAGATGAACATTTATATAAGTTAAATTTTACACTTGAAAAGTATACTAATGACATGCGTATGTTTGGTATTGACTGATTATATTTTACTATTAAATTTTATGGGAAACCTTTTCCTAATTCCATGCTTAATGCTACACCATCTCTCATAGATAAGGTTAAGTAACCTATGATGGATACTTGTCATAATGAAAATTAACCTAGAAAACCTAGTGGTATTTTAGCTCCAAGAATATTAAAAAAACACCGGTATTTGGTAGGGTGATAAATTAAACCAATAATAGGGTAGAAGATTGAGGGGTTCTATGGGATATAGGAGATATAGAGTGGCTATCTAGTTTGCCAGCTTACACTAAGATATAGACAGACTTGTAAACTAGGTTGGGACTAGTAAAAATGAGTGCACAAAGTACGTAGGAAAATCTAGTGGGTCCAACCACAATAAATCAAGTGGCTTAAAATATACTATTAGTTTCATAAATAATATGAAAGAAACAATACTGAATGAAATGAGATAACGAATGAAATGTAAATCTAGCAATTAAGGCACTTTGAGTCCAAATAAAATATGTTTTGTGAAACAAAGATGTTTTTAAGTAAGGGTTCAAGAGCATGCCTATTATATATTTGGGCTATCCTTTCAAATCAACACTATTGTTTTCTAATCATGCAATGTTCTAGTTTTAGCAAGAGAGGGAGAAAATGTTTGAGCAAGTTCTCTAGTGTGTTTTTCACATATATATCTCTACTATGCAATGAGAAATGGTCCCAAAGAGATAAATGGAATGTAACAAAGGAATATTTTAATCAATTAAAGTATTCTTCAAACATATACAAATGCAAAAAACTTTGGAAGCTACTCTAAGTAATATACAAAATAACTATTTTACTAAAATAGTTCAAACCCTAACATATACACTACACAAACAAAGGAGTTTCATTTTGAAAATCAAAGTGCCCTAAGATCAAGATCAAAGATGAAGTGAAGATGTTCTACAAACTAGGAATCTAAGCTAGGAAGCAATGTAGGAGGAAGACCAAGCTAGGTGCAAGTTAAAGTCCAAACCAAGAGCCAAAAGCTATGGAGGAGGTGAAGGAGAAGCCACCAATATACAGAATAGCCAATGCAAGAAGAAAAAAATAGGTGAAATGGATTATTTAGGGATAAATTAGAAACCTAAAAGCTTTAAGAATACTATCAATATCAATGATAATCACCAATGGAAGATGTAGTAGTATAGGGCATCCCTAATCATAAAGGAAGCTATTGTGCAATGTTGGGATATGAAACACCAAAAGCACACAATTGATTACCAAAATACAAGCAACTTAATATGCAGAATTAACCAAAATCAACAAGTAAATAGAATCCATAAATAACACAAGATATGAGAGACAATACATAACTTGTATTAATACTCATATAGAAAAGAATACAATAAAGAAGATGCCACTTCTTCTCCACCACCTCTTCAGAGGTTTCCCACACCTTAAGTGAACAGTACTTCTTTCCTCAAAGCTCTCTCTCTTAGGTCCCAACACCCAACTCAAACACAGAGTTGGTGTTCACCTTATCCCTCTGCTCCACGCACACCACAAGTGCTCCACACACTCCACAAGTACTCAATGTACTTCAAGTAGATCTCCCTTGAAACTGCATCAACCTACACCTCAATAGACCTTACTTATGGAAGGATCTTCCTTGCCTCCCTCTTTGCTCTGAGTACACACATGTACTCCAAGTAGATCTCTCCTAATACTGCTCCCTATTGTGTTGTTATCTTCTCTAACTTTGCACACCTACAAATCAACCTGGTTCTACACACCTGTGAACCTTGACCTTGCACACACATACACCTGCATATCAATGATCTTACTTACCATGTAGATCTCCTATAGAAGCCATGCTCACCTGATGACCAAGATCATAAACTCCTAAAGAACCTTACTGATTCTCCAATCTAGCACCCACCTTGGTACTGTGGCACTAGGAGGAACACACCATTGCTCACCTCACCCATAGAAGGAGCTTATAATAATGCTCTCTTACTCTCTAGCACAAGTTTACAATACAACCATGAGTCTATTATATAGATCTCATCCAAACAATAATTAGACACCTAATACAATAATTAGATCCACAACTCTCAGTCTAAAATTAGCTCTCATCATGCAAACACTTGGTTCGTCAACTAACTGCCCGTAATATACTTGCAACTCGAACCACACAGGCAATTGATGTCGGTCCCTGTCTGCCTGGGGGTCACCGATGCCGACTGATCTCTGATCAATGTCAGTTTCTCTCCTACCTATTCCTATCAATGTTGATTGGCCTGACTGACACCACTATCTGTGACACTCTACAACCCTTCTGCAACCTCCTCCATGTCTGCATCAGTGAAGCTTTTAGCTCCACAACCTAACAATCTCCCACTTAGAGATAAACAGCTACATTGTACCTATACCTGTACCCCATCTAATCTGTTTCCTAGTTTGTATTCCTCTTTAAGCTCAACCCTGAAGACAACCCACCACACAACCTATGGTGTACCTCTTATCATCTGAGTACCTACCGCATCTAAACCTACAAACCTATGTAGTGAAGTCTTGACCCTGAATAACATGAATCCCTACTGCTGGTCCCTCTCAAGTACCTAAGAACTCACTTCTCTGAATTGGCTCCTAACTCTTTGACAGCTCCCACTACTTGGGAAAACTTAGGTCTATGCTAGACCTCATGTGATTTCAGAAACTAAATTGTCTTGCCCTTGGTGCGCTCTGATTCTGCATCCTGCGTAATGAACCTTGCCAACACCTGATTCACATCAGCTCCCACTAGAGACAAAATCAACCTGTAATCTCCATGTCTCCCATGTCGAAGAATTTCACTACTCCAAATTCTTCATAGCAAACCACTAAACTAATCTTACCCTTAGCTCAGCAAAACTTATATGTACACCCCTGCTAGCTAGCATACTATCCACATACAACAACAGAATGATGTTACAATCATCATCCCCCTGGTAAGTCAAACCACAGTAGTTACCCTGACATTGACTAAAGCCATGCTTCATCCTCCACCTATCAAAACCTATACCACTATCCTGTAGCTCCTCAAGACCATATAACTTGGCCTTCCATCTCACGTGTCCGTTCACTCTATTCTTCAACTAAGGAATCCATTCATCTTGTAGTGCTAACATACCGGCTGGCAACCCTACCAAATCTCCTATCTGGTTCTGCATCATAATCCTGCCACGCTCCCACTATTTCTTGGATCCTTCCTGCTCTGCAGTAAGCAACTAGTATAAAGAAGAGGAATAACAAATTTGAGGCCTACTTACGTCTTCATTCCTCCATATGGGTGTTTGAGACTCCTTGACAGCTCGCTATCCACCCAAAATCTATTACAGTGACCGACCTCAGTCACCACATAGTCTGCATCCGATCGATGTCAGTTCCTGCGCCTGTCTTGACTACCAACCTACCAACGTTGGTGTCCTCCTTCTGCCGACATCAATCCTTGTGAACGATGTCGGTCTTATCTACTGCTGACACCATTTTTTTTGCCAATGTTGGTACCTGTGTTTTCCTATGAGTGATGACTTTTTACCTGCGAGCTCCTTTGAATCAATCCCCATGTCCAAACTACCCTACTCAGAAGTATCCAACCCATCCACTGGTCTCTGTCTGCCATCTCCTCCAAGAACACCAAGGCTTTCTAGTTCTTAAGCCTATCAAATATATTAGTCTTCTACTTAAGAACATGCATCTCCTTCTTGCTCATGTGACCAAGCCTACGAAGCCACATCTCTGCAACAAAAGAATTAATAATATAAAAAAGTAGATAAGGAGTACTTATTTTCTTACCACTAGTTGATTCAAGTGCTTTTGCTGTGAGAGTTCCTGTGCATCTCTCATCACCCAACTCTTCTGAAGAAATTAGCCATATCTCTAAACCTGGGACCTGCATGACCTCCTTCAACACCCATGTGTTGGCCGCTTGCAATTTCAGCTCCACTTCCCCTTTTCCAATTCTATGGCAAGGCTCACCAACTCCTCTATCTAGGGCTGCATGGAAAGAGGTAACCAAATCTATAAAACAAGATTCAACTTTATCCAAGAAACCTCCCAGAGCATCTTGTGCCACATCCCCTGCAACATCTGCTTCTTTAGTTCCTTCATGTTCATCTGCTACCAACCAACAATCTTCTTTTACCTGATCTTTCTTTCCATCAGACTGTAAGTGACCATCTGTGCTTTTCAACTCTTCCATTCTTAGCTTACTTTGATCTGCCATTGCTCTACTCCCACTCAATTAGAAACTCCTGAGAGTGACCTGTAACCAAACACAAAACTTGCTCCCTGCAACCTCAACTCTGATACCACGTGTTGGGATATGAAACACCAGAAGCACACAATTGATTACCAAAATACAAGCAACTTAATATGTGGAATTAACTAGAATCAACAAGTAACTAGAATCCAAAAATAACACAAGATATGAGAGACAATACACAACTTGTATTAATACTCATACAGAAAAGAATACAATAAAGAAGATGCCACTTCTTCTCCACCACCTCTTCAGAGGTTTCCCACACCTCAAGTGAATAATACTTTCCTCAAAGCTCTCTCTCTTAGGTCCCAACACCCAACTCAAACACAGAGTTGGTGTTCACCTTATCCTTGTGCTCCATGCACACCACAAGTGCTCCACGCACTCCACAAGTACTCAACGTACTTTAAGTAGATCTCCCCTGAACCTGCATCAACCTGCACCTCAATAGACCTTACTTATGGAAGGATCTTCCTTGCCTTCCTCTTTGCTTTGAGTACATGCCTGTACTCCAAGTAGATCTCTCTTGATACTGCTCCCTGTTGTGTTGTTATCTTCTCTAACTTTACACACCTGCAAATCAACCTAGTTCTACACCTCTGTGAACCTTGACCTTGCACACACATACACCTACATATCAATGATCTTACTTACCATGTAGATCTCCTATAGAAGCCATGCTCACCTGATGACCAAGATCATACACTCCTGAAGAACCCTACTGATTCTCCAATCTAGCACCCACCTTGGTACTGTGGCACTAGGAGGAACACATCATTGCTCACCTCACCCATAGAAGGAGATTATAATAATGCTCTCTTACTCTCTAGCACAAGTTTACAATACAACCATGAGTCTATTATATAGATCTCATCCAAACAATAATTAGACACCTAATACAATAATTAGATCCATAGCTCTCAGTCTAAAATTAGTTCTCATCATGTAAACACTTGGTTCGTCAACTAACTGCCTGTAATATACTCGCAGCTCAAACCACACAGGCGATCGACGTCGGTCCCTATCTACTTGGGGGTCACCAACGCCAGTCGATCTCTGACCAACGTCAGTTTCTCTCCTGCTTATTCCTACCGACATCGATTGGCCTAACTGATATCGGTGTCTATGATACTCTGCAACCCTTCTGCAACCTCCTCCATGTCTGCATCAGTGAAGCTTTTAGCTCCACAACCTAACATGCAAAGCAAGAATCAAGAGAGAATCAAGGAGATAAACCAAGCTTCCAATGATATAATAAAGTGGGAATATTAGAGAAAGAGTATGATCAAGAGAGAGGAGAGAGGCTCAAATGAATGATAAAGAGGCATATATCTCAATCCTAATTTTCTAAAAAACTAAAAACTAGATGTTTCTAGCTATTTGGGACTAAATAGGGGTCTTTTTCATGAATTATACCTAGGCCATAGCTTAGGCCATATATTTTGTGAAGGAAACATGTGGCCTAGGCTATGGATTTTCTCCCTAAGCTATGGTCTAGGTCCAAACACCACCTAGGATGGTTAACAAGCTCCCAAAAGGGCCTTGGGGGTGCCGAGAGAGCTCGTCTAGCATGAAAAAGAGATGGGATGGACCAAGGATGTGTGAGGGATGAGAATATGATGTAGGAGAGGTCTAAGCAGGTGGTAGATGTCTCAAATTAAGATGAATAGGGTTTGTATTCTACACATGAGCTGATATATAATCAAAGGGAGGAGTAGAGTCATGGGAAGTATGATTACATATGCCCTTAAGTTATGAGCAATTAGTGTTTGAATGAATAAGGAGTGATGTGAAGTACTTGCAAGCCACACCAAAGCAAATAAAATCAATTACTAAAAATAAAATAGAAAACATTACTTACACTTATCAGATAAGGATGGTGGTGGAAGAATGTCGATGGCATGATCTATAGGTGAAAGTGTAAATATTGTAGAATTTAGAATCTAAATCTAGCTCTAGCTTCAAATCCTACAAATAAGGAACACAAGTAATATCAAATCAAATCATACTATCTATAATGACATTCACTAAGGCATCAACCCTAATGTTCTCCCTATGAGGGATATGGGTGAACTAGATGTCCTTGAAGAAGGAGAGAAAATAATACACTACCTCAAAGAGGGGGAGAAACTTAGAGCTAAGGATGGACTAGACACTGGTAAGTTGAGACATGGCTAAGAGTGAGTCAGAGAATAACTACATATAACATGCACCTAACTCACAAATGTCAGTCAATATGTCAATTATTACATGATACTTGATGGTTGTATTCATCTTGTTGATCAAGAAATGACTAGTCACAATAAGCTTATGGACCTATGGATCATCAATAACCCAAGCCATAGCTACAAGTCTTGGGTTACCTCAACTATCACCATCTATGTGAATCACCACTGAGAGGTGCACCATGATGGGGGTTTAGGATGTAGGATGAGTAACCTTAAGAAGGTTATCTCAAAACAAGGTGGTATAAGGGAGTTGTATGGGGAAATAAATGATGAAACCAAGCCACAATCAAAATAGTTGACCACCACCAGATGTGGGAAAAGGTAACTAGGGAAAGTAGGGGGAATTTTAGAGAAGATGAAGACTAGTTAGCATGACTAAAGAAAGACTCAAACCATTACAAATAGCTAACACTATCAACCTACAACCATGATAAAAAAATATAGAGGGAGTTAGAATGGATTGACTACATGAAATTAGAAAACTGACTAACTTAAAAAAGTATAGAAAGTAACTTCTATCCCTAGGTGCCCACAAAATGGGGTATAGGCTCAAGAGGTCAGTAGGGACCTAGAAGGGGTCTCAAGGACCAAAATAGGGCTAGAGTGGACCCAAAAAATCCTAAGATTAAAAAATAGAGGTTTCTAATGCAGTTAGAATGTGCTAAAACCTCTAAGAATGAGGTCTCATGGTCTTAAACATAAAAAGGGTCCACACAGTGCATTTGAAAGGAGTACATGAGCCTAATAGGCTAGAGGAATTGGGGGTCTAATAGATTGGAATGGTCCCAAAACAAACCCAAGGAGATCTCAAAGAGAGAAATGGACTCCACCATTACGTCTAGAATGGGCCAAAACCTTTAAGATGAAGGTTTTAGGGTTTTGGGAGTAAAAATGGAGCCAAGAAAATGCCCAAAAAGGGAAAAAAGAAGGATACTAGCCCAAGACACGACCTACCTAGGTTAAACCATAGCTTGGACCACTACCAAGATAAAGAAATTGCATCTGGGCCCACTACCAAGCTATGGTTTATCCTAGAAAGTCATGGCTTGGGCTAGAAAGGGCCAAAACCAAGCTTGAGAAGCCCAAAAAGACCCAAAACTGGCCCAAAAAGGAAAGGAAAGGGGAGAGATAAGAAAAGAATGTTTTTTAGCATGCCAAAACATATTTTTATAGTTTCACTATACATAAAACTAATCTAAGGTTATGTTTCTCTCTCATGCAGACATGAGGAGTCAAAGTATGAGAGGTAAGAAAAGCATCTCAGTCGATAGAGCCACCATTGTTTTAGGTGGCCAATCATGAGAGAGTGCCTCAATGCCAACCACAATGAGAGGTTAGGATGGGTGGTAGGAGGCTTGTGATATATGAAGACTAGTTAAATAAGGCCAAATAATTTTATAAACAACCACAACCACTAACCCATACCACCTATAAGCAATGTAGAAAAAGAGAAAGGGAGTCGGTAAAGGGCTAGATACTAGCAAGAAGTAAACCTACCAACTAAAAGAATCAAAAGATTCTACTTTTATCTCTAGGTGCATCCAAATATGAGTGCACAAGCTAGAAAACTAGAGAGACTAGTAAGGGTCTAATGATGGATGCCATGAGAGGGGCAATCTATCAAACAGGGCCCTGAAGAGGGTGTTCTAGTAAGCTTTGAGGCTCACCAAAGCACCATAGCCTTAGGCCCAATATTGCTCCTAAGGGAGACCACCACTTATCCCTATATAGAGGCCTAACCCTAATGCAAACCATTATTTATCTTACAAGGATGCCAAATAATAGGTAAAAGTGTGAAGAAGGAGATGGAGCATCCATATCCTTAGGTTCACTAGGCATGACTCAAAACATAGGAGTGTCAAAGGTAGGGTCATTGTAGGTGAATGGAACTTATAAACCTAAAAAATTAAGAGGATAGTAGTAAATAGGATGCATGAGCTTATTGCAACCTCTCCTCTCATTAATCAGGTTGGGTGTTATACCATGGATGGAATATCACTCATGATCAGACTCAGTTACTTTAGTGGCCTCAATAGGAGATGCATTAAGAGAGCCAATACTTTGATGGGAAAATTAGGATGTAAGGGGGAGATCAACATCTAGGGAGACATCTTAGAAGAAGTTTCTTAAAAGAGATGAGCTAGCTTGTCATTGTGAAGTAGAAGAGTGAGTCAATTGATGCATGCTGGACTCTAAAGGAGTGAACAATGCTTGGTACTCAATCATATCACAATGTTCATCCTTGAGAAAATGAGATTCTGATGTAGGGGATCTGTGGACACCCATAACAACCTATGAAAAGATAATAAAATCCTCACCTGAGGGCTTTGTCTTTGGATAAAGCAATGCACAGGGATTTGGGTCAGCCTCTATGTGTGAACCTCACCTTCATGCACAAATTTCACCATATAAAACATGGTCGATGTGATGGCTTACATGGTGGTGATATAGGGATGGCCAAGAATCATGTTATATGAGATATCCAAATCTAACACACAAAACTTAATCTTGATGGTCTTGGTGCCAAACTTGACTCAGAGCTTCATATTCCCCACTAGTGTATCAATAATTTCATACAACTCATTCATTCTTAAATGTTCAAGAGGATCCTCATCACCTTAAATGATTGAGTGAGATACAACATGAGGATGAGCAAAAACATCCTTAGATGAATGAAGTTTGGATTGGTGAGAATGAGATTGAGTTCATTGGTTGTAGTCCTACCAATATTTTTCCCGTTCAAATGTGAGAGGGTGTAGACTAATATTTTGGGTCAAGGGAGTTCTTGGATCCTACGATGTTGATGTCATTCCATTGTAGCCATAACTTGCTCATGAGTGAGATCAGCGATGAGACCTTGAAACTGATGGAAGTGATGTCCCAAGGGTGGGAGGTCAGCCATAGGTGCAATGAAGCAAGAGAAACATGGAAGACAACATAAAAGGCAAATCAAAGGAGAACTAATAGGGATAATAACATAAAACTAAAGCAAAATACAACAACCAAGGTGAGAGCTAAAACACAAATAAAAGCAAAACCTAATAACTAATAGAGGGGAGTTGGTTGAGAGAGATATAAATGGGATAAAAATAGCATAAAACTATATATAAGTTCTCACTGAGCATACCAGTATGTAGTTCCAAGAATCTGAATGGAACCACCAGTGTTTGGTAGGGTGCTAAAGTAAACCACTAAGATGATAAAAGGCTTAGGGGTTCTAGGGGCTATAAAAGGTCTATAATGGCTATCTGATTTGATGGCTTATACCAAGCTATAGATAGACTTTTAAAATATGTTAGGGAAGTAAAAATTAGTTCACAAAGTATGTAGGAAACTCTATCGAGTCTAACCATAATAAATCTAGTGGATAAAACTATACTATTGGTTGTATAAACAATATGAAAGCAATAATACTAAATGAAATGAGATAACCAATGAAATGTAAATATATAAATTAAGGTACTTTAAGGCTAAATGAAAGATTTTTTATGTAATAAATACATTTTTAATTAAGGTTCAAGAGCATGCCTATTATATATTTGGGTTATCCTTTCAAAGAAACACTACTATTTTCTAATCATGCAATGTTGTATTTTTAACAAGAGAGGGAGAGAATGTTTGAACAAGTTTTTTAGTTTGTTTTTCACATGTATATCTCTACTATGCAATGAGTAAGGGTCCTCAAGAGAGAAATGGCATGAAACAAAGGAATATTTCAAGCAATAAGAGTATTGTTCAAACATATACAAATGCAATAAAATTTGGAAGCTACTCTAAGCAATATACAAAATAACTATTTTACTAAAATAGTTCAAACCCTAGTATATACACTACACAAACAAAGGAGTTTCAATTTTCAAAGAAAAGTGACCTTAGATCAATCTCAAATATGAAGTGGAGATTTTATACCAACTAATAATCCAATCTAGGAAGCAATATAGGAGGAAGACCAAGCTAGGTACAAGTTGAAGTCCAAAACAAGAGCCAAAAGTTATGGAGGAGGTGAAGGATAAGCCACCAATCTATAGAGGAGCCAATAAAAGGAGCACAAAATAGGTGCAATGGATTCTTTAGGGAGTAAGAAGCAATCCAAAAGATTTAATAACATTTTCAATAATAATGAGAATCACCAATAGAAGTTGTAGTAGTATAGGGCATCCCCAATCACAAAGGAAGTTATTGTGCCAAGCAAGAATCAGGAGAGATTCAAGGAGGCAACCAAGATTACAATGATCTGATCAAGTGGTAATATCAGAGCAAGAGGATAATCAAGATAGAGGAGAGAGGCTAAAATGAATGAGAAAGTGGCATATACCTCAACCCTAATCTGCTAAAAAACTAGAAACTAATTATTTTTAGCCATTTGGGACCAAATAGAGGTATTTTTCATGTGTTTTGCCTAGAACACATATTTTATGAAGGAAATGTGTGGCTTAGGCTATGGGTTTCCTCCCTAAGCTATGAAATACATCTAAAATCCATGTAGGATGGTCAACAAGATCTCAAAAGGGTCCTAGGGGGTGCCTAGAAAGCCTATCTAGCATGCAAAAGAGATGAGATGGACTAAGGATGTGTGAGGGATGAGAATATGATGTAAGAGAGATCTAAGTAGGTGGAAGATGTCTCAAATTAGGATGGCCATGGTTGGTAGTATACACATGAGCTGATATCTAATCATAGGGAGGAGTAAGGTCATGGGAAGGATGATTATAGGTATATCACCTAGTACTTTAGAGAAATATGGAAAAGGTTATACTTATGTAAAAAACATGGGATATCAAGCTTGTGGGTTAGGGTGAAATTATTAAGTAATTATCAAACCAATAATCCCCCCTCTTCATGAGTTAAAACTAGGTATTGGATGTAGTACTGACATTAATGAAAAACATTTCTAACAAGATAAGGGGACTCTTGATATTTGTAAGCAACATAATGCTAACACATACAAATATTTGAATGCTCACTTTTCAAGGATATCACGACACTCCAAAATGAAGTTTATAATATTTAAACTTTATAAATTAATTATCCTTAGTTGATTAATGAAAATGATTCACCTGAATTACTTACATTTGATAATTTTCCAACAATAAAGTTATTCAAGAATATGTGGGGTATTATGTTAATTTACCATATTTTCATCATAAATAAAGATCCCTCATAACATTAGTCATCATGATAACTTTGGTGAGTTTAAGCCTACTCTTATAGATGAATATTTTCTATAAAATGGTCTTGATTATTTACCTAATGTGCCTTAAATTGAGGATTGATCTACATAACTAAATGAAAAAACAACAAACTTTAACTATGGAACTTGTTTTTACTTAATTTTGATTTAACAAATTAATGTTTGTTTAATAGGTATATATGTTTTGAAATATTAAAATTCTAAAGATATAGAATTTATTAATAATTTTGATTACAACTTGCTAAATATAAAAACATGATATTTATGGAAAATACTAAAAAAAAAGCCTATATTTGGATTTATGATTGACTATTTCTAATGTCTGATAGTGAAAATAAACTTAAAATAGGACTATGATTATTCAAGATTAGAAGTAAGGCCTGAATATGTTTCTTGATAGGTTTATACTCCCTCAATAATATTGCAAGTTGATCACATCCTTTGATTGTGGATTTATCTGTGTTGACTATGATGAAACAATGAGTGTTTCACCTTATATGTATGTGTTTACTAACAAGGATGTAATATTTTGATTATATTATTCTCATGCTTGAAGTTTTATATTACTTATCTTTTCCTTGGAAATAATAGGGGTACTTTTGAGAGCTATAAACCTAAAAATAAATAGAGTGGAGTGTAATGGGATGAGGTGACCCCAATTACCCCCTTTGATGATTTACTATTGCCTATATATATAAATACTCCGAGGAGGGAATCAATCTACATTTAGTTCTCCCACCTAGAGTGATTGTGCAAATCCAATAATTGACTATATGTATGCAACTATAAATTTGGATTTGATACTTGACAATGATGATTATTGACTTGAATTGAAATACTTCAGACTTAGATTGTGACCACTCATAGTGATTAACACTAAATTTGGTAAGAATAGGGAAAATTTTCTCAATGTGAAGTAGAATATAAGTGTTCAATAGATTGTGGCTATCTAAGAATAATGAGAGACATTTGATTTCTATTTATAGTGAAATATTTTGAAATTTTCCTTTAGCTAACCTTTAAAAATTTGTAGGAAAACCCAAATGAATATTTAAAGTTTGGAAACTATTCATTAATTAGTGCAAGGCAAGGTCACACTAGGTGGAAAGTTCTATGACATTAGGCCTATCTGTCTAGCATAGACATGTCCCAGAGAAATAATAATAGTTATCTTGAGATGGGAAGAAGTCTGAGAGTGATATAGAGAGGCTTGAGTATTGAATTAGAAATTATGTGTGGTATTGAAAGAAAAATTATGGGTTGATCTTGTATATAGGTAAATAGCTTAGAGGAATGGTGAATAAGATTCACGTATTTGGGCACAAGTAAAATAGTTTAAGATATGTCAAGAATTAGCATTATCAAGTAATTGTTACTAGATTTAGGTGTCTACATTCCTTCCTTTTTATTATAGTAATGATATTACTAGACTAGAGGATAAATATATAAACTTGAGTTTTTAAAACACACTTTATATTTGATAAAAAACTCTAATTGTGTAGGGAAATCAAATTTACCAAACCTTGCAACAACACATGAAGTAATCATTGTTCATATTTCAAATTTGAAAACTATGAAACTCTAAAATTTGAAAATTGAAAATAGCACAAGGAAGGAGTACACATGGAGGGAGATGTAAACATGTTTCCCTATAACCTATAAAAATATGATGAAGCATTATAGAAATGTATCCCCTTATTGAAGCACTTATAGAAATGATTTTTTATGTTGAACAATTATAAAATTAAGAGTGATCAAGTCCCAATTTTGAATATCTAATAAATTCATTGATTTGTAAATATGCATGCTTCAAATGTCATGAATGGAGAGAAGTACTTAATTTAATAATCCAAAATAATGTGGAACCACAATGGGTTCATTAGACATGATGCCAAGGTCATTAAGTTTCACTAGACTTGAGTGTGCATCCCCTGCAATAAAAGATGGAACCACACATGGGTTTGATAGAAGTAATGCTAAGGCAATTTAATATCACTATACTTGAATTTACATTACATGTAGTATAACAAATCACACCACTACAGATGGATCTAGATTCTAATTTTCATAATCAATAGAGAATGAAGAATATTCATGCCCCCATCATGATAATAGCCTTGATATATTTAAATTTAAACCAAAACCATTTTCCTTTGAATTTTAAAATTATATTGTAGTATATATGCATATGAACCAATATCATGCCTTTTAAACTTTGAAAAATGTATATATGTGCATGAATAAGTATCATACCCCCTGAATCTATGCTAAATGATATAAAATGTTATGCATATCTATGCTCAATTATAATTATATTCGAGACATGTAATTTATAATCTTATAACTATTTTGTATATGCCCATGCATATGCATTTAAGTTTGTAAGAATTTATTTTCAAGTCTCTATAAAGTGAGTTCATATGCATGTCATATTTACACCATAATTTGTATCAATGTGTTAATATTTGTCATATGTTTGCTTTATGAATCACAATGAATCTTGTAAGTATATATTTTGAATATTTGAAACTTGTATTTTGTGCCAATTTTTTTAAAAATTCATAGAGGCTTAGATTTCTAAGATAATCCCACTGTAATTCTCCTATTTTGAGATGAGGGATGTAGCATACAAATCACTCTTCTAAAAATAAAAGTTAAATGTATCGTATGATAAATATATAATTTTTTAGCATTACATCATAGTTTGGAGAGTATGTCATCATAGTAATGTAATTTCCATTGAATCATATATATAACATATTGAATGGTGGGAATACAAGTGTCATTTCTAGATAGATATAAAAATGAGGCATGTATTAAAGTAACCATATCTCAATAATTCTACATAATAAAAGTGCATGATATGTATCATGAAACCACTAATCAAGCTCAATAAGTGAAACACACATAGTACAATGACACACAATGTCACACATAAGGCCTAGGGTTGCATACAGAAGACATGTTAAAATTTCACACATACCAAAAAACATCATGCACATATAAGACTTAGGGCCACAAGAAATTGACATGTTCAAATGTTTCACATACCAAATAAATATTGCACACATAGGGCCATCATCCACATAAAATAATTAAACAATGTATATCCTACCATGCAGCAAAGTAAAAACGTCGAAGGAGCATAGAACAAGTGAAAACTAGTATAAATTATCCATATGTATAAATGTCACATCATAAGAAAGTAGAATATACATGTAGCATGGTGTAAGATATGAGTAATTAATAATACTCTTGTGATATAAGTATCTCAACATAGTATAAAGCTCATAGATAGAAATAACTTATGATAATATAACCTATAGAGTAAGATGCCCCTAGCATATGCATGAAACTAGGTAGAAAGGATTCCAACATCTAATAAATCCATGTATGGTATATATGTACTTCATCACACTCATATACCCCATAAAATGCATGTGTGTATGAAAAATAGTATGTTATCTACCAAAATATGTGATAAATAATATATGGATAGATGCAAGATAATGGGGGACAAAAGGTGGGGTATAAAGAGACAATTTTTTTTTGATAATAACAATAGTTAAACTTGGAGAGAATGTTAGAGACAATTTGAAAAGGAATTTGACAATGACATAAAAACATGAATTATGGAATTTGAATGCAATTTCTAAATATATAATTTTTTTCCAATACCTAGATGATAAAAATGTGTGAAATAGTTGCATGTATGATAATAGGTTGTTCATTTTTTGTAAAAATATAAGGAGAGTGCATGTGTACAAACACACTTTTTTTGAGTAAAAGATTGAATTTTTGTATGAAATTTCATATGTAAATAGATGAAAAGTTGAATATTGTTGAGAATATTTTTTATTAATTCTTTAGTATGTGTATAATTTTTAAATAATTTTACAAGTCAAGATAGATGTAAAATTGAAAGTTCAAGTGTACAAACACAACTTTTTGACCTTGACTTCATGAAGATCTTTTTTTTTAAAGTATAGTTGACAATGTGTAGATTGCTGAGATATAAGTTTTATAAGCATTTGATTAATATTCAAAAATTTATAAGGGAATTTGTGATGATATGTATATGTATTATAAGGAGCTATGTTACATAGCAATTAAATAATATTTTAACATTAAATAAATTATATATTTGAAAACTACACTTTCTAATCTACAAACCCATATAATTTTTTTTTAAATAATAAAAGCTGCTTGATCATAC
Organism: Torreya grandis; assembly: GCA_037957365.1. Classification (NCBI taxonomy): domain Eukaryota; kingdom Viridiplantae; phylum Streptophyta; class Pinopsida; order Cupressales; family Taxaceae; genus Torreya; species Torreya grandis. Next base: position 1,972,935 of record JARHVA010002003.1, read on the forward strand.
ATGTCAATAAAAATGAAAAAACTCCTAAATTTATTATAAATCTCTTTGGTTGGTCAATGACAAAATTTAGCCAGGTTTGAGACCCCCCTGACCTAAAATCGAGGCAAAATTGGAGGGAAAGCAATAATTTGTTTTGTAAATATGAGAAGGGCATATGCCCTTTCCATAATCACCAAAGGGAAAATAAATGCATTTTCCCATTGGTCTGTGGATCTCAAAGGGTGTGAATGCTTCTAAAGCATGCATGCCCTTTGTGATTCATGCATTTTTGTTGCATTTACCATGAAAAAGAGTGTTTTGTTTTGTTTTTTCCAAATACAAACTATTTTTTCTACTACAACTATGTGAATTTGATGAATTGTTCATCAATTTTATTTGAATCACTAAGAATTATTCCAGTTTAAATCTACAATTATCTTATTTTTGAAAATATAAATAATGGGGTCGGGAAGTTGTCACAAAAGACCAATAAAAGAGTTAACAAATGAGGAAATTGAAGAGAAAAGAGAAAAATAAAGATAAAAATAAGCAGATAGGAGGGCATCCATAAGATATTCTAGGCAAGGTGAAAGTTATTCTTCTTCACCAGGTAATACTTCTAATGAGAATAACATGCCCAATTCTATATAATTTAGTTTACATATGTCTTCAAATGAGACAAGAGAACTGAGTCAATCTTTGTTGCAAGATGAAATTCAAAATGTAGAGCATGTAAATAATGAATTTGTAATGAATGATGAAACATATGGATGAACACAATAAAATTAAACATTTATTCATAATGAAATTTTTGAATATGATGATAATCAACATCAAATAATGACCCCTAATCATGTGTCTCCTAATGAAGAGGAATTTAATTTGCCTATAACTCCTAATTTAGATAGTCAAACATCTAATGTCCCTATTATGGTTAAAGTGTTAACACCACACAATTTAATAAAAAATATAGCTCTTGAAACCACACCTCCAAGGATAATAAGATGAACATCTAAGTATTTGGTTGAAATAGATGAAAAACTAATAGAACCTATGGAAGGTAAAATATCAAAAAAAATAGTTCAACATCATGCTCAATGTGTGTGGAACTATGCATTTAAGAATAAAAGCCATGTAGAATGATGTCAATTATTTGTTCAATTAATGGAAATGCAAAAAATGTGCCCTATGATGCACAATTTGGGGTTAAGAACATTAAACATGGAAGGAAAAAATAGTGCAATAGTAAAGAATCTATTTAATGCATTTAAGGTAATAGGCAATAAAAGTCAAAATAAAGATAGTAATGTGGCAAGATGAGTAGTAATGGAATCTATAGTGAGTAAGTCAACATCTAAAGCTTGAATTCTTAGTGAAACAAGTAAATTCTTAAATTTAAATATAAAATCTCTAATAAATGTCATAAAAATAAGAACAAGGCTTGATGGCCCTTCACTCGGATTGTTGGGCATTTAGTGGTAGACTCCCATGAAAAGATAAGGTATTGTTTGAAGGAACAAAATAATTGATTGAAAATTTTGGGCACAAAAACACAAGGGTCTCATCTAATGTAAAAGATGTTGTTAAAAGAAGAACAGGCTCAAAAAATTGTGAGCCACATGCAAAATATTTTTTAGACATAACATAAACATAATTTTATAAAAAGTTTATTGAAAAATTTAATGGCCAATTAATAATTAGCCAAAGGTCATTTGATATGTGTAAGCCTTTTTATGTTAAAATTAACCAAACATGCACCACATGTTGTTGTAAGGTACATGTTTAATTTGCTATGCATTTTGATATTTTTCATCATATACATTGTACTTTACATACTAACAAGATTTTTCAGGAATGTATGGTGTCTTCCATACCTAAAACATCAAGATAATTAATCCAAGGTCTTTTCTATCAAAGACTCGAGGGATATTTTTTTTTGCCAAACAATGTTTAGATGGAATATGAAATAGTTGTTGTGGTTTGTTAAATTTGCTGATTTGTTTACATGAAGATATTTCACATGAATTTGGAAAGCAACTAGTTGATTATAACAAGTACAGATCTGTTAAGTATGTGTTAAAAGATGGAAAAGAGTCATCAAGATGTGAATTGGTTATGACCAAAGATTTTGTATGTGATTTCATGTTTGAATTCATAAAGAATATTATCTACCAATATGCAAGACAAACACACAAATCAAAATGGTTAGATAATCAATACAAAGCATGCAAGGACAACTTCTCAATTGACACCATTATTTTGGTTGTGGATTTTGCTAAAAACTACACTCTACAACCACATAATGAGGTTCAATCCCAGTATTATAATTTAATTCAAGTTGGAATTTTTATTCGTATTACATTTAGATATGCACCTAATAGCACAAATGATAACATAAAGATTTTGAGGGATTATCATTTTTATATGAGCGATGATAGATCACATTCTCTAGAGTTTGTCCAGGGCTGTTTTGAGATATTTTATATGAATATGAATACAAGACAAATCATGTTTGATACACACTACATTTGGTCAGATAATTATACCAAGAAATTTAAGAATTCTCAAATGTTTTACTAGTTAAACAGAATGCATAAGAAGAATGGCATTCAACACTTTTGGAGATTTTTTTAGGATGGACATGGAAAAGGGGAACATGATGGTGCTGGTGCATGTATAAAAAGATCCCTTAAAAGAGAGTAGGCAAAGCACAAGGATGGTGTTAATTTTATCAATGTAGCAATTATTATGAGTGGGTGTAATGGAAATATTTGTCATGGATCAGATAAACATTCCCATATATGAAGATTCTTTTGGTTAATAGAGGGACAACATAAGGTAATGTATGAATATTGCATTACAATATCTAGATCGAGTGTTTTCCACTCCATTCAAATCTCAAATTCAAGTTCATGGATATTTATACTAAGGATATGGCATGTTTTTGTTCTTTATGTATGGAATTTAACTGGAATGAATGTGAGTCAAAAGAATAGGTTGTGGTATTGTAGACTCATATCACCTATAGAGAGTAGCCATTCACTCCAACAAATTATAGATCATAAAATGGCATCATTAGTTGACTTTGACCACATCTCAGATCTTATGAAAGTAGGTACAATTTATTCTTTAGTTAAATAAACAACCTTAGATATTAGTGATATTTTTATTTTTTCTATATATACTTAGAATTTGACTATACTTTAAATGTAGGGCATTTTTTTGTAGTAATTGCACCTAAGAACAATGATGAGCCAATATACTACTACTTATGTCATTGTGTAGAGGAAAAAAATATTAACCACAAATATTATGGATGGAGAAGAGCTAAGTTATTCCACTAGATCTATAGTGGTTACTAGAACCTAGGTTTGTAGGTACTATCATAAAAAAATAAAACAATTGTTATTTGAGGACTTTGAAACACACATGACAGTGCTTCATTATTTGAACCTTGTTATTACTACAAATATTCAATTGATCAAATATCATGTAAAGCTTCACAATAGAACTTTATGGAAAGTGTGTGAATCTGACCATGAAGTGATTCTTGAAACACTTGTAAATAGATTTGATCCTGAAGGTACATTAGATTGAATTAGTAAGTTTATCTAACTTATTTCAAATTAATATAATAAAGTTATTTGATTTAATGTATTTTATTTTTCAACTATTTTATGATTATGTCTTTACTTTTGTTTAAATTTTTTTACTAACAATTTAAATGTAGGTTAGTGGTACCATACAAGATTACACCTTCACGTAGTTAGTGTCATGAGTAGAGAATATTATCTTCTTGAAATGAAGATAAGCTATAATAATTTATATTAGTTTCATCTACTTTAAGCAAATTCTTTTTCACATTCTCTTTATTTATCCCTTCAAAAAAATTGATGTAGGGGCATCCTTCAGTGATGTCATCATGATGCCATTTTTGGCTTGAAATAAGGTAGGAGGTGTTCTAGAGTAGTTTTTGGTCCTTAGGAGTCTTTACTAGGTGTCTAGGATTCATAAAACTTATAAAAGCACTATTCAAAAATTTGAATTCTTGTAATCCCTTTTGAGGGATCATAGCATCTATTTGATGATGCGAGATATAGTAGCATGTAATTAAGAGTATTATGAAAAGGTAAAGGATTTATAATACCTTAGCCATTATATGACATGGGTTTGCATATTAAGTTAAGTTGTATCCAAGGCTATATCCAAGAATCCCATGTGGACAATGAATCAAGAATTAGTTATTGGTTGGTAAGGGAGATATAAGGCCTATTTTGATAGTTTTAGACAGATATTCTTGAAGTATAAGAAAGAGGAGAGTAGTGAATAAAATTAAATTATTGACAAAACTATCTATGCTCATAGTATTCTGTGTATATCTTATATTTTGTGTTTTCTTGAATGTATATGTTATGGAAATTAATTGTGAACGATGATCAATAAAGAAAAGAACATGCCTCTATGTTAAAGGTTTCTATTAGTAGACCCTTGTTTTATGGTAATGGATCTATTGTAGTGTGGATAAGGGTATAAATTGTTTTCATAGTCTCTAAACAAATCTCAAAGCCTAAAAATGATCCATACATTTTGATTTAGTCATTTGGATGCTTTGATATATGTTCCTTGTGTAATGCATGAATATCAGTGTGTGAATTATGAGGATGATCTAAAAACTCATTATACATATATAAATGTATTTTGAAACCCTAATTTTTTTATATTTTAGGTTTACTAGGTTTTGGATGAACCCAATTCTATAAGTTTTAAAGGTCTATAAACTCATTGTGTATGTGTAGGACCTGACGGTTCATCTCTAGCCCTCACAGTTCTCGTGTAACTCATGATGGAAGTTCAATCATTTTTCACATTCAGGGATGAATGAATTATCTTAAGGAATACCTATGATCAATTATAAATTTTAATCCCAAAGGTTGAATGAGACCTAACAAAGGTGATTCTAGCCTAAAAGTTCTTATCTTGACATGTTCATGTAGATGGTTCATTGATTGGGCTGACGAGTCTGAATTTATGACCCTCATTGACCAGCTTTGGCATGTTCTAAGAGATTTGGATATGAGAGAAACCTCATTTAAACATCTCGTATGTCATGATTTAGACAAAATCCTCCTAGGATTTCTTATAAGACTCTTTTGTGCATGTGTAAGACCTAATGGTTCATCTCTAGCCCTTACAGTTTTCATACAACTTATGATAAAAGTTCACTCATTTTTCACATTTAGGGATGAGTAAATTATCTTAAATAATGCCTCTGATCAATTATAAATTTCACTCCCAAGGGTTGACTAAGACCTGATAAAGGTGATTATAACCTAAAAGTTCCTATCCTAATGTGTTTGTGTAGACAGTTCATCGATTGGGTTGACAAGTCAAAATATGACCCTCACTAACCAAATTTTACCCTATTCTAAGAGAATTGGATATTATATAAACCTAATTTACATGTCTCATCCATCATAATCTAGACAAAATCCTCTTGGTATTTATTAGAGGACTTATCTCTCCACATGTAGGAGATAATGATTCATCTTTATCCCTCACAGTTCTCGTTCAACTCAGAATAAATGTTTTATCATTTTGAAAATTTGGGGATGAGTGAATTATCTTGAGGAATTCCTCCAAACAACTTAAACTTTCACTCTTAGGGGTTTACCAAGACTTGAAAAAGGTGATTCTAGCCTAAAAGTGCTTATCATGACATGTTCATGCTGACGGTTCATTGATTAGGTTGATGAGTTAGAATCTATAACCTTCATTGACCAAATTTTGGCATGTTATAAGAGATTTAGCCATGAGAGAAACCTCATTACCACATATTTTCCATAATTATTTATAAACAATACTCCTAGGCTTTCTTATATGACTTGTCTATGCATGTGTAGGACCTGATGATTCATCTCTAGCACTCATAGTTCTTGTGCAACTCATGATGGAAGTTCACTCATTTTTCACATTCAAGGATGAGTTCATTCTCTTAAGGAATTCCTATGATCAACTAAAAATTTCACTATCAAGGGTTGACCAAGACCTAAAAAAGGTTATTCTAGTTTAAAAGTGCCTATCTTGATGTGTTCATGCAAATGGTTCATCAATTGGGTTGATGAGTCAAAATATATGACCCTCATTGACCAAATTTTATCCCATTTTGAGAGATTTGGCTATGAGAAAAATCTCATTTCCATGTTTCATCCATCATGAGTTAGACAAAATCCTCTTAGGATTTCTTATAGGACTCATCCATGCACATGTAGGACCTAATGATTCATCTCTATCCCTCACAGTTCTCGTACAACTCATGACAGAGTTTGGTTATTTTACACATTCAAGGATGAGTTAATTCTCTTGAGGAATGACTTTGAACAACTATAAATTTCACTCCTAGGGGTTTTTCAAGACTTGACAAAGGTGATTCTATCCCAAAAGTGCCTATCCCAATATGTTCATGTAGATGGTTCATCGATTGGGTTGAGAAGTCAAAATCTACGACCCTCATTGACCAAATTTTGGCATGTTTTAAAAGATTTGGCTGTAAGAGAAAACTCAATTCCATATCTCATCCATCATGAGTTAGACAAAATTCTTTCGGGATTTCTTATAGGACTCATCTATGCACGTGTATGATTTGACTATTTATCTCTAACCCTCACAGTTCTCATGTAACTCATGATAGAATTTTGCTCATTTTTCATATTCAAGGACAAGTGAATTCTCTTAAGGAATGCCTATGGTAAACTACAACTTTCACTCTCAAGGGTTTACCAAGACCTAATAAAAGTGATTCTAGCCTAAAAGTGCCTATCTCGACATGTTCATGTAAATGGTTCATCAATTGGGCTGATGAGTCAAAATCTACAATCCTCATTAACCAAATTTTACCTTGTTCTAAGATATTTATCTATGAAAGAAACCTCATTTCCATGTCTCATCCATCACAAGTTAGACAAAATAATCTTAAACTTTCTTAGAGGACTCATCCCTCCATGTGTAGGAGTTGACAATTCCTTTCTAGCCCTCATGGTTCTTGTACAACTCACAATGGAATTTTGGTAATTTTGCACATTTGGGGATGAGTTAATTCTCTTAAGAAATGCCTTTGACCAATTGAAACTTTTTCTCCTTGAGGTTGATCGAGACTGAATAAAGGTCTTTCTAGCCTAAAAACACCCATTTAGATGTGTTTTCATAGACAGTTCATCGAATGGGATGATGAGTTAGAATCCTCGACCCCCATTGACCAACCTTTACCCCAGTCTGAGACATTTTTAGAGAGAGAAACATCATTATTATGTCTCACCCATCATGAGTTAGACAAAATCCTCCTAAGATTTCTTAGAGGACTCATCCCTCCATGTTTAGGAGTTGATGGTTCCTCTATATCCCTCATAGTTCTTATGTAACTTATGATGGAAGTTTGGTCATTTTGCACATTCAGAGATGAGTGAATTCTCTTGAGGAATGCCTCCAACCAACTATAAATTTCACACTTAAGGGTTTACCAAGACTAAATAAAGGTTATTCTAACCTAAAAATTCCCATCTAAATGTGTCCACATAGACAGTTTATCGATTGGGCTGACGAGTTAGAATCTACGGCCCTCACTAACCAATTTTTACCCCATTTTGAGACATTTGGTCATGAGAGAAACCTCATTACCATGTCTCATCCATCATGAGTTAGAAAAAATAATCTTGGACTTTATTACATGACTCATCCCTCCACATGTAGGAGCTAATGGTTCCTCTCTATCCCTCATGATTTTTATGCAACTCACGATGGAAATTTGGTCATTTTACACATTTAGGGATGAGTGAATTATCTTGATGAATGCCTCTAAAAAATTGAAAATTTTGTTCCCAGGGGTTGACCAAGACTAAATAAAGGTTTTTATAGCCTTAAAATTCCCATCTAGCATTTTTGCATAGATGGTTTATCAATTAGGCTGATGAGTTAGAATCTACAACCCTCACTAATTAACTTTTACCCCTTTTTGAGACATTTGACTGTGAGAGAAACCTCATTTCCATGCCTCTTACTTCATGAGTTAGACAAAATATTCCTATTATTTCTTAGATGACTCATCCATCCACATGTAGGTGTTGATGGTTTCTCTCTATCCCTCATGGTTTTCATGGAAATTACAATAGAAGTTTGGTCATTTTGCACATTCAAGGATGAATGAATTATCTTGAGGAATGCATCCAACCAAATTCAAATTTCACTCCCTGAGGTTGAACAAGATTTAAAAAAGATCATTTTAGCCTAAAAATTCCCATTTAGATGTGTCCACATAGATGGTTCATTGATTGGGCTAACGAGTTAGAATCTACGACCCCCGCTGACCAACTTTATCCCATTTTGAGACATTTGACTGTGAAAGAAAACTCATTTCCATGTCTCATCCATCATGAGTTATACAAAATACTCTTGATATTTCTTAGAAGACTCATCCTTCTATGTGTAGGATCTGATGATTCATTTCTAGCCCTCACGATTCTTGTGCAACTCATGATAGAAGTTTGGTCATTTTGCACATTTAGAGATGAGTGAATTCTCTTGAGGAATGCCTCTGATCAACTATAAATTTCAATCATATGGGTTAACCAAGACTAAATAAATGTCATTCTAGACTAAAAACACCCATCCAAATGTTTCCACATAGATGGTTCATCAATTGGGTTGATGATTCAGAATCTGACCCCCATTGACCAACTTTTACCCCATTTTAAGACATTTGGCCATGAGATTAACCTCATTTTTGTGTCTCTTCCATAAAAAATTAGATAAAATACTCCTTGAATTTGTTATAGGAATCATCCTTCCATGTGTAGGAGCTGATGGTTCCTCTCTATCCCTCATGGTTCTCATGTAACTCATGATGGAAGTTTGATTATTTTGCACATTTAGGGACAAGTGAATTCTCTTGAGGAATGCCTTTGACCAACTAAAAATTTCACTCCTAGTGTTGATCAAGATTAATTAAAGTTTTTTATAGCCTAAAAATTCCCATCTAGATGTGTTCATGCAGATGATTTATCGATTGAGCTGACGAGTCAAAATTTATAGCCCCCACTGACTAAATTTTACCCCATTCTAAGATATTTAGCCATGATAGAAACCTCATTATCATGTCTCATCCATCACAAGTTAGAAAAAATACTCCCATGATTTCTTAGAGGATTCATCCCTCCATGTGTAGAAGTTGATGGTTCATCTCTATTCCTCATGGTTCTCATGCAACTCATGATGGAAGTTTAGTCATTTTGCACATTCAGGGATGAGTGAATTCTCTTGAAAAATGCCTTTGACCAATTGCAACTTTTGCTCATGGGGGTTAAGTTTGATAAAATCTAAATAAAGGTTGTTCTATCCTAAAACCCCCATCTAGATGTGTCTGCATAGATGGTTCATCAATTAGGATGATGAGTCAAAATATATGACCCCCATTGACCAAATTTTACCCCATTCTGAGACATTTTACCGTAATAAAAACCTCATTATTGTGTCTCTTCCATCATGAGTTAGAAAAAATATTCCTAATCTTTCTTAGAGGACTCATCCCTCCATGTTTAGAAGTTGATAGTTCCTCTCTATCCCTCACGGTTCTCATGTAACTTGTGATGGAAGTTTGGTTATTTTACACATTTAGGGATGAGTGAATTATCTTGAGGAATGCCTTTGACCAATTGAAAATTTCACTCTCTATGGTTGACCAAGAATAAACAAATTTTGTTCTAGCCTAAAAATGCCCATCTAGATGAGTCTGCATAAATAGTTCATCGATTGGGCTCCTCTAACCAATCAAGTATGTGTAAGAGATACCCTATTTTTTGTGTTTCTTTGACATTGAGGAAAGATATTGGTTTATAAACTTAAAAATTGAGTCTATAAAATCCAAATTAAGGTTGGAACACCTCTAATGCATTTGTATAGACCTCATAAAAGGATCATTTATTGTAAGAAAACTATATCTTGAGTTTTAACCTACTAGAGGGTAATTAGGCGTAATAGACAAAACATGATTTTATGAATTTTTGGGTAAAATATTAAAAGTGGAAAGATGAACCTTTTATCTAAGCATTGATAATTTATAAATCATCTAAATACATATGTCTAAGGTGTCTTGAAGTTCTAATTCAATACATAATGTGTTTTAGCATGTTAAAGAAACATTAAGACTAGTAAGTCTATGAGAGGTTTTTGATAAAATTCTTTGTATCAGACCTTCTAAGGTGTTGCAAAAATTGAATCACGTAAAAAATATTGTCATAAAGTATTTTATATTTATCTATAACCTTATTTTCAAATAGTTTTTGTTTTGATCCATTTGAGGCATTTAGGTTTAATTAGATTGTAGACAACTTCGAGTCTTTTGAGTTTAAATAGACAAAACCAATAGATGGATTGGTTTTCCATATTAAGACAAAGATTAAATATGTATTTAAGGACCATAAGAAACTAACCTCAATTTTTATATACTATTCAAGGAATATCAAAGTTACTTAAATCTCTTCATTTGTGTCTATATTATTTGTGTCTATTTGTGGATAGTCTAGAGAGGGATATCAATGTCGATATTAACCCATGTATAACTAGGCCATGGTGATTATATGGACACATATAATTGTATTTTTTAATTGTATGAACAAGTAGGATCTGAAGTCATACACAACTGCATCACTAGACCTCCTAACATTTATGATCATCATTCTCCCAAATTTACTTATGATAGAAAGGGTTTTTTGTAAATGGACCAAATATATGTGTTGTTTTACTACATAGTGCATTGCAATAAATTCAAGCTCTAGGAATAATCCATTATGTGGCTTTAATAACTTGTCAATTTTTTGTTATTGGGACATTGATTTCATTGATCACACTATAGGCTCTTACTTTCTTTCCTACATAGGTGTCTTAAGATAAACCATGAGCAACATGAAACTATGCATGTGCATGATTAGTTTATGATAGACCATATGCTCAAATTTATACTATAATGTGCATTGCCTCCAAACTTATATATTTATAATAGGTTATTGAATCCACCCTAGGGATTATAGCTTGTAATGCATAATAGTGGGAAGGCCAAGTTGTTGGATTGTAGATAGTGTGATGATTTTATTTTGACTTAGATTTTCAATGAAAAGTGTTATTTGGTTTAGTATCATCTATATGTGCATGATATGATGTAGGTTTCCAAATAAAGGATTGTTACACCCAATATTGAAAGTGGTCATGGCTCTTTGGTAATTATTGATGGCACCACTTTTAACAATAATTATTCTTACCTTTGTCTGAGTTAGAAGGCATATGAAGAGTCAAGTTTTGTGTGGCCTTCTTCCGTTGATATCCTTTATGAAAATCATTTTGCTTCTATGCCAGAGGTCTAGATGGGGAATTATGTGTGGATTGGCAAATAAAAAACAAATGTAAATGAAACAAGTAAATAGCAAATATCACATGTAAATGTAAGATATACATAATGATTCAAATCACTTAACTTAGAGAATAATGTGAATTTTTTAACCCCATATGAAGTAATAATTCAATCATTAACCAATAATATGTGCAAACATTAAATGATAAAAATATAAAATACACATAGTTAAAGGAATCATATTATCTAATAGTATATATGTGATACATGCAGAGTTTTATGTCATAATTTAACATAAATAATATAACATATATCAAGAAAACATGTAGACCATAACATGTACATAGATAAAATATGCCATATAGGCATACAATGTGGTTCATATCAGCATGCAAAATCGATTGTGCCTATAACTATGTACATAGACAAAATGTGCCATATAGGCATACAATGTGAGCCATATTGGCATAAAAATTAGATTATGCCTAAAACTAGATCCCTAGTACAACAACTAGCTCTCTTACTCCTCATTGCCTCAAAATAAATTGTGTTTTGTTTGCATAGATGTAGAGCTAGGGGTGTTGGATGCCTCAATATGAGGAGATACTCTCCTCTTAGCATGTGAGTCATCCATTACTTCATTGACAACTGATGAAAATGTTTGTCTCTACATAACATATAAAATATAAAAATTAATGCATTAAAATTGTATATTGAAAATTTGATAATTTTTTAAAGAATGTAAGATTTTGTAAAATGATTCTACACTCACCATATTCCATCTAAATGGTTATCTAGGGCTATGAGACTTCATATACACCTACAATGGGAAATCCCATAGAGCATACATATATATTTAAATCTAGAGTTGCATACAATTATGTAATTATTACATAAAATATTGTTTCTTAAAGATAAAAACAATTAAACCATGTGTTCTCACTAGTCTCTGTCCTTAAATCATAATTTGCTATGGAGATAGTGGATTCTCTAATGTAGTAGCAACATCACCTACACCTTTTTCTCATTTATGAGGGGTGACCATAGCATCCCTCATCATTTATAAAACCAATAAATGAATAATATGTAAATTTAATGAACATATACAAATCTATGGCTATAATATATATTAAAATAGAGTTTTATGTTCAAAGGATAATAAACATGTAAATGAATAAATATGTAATTTAAAAATTTACAAACCTATGTGTATGGTACACGCATGCCAATTACAGCCTCTATAATAGAGTCAAGGCCTGATAAGCTACCCAAAATATCACCAATCAACTAGATACAAACAACAAATAACAAGTTTAGTAAAATAAATTAGTCAATTAGGTACAAACACATGCACTAGAAAATAAACTTAATATTCTTTTACAATAAAAAAATTAAATAATTAAAATTAAACCTATGCATCAAATACAGATGGTGAAGAATCCTCTACAATATGAGTCTAGTGTATCTTGATAGGAGTAATTAAATCTACTACATCTCACATAGTGTTTAAAATGCTAGTGTCATGCACTGGTAAAGCATTTAATGTGGCATATGCTTTGGCAGGCTAATGATTGGCATGCTACTATTTGGCACTACTAATCATATATAAATGGACTACGCTATGGCATACTAGTCTCCATAAATGTACTCTATGTATACTACACTTGAATATGAGGTCCCATACACTTCCTCCCATATGATGTGCAATGATGCACATGAACTATAATATGAGTATAGAAAGGGAAACTAGCACCATTACTAACACTAAGACCAACACTACCACAATACCACTACCACCAACACTACCACTATCATTAGCACTACCACTACCACTAGAACCACTTGTAGGATGAGTAAAATTCTTTAAAGTATGCATACCATGATCATTCATAATTTGTGTCAAACTAGTAACTGCCTCAAGGGTGTCCATCTGTGTGTTATGATGCAAAATTTTAGAAATAGTGGCATGTGATATTGTTCTTTTATTTCTTAGAGGTTGGTTATGATGGGTTTGGTCCCACCTAACACCATGTCTATCAAATGAAGACCCACCTCCCCTACCTTCGGATGCCTTTCTATCAAAATAATTTGGAATTGCTTGCAATATAAACTCACAGTATAATTTTCTTAAAAAATATAATATAACCTCATTATTCTTTCATGAAGGCTCATTAAAAACCATCCACCACCTATCCCAAAAGTTATTTTTAATCTCTATATTAATACACCAATCAATACTAATGTGTTTGTAATTTTTTGGTGGAGGTAGGTTGGTTCTAAGTGTAATAAATAAAGCACACATTCTTTTTTTTTTTTTCACATCTTCATATGACAATTTATCAGAATAAAATTGTTTCAGATCATATCTTCGATGCAACATTGCATCTAGTTGTTGTCACATTTCCCACTTCATTAAAGATAGATTATAATGTATTGGAAAGTAAAAATTTTGCACTATCAACTAAAGAATGATGTAAACCATTAATAATTATCTGTAATTGTTGATGTTTGTCATTGTATTACTCATATAACTCAACTTCTTCTCATGCAAAATCAAACTTTGGTGGATTTTGTCTAACATTTTATTCAGTAAATTGATCCATCAAATTTATGTATCTAATTTTTTTTTAAAATAGGTTTTTTTAGCCAATTTAAAAAATTGAATGCAATTTTAAATTCAAAACCCTAGTTCAATAAGTTACATAGAAATGAAAAAAATTCAAAAATAACATACTTGATGTGAATCAATGTGATGTAAAATCCTATTAGTGGAATAATTCTCCAAACCACATGTATCAATCTATAATTTCAATAAAAAAAATTACCTTCTTCTCTTAGCCATGGTTTCTTCTTTACAACCCATAAGAGATCATAAAATGAAAAGGGCGTATGCCCTAATTAATTTATAAAGTGTGTATCCCTTTACAAAGGGTGTACACCATCAAGGATTGGGCAGTAGCCCGATCCTTGAAAATTCAAAATAAAGGGTGTACACTCTTTGTAAAAAAAAAAAAAAGCTGGGGGACTGTCATGTTTTTTGTCCCCAGCTTTGTGCATCTAACCATATGTAAAGATGTAAACTAGTAACTCATGTCATTCTTAAGTCTTGATTTTTTATTTTTTTATAATATTTTGTATTATTGACATATGTTTTTTTAAATTTTTTTTTGAGTATGTGTAAGGACAAGTAGAAAGGATTTTAAAACAAAAGAAATGGAGGGATCCAAACTATTTGCAACATATGCTCATGCATAGTGTGCACTAGATGTGATAACATGGCAATGCGAAGAGAGTGAAAACAAGACATATTCCTCCATTATATATGCATATTAAAAAAATGTAGCTCAATATTATGTGTAGAGATAAGAATCTGCATGCCCCTATTCGGAAAGAAGCAATGTATGCGCATGTAGTATGTACAAGTAAGAGTATGAAATCATGCAAGCCTAAATATAAGCTAAAGAATATGTAGATAGTCAATATGAAAGAATGAGCAAGGACCATGACATAAAATATGTATACTATACTCATTGTAGGATGAGTGTCATAGATGTTTGGATTGGGATAGGTAATAAAAAGACAAAGGCCAAATAAAATAAAGCCAAGGGATAAAAGAATGGATTATGTAAGAACATATGTACACATGTACCAAGATATAAAAATGAATTTATCAATGGGAACCTCCCAATAATTTCTTGCATAAAATATTTATTCATCATTTGAATTTTATGTTAAGTCACCAATTGAGATGGGATCTTGATGTGTAGGCATTATTTCATCAGAAGTGTTATACCATTTTTTTCATAATAATAATCATGATCATAATCATATTATTGGTCCTAAAATTGTGGCATGCCACTCTTACCATATATATGTATATATATACATACATACATACATACATGTATATATATATACACACACACACACACACATATACATATACATGTACATGTGTATATATATATATATATATACATACATATATATACACACACACACATGTACATGTATATGTATATATATATATATATATATGTATATGTATATATGTATATGTATATGTATATGTATGTGTATATATATATATATATACATATATATATATATATATATATATATATATATATATGTATACACATATACATATACATGTGTATATATATATGTATATATATATATATATATATATATATGTATATATGTGTGTGTGTGTGTGTATACATGTATATATATACATGTATGCATATATATATATACATGTGTGTATATATATATATATATGTACATGTATATGTATATATATAAATATGTGTGTGTGTGTGTGTGTGTGTACATATACACACACACAAATATAAATATACATGTATACATATACATATACATATACATATACATATGCATATGCATATGCATATGCATGTACACACACACACACACAACCAACTACACCATATTGTGGCATTTAATTTTTTAATTTCTTTTGCTTTGACATATGTGCTTCTACTATGATTATATTATATGTATTTGCTAGAATGATAGCTAAAGAAGTATTTTATTTGGTTTATTTTATCAAATAATTCATCATTTTTTGAAATTGTAACCATTTTAGCTTCATGCTAAAATGTGACATACTTATGATATTTAACCAATGTTTCCCCCATTGATCTCATCCATGATTTTCATATTTTTGAATTGATTGATCCAAGATAAGGTTGATGCAAAATATAATGAAATATGTTTTTGACCCAAGTGTTACTAGAAGCTCAATGGCTCTAATGTAACATTAAAGCCTATTAATATTACCCAAATGTTGACTGTCATACCCATTATGTTAGATAAGTGTCATGCTACACATATTGGCTTCATGAAAATATATAATATTGAGCTTGGCACATTTCTTGCCATCTATGTGAAGACTAAGAATCAAAGGCTATATATATGAAGAACACTTTTTAGTTTCCTATTTTCGAACCACATTAGCCTTATTTAGCATGTCTTTATTTTAAAGTTCTTTTGTGAGAAACCCTTTCTTAAGGATGTTTTTTTTCTTATCTTGTGTTTGTTTTTGAAAAAAATTATTTTAGTGCTTCATATTGTAGTAACTTATTATTTTCAATTTATTCCATTTATATTTACTCTTTACATAAACTTTATTTTCCATCTTGTTCCTTTTTGTAACCTTTCTTGTTCTAATTTTTCTATTTATAATTACTCCTTTTTGATTCACTCTTTTGATAACTGTTACTTTTCAAACTATTACTTTTGTTTTGATTGTACATATTCCTTCAAAGGTACACCATTGAATATATCATGATGAGGGTTGTACATAAGTATAATATTGGATTTAAGTGATGTAACCCTTAGACATAAAGATTAATTTTTTTCATGTCTAAAACCTCGATCATCCTTTGATCCTTCAATAACACCATGTCCACTACTCTAGGAACTGTTATCTTTCATATCTATTTAAGACCTTACACATGCCTAGAACCCTTCTATGTAGTGGAAGGTGAATTCTAATATAATGTTTTACTAGGATGACCTTGGATCTATTCCATGGGTTGTGTACCCTCTACCCTTCATCGTTGCATCAAATTTGAGCACAAAGGCTAGGTTATCACTATACATGCTGACCCAAGTTCCTTTTTATCATGCAACATGATTTATTGACACAAAAACATTCTCCTACCTCCATCTAGCACATCCTCATTAGCCAAAGACAAGCCCTCAACCATAAAAGATGAAGCCATGTCTTCTTCTACCAATGAGGCATTTGCTCACTTATCAATCCCTTCAGATCAAATCCCCACCACATACCCCTTAGAATCAACATTTTAACTCTTTTCACTTTGGGAATATCACCTCTTGACACTTGACACCTTACCTACTCCCTTTGACTACGGTCAACTTAACAACCAACCCAAGTATGACCCTAATATCAGAGCCATTAATCCCCTTAAACCTTCAAACTATCAAACCCCTTTCATCTATAGGGGACTTGACAAACCCCTTATCACTTATGTCACCCCTCTTTCACCTTGACCATTCACCTCTGGCTTCTCATATCTAGACAAACTGAGTTTTTACCAAACATACCTCCATAGGTGTGCTTAGAAGGGATTTGGTCTTAGACAATATGAGCAGGGGTTGCATGAGTTACTTCCATTCCAAACCTAAAATCCCCATGAAAAACATGGCCTAGGCTTCTCTCCATTAAAAAAAAAAACCAACTCACCTCCCATCACCAACATTGATAAGAAAGTCCCATCCTTGCCAACTCCTTCACCATCCAAACTAGAGGATTTTGACATCATCACCCCTATATTTTTTTATCAACATGATTAGTATCAAACTCTTGACCTAATAAAATGATGGGGTGATTTTAACCATCCCTTTGACCCATTCTGAGATGATAGGAGATGACTCTCCTACCATTAATACCATTTAGTGTCAGGATGATGATTTCATTATCACATACTTAGGTGCACCCAATTCTTCCATCCATAAATCCCTACCTCTTGAGACTTTGACCATGTTGAATGAATCCACCATGGATATCAACCTAGGTAACCTAGATGACTGCATATTTTCAAAATCAGCCAATCACTAAGATTTTTCCTCCTTCCTTCAAGACTATAGCATAGAATTCACTTGGTCTTACAGTGACATGTCTGGCATCAAGCCCTCCATCACTAACCATAACATAATCACCAACCATGATGCCAAACCCATCAGGTAGAAACTTTGATGAATGTACCCTCATATATCCCTTCTCATCAAAGAAGACTCATCAAAGAAGAGCTTTAACATCTCCTATCTATCAATTCCATTCAACTCATTAACTATCTTCAGTGGGTCTTAAATGTTGTGCCTATCACCAAAGCCATAGGGGGACTATGCATTTGTGTGGACTCTCATGACCTTAACATTACTTGCCCAAAAGATGACTTCACTCTAATAAGCATTGACTAATTAATTGATCTTATAGTTGGCCATGAGATGTTTTATCTCATGGATAGATTATTGGGATACAATCATATCCTAATCACCCCCAAAGATCAACACAAAACCATTTTTATCACCCCATGGGGGACCTTATGCCATAGGTGTAGATACTAAAAAACTACACATGACAGTTCTAGTTATCAAAATGCCTTAAAACCCTGATTAGACTTTGAGTCTAATTGACCACCTAGTTAGATAACTCATCAACCTACTAACTTAACCTTTTAACCAAACCCTTTTAACTTAATTTAATCTTTTTACCCTTAGACACTTGACCACTGATGGTCAGCTTAACCATCGATGGTTAGCCTAATCATCAATGGTCAAGTTCTCACCTTCTTAACACATCACTAGTAGTGTGAAAGATAATGAGGCACAATTTAATATGTTCACCTTATGAAGTGCTAACGAACTTCCAAGCATTGTGATCATCAACCTCACCCTCTAGGGAACTTCCATCCTCCATCTCTCTTTACCTATAAAGGAGGGGAGTAGAAGGTGAAAAGAGGGATGTTCAAGCTATCAAATCTTCTCACACAGGTATTGTAGTTTTCCAACATTTAGTCTTCCTTCAATAACTCAACAATAATAAAAGAGACCTGAACCTTTATTGAATTTGCTTTTGGGGCTAAAGTACTACTACTATGGTAAAATTCTCTTAGCCTTCCACTATCAGTCAACTAGAAAGATACAAGTATAATCTACTTGTTCTTTATTATTTTTCATTTCTAATTTCTTTAACCTAATCAAACATGTCTATACCTTATTTCTTCTCCACTAGATCTTTAATAGAACAATTATCTAACCACCTACCTATTTTGTAACTCTTTTTTGAACACCTTCAAAAATCCACAAGAAACCACTAATGGTTAGCATAACCATTGACAGTTACCCCTAATTATTGATGGTTACCTAACCACTGATGGTCAGCTCAACCACTGATGGTTCACCTAACTACTAATAGTCACTATGGAAAAAAAATAATAGAAAGTTATTTTTAACCCCTTAACCCAAACCAAACCTAACTTTTTTATGTTCTTGCTTATTCATAGACCTTTTTTTGATTTTTTGAACTTGAATTCACCCACTTTTTTAATATTTAGTCATTTTATTTAAACAAACATTCTACTTTCTTCTTGTATTGCATTTCATTTACTTTATGAAAGCACATTACATTTATCATTTTCAAATTGATTGTAATCAATAGTGGATTGATTGCTTCCTAGAAAGCATATGCTTCTTATATCTAACTCACGCTAGGCATTCCACTTAACTATCTTGTTAACAACCCCCTTTGTTTCTGTGTTCTTATTTGCAAGTTATTCCTTCTTAGCTAAAAATGAGTTTTCCATCTTCATCTAGATTACATGTGCATCACCAACCATGTATTTCTACCACACCCTTATTATTAGTTTCTTATCTTTTTCCAAAATTAAGAAATGAGCATAAATTAAGAGAAACATTTTGGCATGCTTGGTGGGACCTAGCATCATTTAGGTGCCCTTTTTTCTCCCTTTATTCTATGCTCATCAAATAAAATCTAAAATTTCTTTTGGTATAAAATAAAACCTTTGCATACATTGATTACATGCTTGTTTTAGTTCATCTAGTAACTTAAAGGTAAATTAATTAATCATAGTTTCACTCTTGTTATCACACACTTATCCAAACCACATAATCAATCAACACATCAAAACAAATTTGAGACAAGGCCTGACTAGGATGTCATCACCTGGTAGTAAACCTTACCATTTCTCAACAATCCTACTTAGAGGTTATTACTGTTGACGCTGGAAAGTGCACCCTGCAGTAGGAAAACGGATTCCTTCCCTCTCCCCGCAACATGGAAACCCCTCTCTCACCTGTGGGATGGCGAAGCAGGAGAGGAGAGTCTCTAGGTATGGGCTAGTTCCCTTTGATGTATCTTGTTTGTTTCAGGCAGTGCAAAAATGTAGATATATAGATATACTAGGGGGGATGAAAAGGGAAGGAAGTGCAAGAAAGCAAACAGCCTACTCTAAAAGAGGTGATACACCAAAAACAAGTTGACCTTCCAGATCCACTCTCAGAATCAAGTGGAATGCAAGTATACTCTACACATTTGGTAGAGGAACTAGGTTGCTAAGACTTAAGGGGGAGGCTATAATGGAAAATACATAACAGAGGTTTACCGAGGTGCTGTGGAATGCACACTAGTAAGCAACTTACTCTGTTCTGTCCTTCTCAAGTATTACTCTTCTCCTTTCAGCTGCAGAACTGGTGCCTGTAGATAGCTGGTCTGTTAGTATTACCTATGAAAGCATGGAAGATAATGACTAAACACAAATAATACTCATGGCATACACAGCAAATCAATCCAAGATGGAGGCAAAAACTATATTTTTATTGATTTAGGTGGAAAATTTGGAGAGCAGTGCTCTTTACAAAAGTGGGGAAGATCTTGATAAAATGACTAAGTAGTATATTTATACCAGAAGAGCCAAGAGAAGTCAAGTGAAAAGAGTGGAAAAAACACTGTAGCTGATGTCACAATTCTGCCAAGACCATGCTTGTTACCTCATTTTGCACATTGGTCTTCTTCTCCGGTGGTTGGGCAGGTTTTTTCTTGTGCACTGCAAGTGATTTTTGCTGCCATCTGTTGTGGGCGATGAATTTTCCACCCGCTACATGGACTGCATGTAAGATTTCTGCCGACGTCAGCCGATAAGCTGCCGATGGTGGCAGCCTTATCGACGTCGGCTGGTGTAAGATGTCGACGATGGTGGTATTGTGCTTTAGGTGACAATTCTCTCCTTCCCCACCGTGGGTGGGGGTTTTCATTTTCGCCACCTTAGGGTGGTGCTTTTCATTTTCACCGCCTGAGGGCGATTGCTGCTCATTCGCTGCCTTCATGCGGGGGTTTCTTATTTCCCGTCGAGGGGTGGGGGTTTCATATTTGCTGCCTTCGGGTGGGCTTTTCCTTTTCCTCACCAGCTTTTATTCTACTGACGGCAGCAGTTCTGCCGACATTGGTCGATCTAAGATGCTGACGGTGGTAGTTTTGTTGACGTCGGCCGATGTCGACGGCCTTTTTCTTTTTCCTTTGTGTTGTGGGTGGCAAATTTTCTGCCCTCTACATGTTTGTAGGCGGTCTCATTTTACCCGCCCATGTAGTGGGCGGCGATTTTGCTGCCCTCTGCATTTTGTCTGCCCTCTTTTTTGCCTAAGTGTCAAATGCTCCATTTTTTCTCTCTTTTCTCTTGTGAACATCTGAAGACTCTGCCTTTCGCTACTGTGAACGTCAACGAACGAGGCCAATGAACCAATGCTCTGAAATGGAGCTGTCAAAACTTGAGGGTGGACCTTACAACCTGAAATGACTGGCCATGCAAAGCAGGTGTAGGAGGTGATCAAGATTTTGCCTGAGGGGCAAAATTGGGTCAACAAATTGGTGACTCATGAGGGAAGCGTGCCTGCTATGCTTAGAACCCAGTTGCCTTGCATATCCATTGGGTGCAGAGTTAGATGGTAACTTTGAAGATAGTTCATAACAGCTCAAAAAGATTTTGGAATCAAAATATACAGAATTTACCCCCACATGCAAAGGGAACACACAAAGCTAAAAACAACTACCTGTGCAAACTGCACTTAGGGAAAATAGAGAAAACAACTGAAAGTAAACTATTATGTACAGCTAACCAAGAATGTTCGCATCCCTCTTGGATCGAAAGGAAAATTTCTTAAGTCCCCTTCCTGGTGAAGAGACTTATCATGACAGGCAAGTAGCTGAAAGAAAAAGAGAGATGGTGACTTGCTCTTCTTGCCTGTCACCTGAGTTGGCTGGGAACCGAGTGGATATTCGAACATGCCTCTGATATATACGTACTCTGATTGTCCTTGGAGGCCTGTCAAATGTTGGTCCCTGATATTGGTGCCCCTCACTGAGAAATCAATGGCTATCGGCTCATCACTGTAAGCCTCCTAATCTGCACAATTCTTTTGCAATGTATCATGGTCTGATTCATTTCCTTCTACCTTGCTGAAAACTTTGTTAGACTCATCCTCTGCTCCCTCTTGTCTTCCTTGAAGAAGGGTGAATGTTGTGATGTGAAAAAGGGGCTCACAAAATGACTGCTCATCCCAAAAGACCTCACTTTCTTGTTTAAAGCTCAGTTCTTCAAGGCATCCCTCCAAAAAGATGGACTTTTTTTCCTCTTTGTTGATCAGGTTTTTTAGATTTTCAAAAATATTCCCCTAATCTTCCTCTTTCTTAGATTCTTCAATGTAGTCATCTTCATCAAAACAACAAAGAAGTTCATCAAATAAAGGAGAAGAGAGCTTACTATGCATTTGTTCCTCTTTGAATTGCTGAAACATCTGTAAATACGCAAGGCCTACATCTTCTCCACTGCTGATAAGGTCTTCACAAGGAGCATCAATGATGATTTCTTCTTCGTTGTCGCTCATGACAACCTCCTGAAGGATTGCAGATTGGATCTTTTGTTCCTCTCCCGCCTCTTGCAAAATAGGGTCTTCCTTGAGAAGGGACGAAGTGGAGAAAACATGTGGGAGAGGGGGTAGCCCTTGAGCTAGAATCGAATGATTCTCCTCCCTCCACTTAATCAACACTTCATCAATATCAGGGGCGGCCTGATAGCTCTCTTGGAAATGTGTAGGTGGGGTGTGTTCAGGCATGGAATATGCTATTTGGCCTGAACCATCCACCACACATTGGCTGATAGAATTCTTTTTGAATTCCAAATCTGCTATTCTCCTACTCAGATCTTCTTGGAAAAGCTTTTCTTGGAGGTTGCCAGTATCATCATAGGCAGGGATAGCTTCAGCTTCTTCAAGGTTTAGAGAAAAACCTTGCTTTTCTTCTTTTTCTTTGTTGCCCCATGATTCCACTGTCTTTCCCCAATTCAGGATCCCTGAATTTGAATCTTGCTCCTGTGAACAGGCAACAACTTTGTTTTCCACAAGGACCTAAGGCTTTTTCACAAGGTCTGAAAAATTTAACTTTTTTTCAAGGAGTAGCTTCATCCTAGCCTCTAAGTCTTCAATCTGTCTGGTTAGGTTTTCCTGGAAGAGTCTTTCTTGGAGGTGGCTAGCATGATCCTCTCCAAAGCTCTGAGCTGGTCCTTGACATTCTTTCCTCTAACTTGGAATTTGCACATCATGCTGAAAAACTTGGGGAGGCTGAGGAATGCAAGGAAAACATTCTTGGTGCGTTGGAGGAGCCTCTAGAAGAGGGACGTGCTGGCTAGTGGTATTATTTTCAATGGAAGATACCTGATCTAAGGAGTTGAAAAGATTGATCTCCATGGGAGGTTGTTCTGATACCCTCTGGTGTTGGAAGGCCAAGCGCACGGGATTGGGAGCAACAGTATTTGATGAGTTGGAGTGAGCAAGTACAATTTGGTAAAATAGATTTGGTCCAAAAGAGGGGGTTTTCTTTAGGTTAGGAGGGGGTACGCAAGGTTGCCTGCCTTGGATAGATGGATTTGTCCATTTTGGCACCTCTTCCTTCATGGATTGTATGGCTTGTGCTTGCCTAAACAAGCACTCCTCTTTATACATCAGCTCTTGCTGATATTTGTACTGCTCTTCCAGCATGTCAATTTCTTTTGTCTGCTTCTCGAATTCCAATGCCACCTCTTTTATCATTGTAGGGAAACTAAGAGAGCTACTTGATGGGATTCCATAAATATTTTGAGTCTGGTCGATATTATATGTAGGAGAACAAAATCCATGATTTTGTGCAAAAGAAGAATACATATAAGAAATAGATGATTTTTGGTGGCACCAGGCTGCTTAACCAGCAGATTTACTCGGAGTCACCAGATGATGAAGAAACTTGATTTGTTGTAACAGGACCAGCATCAGCCCTAAAACTTTACTGCATTAGAAAACTGACTGGTAAAATCACAGTCCCACTGGGCGTGCCAGAACTATTGACGCGCATGGTGCTAGGAAAGAAAGATTTTGTGTTAAAAACTGGTCCCACTAGGCGTGCTAGAACTGTTGATGCTGGAAAGTGCACCCTGTGGCAGGAAAATAGATTCCTGCCCTCTCCCGTAACATGGAAACCCCTCTCTCACCTGTGGGATGGCGAAGCAGGAGAGGAGAGTCTCTAGGTATGGGCTAGTTCCCTCTGATGTATCTTGTTTGTTTCAGGCAGTACAAAAATGTAGATATATAGATATACTAGGGGGGATGAAAAGGGAAGGAAGTGCAAGAAAGCAAATAGCCTACTCTAAAAGAGGTGATACACCAAAAATAGGTTGACCTTCTAGATCCACTCTCAGAATCAAGTGGAATGCAAGTATACTCTACACATCTGGTAGAGGAACCAGGCTGCTAAGACTTAAGGGGGAGGTTATAATGGAAAATACATAACAGAGGTTTACCGAGGTGCTGTGGAATGCACACTTGCAAGCAACTTACTCTGTTCTGTCCTTCTCAAGTATTGCTCTTCTCCTTTCAACTACAGAACCAGTGCCTATAGATAGCTGGTCTATTGGTATTACCTGTGAAAGCATGGAAGATAATAACTAAACACAAATAATACTCATGGCATACACAGCAAATCAATCTAAGATGGAGGCAAAAACTATATTTTTATTGATTCAGGTGGAAAATTTGGAGAGCAGTGCTCTTTACAAAAGTGGGGAAGATCCTGATAAAATGACTAAGTAGTATATTTATACCAGAAGAGCCAAGAGAAGTCAAGTGAGAAGAGTGGAAAAAACACTGTAGCTGATGTCACAATTCTGCCAAGACCATGCTTGTTGCCTCATTTTATGTGCTGGTCTTCTTCTCTGGTGGTTGGGTGGGTTTTTTCTTGTGCACTGCAAGTGATTTTTGTTGCCATCTATTGTGGGCGGTGAATTTGCCACCCGCTGCATGGACTGCATGTAGGATTTCTACCAACATTGGCTGATAAGCTGCCGACGGCGGCAGCCTTGCCGACGTCGGCTGGTGTAAGATGCCGACGGTGGCGGTATTGTGCTCTGGGTGGCAATTTTCTCCTTCCCCACCGTGGGTGGGGGTTTTCATTTTCACCGCCTTAGGGCGGTGCTTTTCATTTTTGCCGCTTGAGGGTGGTTGCTGCTCATTTGCCACCTTCGGGCAGGGGTTTCTTATCTCCCATCGAGGGGCAGGGGTTTCATATTTGCCACCTTCAGGTGGGCTTTTCCTTTTCCCCGCCAGCTGTTGTTCTGCCGACAACGACAATTTTGCCGACGTCGATCGATCTAAGATGCTGACGGTGGCAGTTTTGCCGATGTTGGCCAATGTTGATGGCCTTTTTCTTTTTCCTTTGTGTTGTGGGCGGCAAATTTTCTGCCCTTTGCATGTTTGTAGGCGGTCTCATTTTACCCGCCCATGTAGTGGGCGGCAATTTTGCCGCCCTCTGCATTTTGTCTGCCCTCTTTTTTGCCTAAGTGTCAAACGCTCCATTTTTTCTGTCTTTTCTCTTGTGAACATCTGAAGACTCTGCCTTTTGCTATCGTGAAGATCAACGAACGAGGCCAATGAACCAATGCTCTAAAATAGAGCTGTTGAAACCTGAGGGTGGACCTTGTAACCCGAAATGACTGGCCATGCAAAGCAGGTGTAGGAGGTGACCAGGATTTTGCCTGAGGGACAAAATTGGGTCAACAATTACCAAGAGGAGAACTAAATCAAATCTTTATTTGAGTATAAACTCTAAAATTTAGTATATTTTGGCTAAGCACCCGACACCCTTATCACTATGGTGTGTGAAGTGAGGGGGTAGGCCCCAATACTAAGCCATGTACTGAAGATCAATACATATTTCTCTTTTGAACACCTAAACACAACCTAAAACCAACCTTAGATTTCCTCTTTAGTACCTGATCTACAAGCCCAACTTCTTCTTCACATTTTTTAAAGCATAAGCCAAAAATGATCTAAAAATAATTCTAAGTTTTAAATGAACTTTTAGTGTATGTTTGGATGGTCTTGATATTCTCTTCCTTTTGCTTACTTTTTGTTTGAGGTGTGAGTTTTCATCATTTCTTTTCCATTCCTCTCATGGTATTTACTAGACAACAATTAAGGAATCAAACCATCCAAGGACATATCTTCCATCATCTTGCCTCCATTACCTTGTTTAATGGAGAGCCTCCCTATAGTCTTCCCTAGAGATCCTAGCTTTGATAGAATCTCAAAAGATAACCCTCTTGCCTTAGATCATTACCTTACATCATGAGCCACTCATGATCCTAATCTCAGCTACAATCAACCCAACCTTACCTATAACCAATCAAGTTTCAACTTCAACCAACCAACAAACTATCAACTACCACTTGAACTAGTTATAATGCTAATGGATTGGATAGTTAATGTAGAGTCATCTATTTTTGGTACCCATAACGAATTAACCTTCACCTATAACCAATCAAATTTCAACTACAACCAACCAACAACCTATCAATAACCATTTGATCATCATCATACCCAAACAAAAACCTATCAACATTTATCATATCAATCAAACCTAGACCCACCTATCAACATCTATCATCAAACCTTGGGTCACCTACCCCAACCATCATATCAATTAACTCAACCCACCTAATCAAACCAACCCACCCCATCAAACCTATCAAACCAACCCACCTCATCAAACCTATCAAAATAACCCACCTCATCAAACTTATCAAACCAACCCACCTCATTAAACCTATCAAACTAACCCACTTTATCAACCTTACCTAACTTATCAACCTTACTAAATCTGACCAACAACTACCAATCAAACCTAACTAACTCATCAAACCTATCAAACCAACCCACCTTATCAACCTTACTAAATCTGACCAACAATTACCAATCAAACCTAACTATCTTATCAAACCTATCAAACCCATTGAAGCTATCAAACCTTATCAAACTAAATAATTAGATAAAAAACTCAAGAACTATTGGTGCACCCTCTTCCTAAGAAATACACCCCACTGGGGGAATCATATGCCTCAATCCTTGACAAACTCTTAGAGGCTTCTATCATTAACCTTCCTCAAATCAAACCCATCAATAGTTCTCTTCCAAAGCCAATTTAGTTTATAGAGAATGAATTTTGTGCTTATCATCATGCAAATAAACATGAGATAGATAGATGTGGCTCTTTTAAGATGGTCATCTAAAACCTTATCAATCACAAAGAAATTTTAATAAATATCCTCTATATTCCTCCCAACCTAGCCTTAAAATATTCTCAAGCAATCAATCATTAAACCCCTCCCTTTACTCATTATTGAGGAAACCCATAATCAAGGCCCTCAGCACAATGAGTCCCATCTATTTTATTTGGTCCTTGGTGAACTTATAACTAAGGAAACCATAATCCAACCCTTAACTAAACCACTTGTTAACCAAGTGGAACCTTCACACCTCTCTTTTGAAAACACAACCAAGGAAACCAACCACTCTCATCCACTTACCCATGTGGAATTAATCAACTAACCTTTTCCTCTTACCCATATGGAACCAACAAACCTACCTCTTCCACTTATCAATTTGTGGAAGCTACCATTAACCAAACTAAACCTACCATTTACCCAACCAAACTTTTCATTAACCCATCCTTATCTATAACCATCCACTCAACCTTACCTCACCAACCAAACTAAATAATCAAAATAATTTCTACACTAAAACATCCAACCACAATCAACATACCTTTTAACTCAACTATAACTAACCCAACTATCAACCCAAACCAAGATCAGCCCATCAAACCTACCAACCCTATCCTAACCTACCTAGATCAAACTCAACAACATTTTCCTAGCCTTAGTACACTAGAGGAAATCCCACCCGAACCACCACTTATAAACTTGACCTACTAACCACTACTAACCATTAGGGTCTAACCTCTAACACCTTCACCCCTCTTAAACCCTCTTGCTAATCAATACCTTCACTTTGGGATCTTTTTTCACCTTCAACTATCTAGAGAGAGAGAGAGAGAGAGAGAGAGAGAGAGAGAGAGAGAGAGAGAGAGAGAGAGAGAGAGAGAGAGAGAGAGAGAGAGAGAATTGGGGAAACTTTCCCTCCATAAAGATTTCACCATTTATTAATCCAAACCATACATTCACACTTAACCAAACTAACCCTTGGCATTTTTTCCTCAATCTATTAACCAAGCCTATCAACTAACCAACCCTAAACTATTAAAGATTAACCTTCTCCATCAACCCTATCTGAACCAAGTGCTATACCAAATTAGAGCAACTCATTTGGATAACACCCAACCTATTTAAGAGTCACCTTATCCAATAACCATTGGAGATTACCCTTATCCACCAAATTATCACCTAACCCACCTCACCTTTTTATCAAATCCAAATATTTTCCACATCTAATTAAATATCAAAAATTAATTGGGGGACATCTACTCTCCTTATTAGACATCATAACCCATAAGTATGGATTATAAGCTTATCATTTGTCCTCTCTTGAAGGCAAAATAAAACCTGATCCCCTTAATGCTTCACATCTACATCCTTTATTTTGTTGAAGAAGGATCAAATTCATCTTTTTGTCTAACTTAAGTTCATCCCTTGGTTTATGAGATTTTCACCTTCACCTACCTATCCCTATCCCTTTGAGGAAAATCAATTAAAACATAGAACCATGTGATTAACCATCACAGTTATAGCCTACTCCTAAATATGGGTACCATAACTCTACCTATGGCATGGTTGTCATGGATACTTTTCATCTCTAACAAGATGAAATCCCATGGTCATTGTTCCGCAAATAATTCCATTCACCTACCATTATGCTAAAAGTTTTTCCATCACAAAGGTAAACATCTAAGCCTAAATATACTTGTCCATGTCTAAAAACCTTGCATCAAAAATAATTTGGAATACTAAAATATTATTTTTAGCATTGTAGACTGCTCCCTCAAAGGACAAGTACAATAAACTTAGAATTGATTAAAAGATAGATTGTTCCCTCAAAAGATAGCTACTAAATAAACAACTCCAAAACTTAGACCACTCCCTTGAAGGATGGCTAAGTCAAGTTTGTCAAAAGAAATCATTTGAATCTTCCTGCATCAATTAACTTTACTACCTATCAAACAAAAAAAGAAATAAAATACCTTATATAAAAATAGAACAAGCCATCCCAAGAAAGCCACAATCGGATTTTATATCTAGCACTAGTAGACTTACTACATAGATCAATCTACACCTAGCATAAGACATGGAATTGTCTATTATGGTTCTTAGGTCACCTATAGAAGGTGAAAACTAACCCACATAAGGTTACCCTACCTATCACCCATTTCTTTTTTATTCCTATTAACCACCTCCCCTTTATACTATCTATAAATCAAGGGATTATGAGCTTACTTGACACAAAGTGATCAAGACACCTTTTTATCAACCTAAGCACGCTAATGCAAATCATTTGAAAGGCTTATGTTCCCTATACCAATCTAAATTTAGGTTGCATATTGTCCTTACCAATAAAAAGTCATCATGTTTCTTTTCTTATCTTTTCATTATTAGGTCATTAGACATGTGTCTCCTTACTTCTTATCAATTTTCCCACATTTAGCTTATCTAACTAACTTTATATGTCATATAACATCATAAACCATAAATAAAATCATCATAAACCATAATCACAATCATCATACATCAAAAATCATCACTACATCACATATATCAAAACATCATCACTACATCACATAATCCATGATCATCATATCAACAATCATCAGAATCAAAATGTATCCATGAACAAAACTAAAACATCATAACCATATTCTAAACATCACATGCCTAAGCTACTAAGTCCACATCTCATAAATCATACACAATAACTATAACATGAACATAAATATCCACATCAATATGTAAACCATGAATCATGAACATACATCATATATATAATTATCATCATCAGCATCATAAAACATAATCATCATATACATCATGTCATAAAATAAATAATACATGCAATAATGTATAAATATCTCTCTCATGTACATCTCACATCATCAACATGTAGGTCGGTATCAGAATCATGTACATATAACATATCAAAACATATAATATCATGCCCCTAGGGCATCACTTCCATTGCCCTTTCCTACTCCTACACCTACACTACCATCTAGTGTTAGTCCTCCTAGGGTACCTATATGTTTTCTCATTGTAGAGGCCCACTACCTTGGAGTTACGACATCTTCCCCACTTACTAATCTATCCCTATATTCACCCTATCAAGGATCCAATGGACACTATGCTAGGACTATTGCCTCATATTATCTCAACTCCTCAACCATCACTAAGTATCATGTCATAAGAATCATCCCAGGTGGTACTTTTGCTGGTGCTACCATAGCTCCTACCCTCTATCTCAAGGTATCTCACTCCTAGGTCACTAAACCAAGGGAGGTTGTCACCTGATCTCACTTTTCTATCAAGGTTGAAACCTAACCCTATAAAGTAATAATCTATCCATGTAGAGTGTCCACCTATCCATGTAACACTGTGATATGAGCCTATGTAGCTACCAGTGATGCTTGTGCCTACCCATCCTAACCACCACCCTATACTGATGCCCTCACTAAATCCACATCCATGGCTTGTCATCCCCCATCATCCCATCCAAAATTGGTTGCTACATCTAGGGCCTAATACCATGCTACATAGCCATCCACCACACCAGCATCATTTATCCCTATTCTAGTAGGTAATGCCTCATGATCCAAAACTAGATCCTGAGGCTATGGCTCTAAAAGTAAAAACTCTACATCCTCTCTCTTGTACCTCCAAGAATGAGCCAAAACACCCTACATGAGTCCATACCACCTCCCAAATCTCTCAAATGGGATGAGCTCGGTCTGACCATCTCACCTCTCATATATCCATTTCTAGCTCTATAAAGATAGAGTGTGATAGCTATAGAGGGCCCACCTAGGCCAGCCCACATATGGCCTCTACACCACATCACCTATAACCAAACCCTCCAAGGCATATCTAAAATAGTCAACGTCTCTGGCACCACCACCAACCCCTGTCAGTGCATAGTCTCCCCTCCATTGTAGGAATCCCACTATAAAGTGTACTTAGGTGTATCTATCCCATGGAAGCCCCAATTACCTCAACACCTAAATGTGCTCATATTCCCAAAAATGAAGAACAAACCCAAGACTAATACCATATTAATTATGAGCTCAGAATACCCATAGCTCCATGTAAATATAAACTAGTAAGACTAGTGCCCACCTAAACACCATCCTCCCTAGTAGCAACTCCACCAACACTCCCAATAGTAAATATTAAAATCAACCATTGTTTGAATTAGGTGACACAAAATAGGACACTACCATCATCATCACAGTCATCAAACATTGGTCATATGGTACAAAGGCCTATATCTAAAGCTGCCAGAATGCCACTTGGCATGGATCCAATCCTCACCATATAACAACTACATTTAGTAATCCCTCTCCTCACTCTTAATTTGGTAAATCATCTCCCCCTGAATGGTCATCTATGTAATCCTATGTACATCCTCCAATAGGAATCCCATCTCCCCTATCAACAACAAAAATGTGTTCATGGCAAGGTACCATCTCTTGATGAGGTCCATGATCATAGTTGCATCATGTGATAGGTGTTGATAGTGAATCATAGCTCCTAGGCCAAAATTATCCATATGCATCCACTCATTTGTATTCACCCAATCACAAATATTTTTAAATATCTTAGGGACCTGATCCCCAATATTGATCTAGTCTTGTGCCTACAAAAAAACCACATTAGCATACACACTTAGTTTTCCAAATTGAGCTCAGTATCAACCTATACACACCTTTGTCAACCTATTCCAAACTAACTTATTACATTTACAACATTACCTCTATCATTTAAACAACATTTACCCTTGAAAAATTATCACCACTCTACCAAACAGATATTTCACAACATCAATCTTACTTAACAATTACCCTATCCTAACCTATCAAATAACACCTAACTTGATCCACCAACCATCAAATCAACTATCAACTCCATAAATTATTCCTATTTGACCATTTAGCTATCCTAAACTTACATTTGACACCTACATTAACCTATACACCTTTTTACAAACATTTTAAACCATCTTCATCTACACCTTTTTAAACCAACCTTCCCTACAACAACTCGACCGTTGATGATCACTAGAATTATCAATAGTCTAGTGAACCCTTTTGCCTCTATGTTTGACTACCGATGATCAGTTTGACCATTAATAGTCAAGTTAAACCATCGATGGTCATTGTTTATGACCACTAGTGGCAAAACCCTTGACCTACCCACATAAAACCTACCAAAAATAATAGAATTTATAGATACAACTACCTAAAACTATCCAATCTCTTACCCTCAACCTATAGACTCTTTTAATTTTAAAATTTACCAGTTAATTTTCCTAATTCACCAAAAAAAAATTATGTTAAAACCCATATAAAACATATCAAACCAACCATAATCAATAAAATACAACTTCAACCATAACCAAGACAACTGACTAACAATTTCAAAACATCACCTACCTCATTCTTCGATCACTATCAAGGTTAGATCCCATGCCCAACTACTCGGCCATTCCCTCATCCACCCTAAATTGTTGGTCCCCACTAATCACCTCAATAAATAAACTCCACCAATCACCAACCTCCACCTCAGCCAAATGCTTAGTCAACTCTCATCAAAATATTAAAGTGCAAAATATCTAGAGCATAGAAAGCATGGAGTCAAATTATCAAAAGTGAAAATGAAATTTCATTTTCACTTTTTATATTTTGACTTTTTAGGGTTCCCCCTGACTGTTGATGGTTAGGGTGACCATTGATGGTTAGGGTCCCACATTTTCAACACTTTTTTATTTTAGGCACGTATGCCTAAATGTCAAATTTTGGAGATCGCCTAATCTCCACCACAACAAAAATTGAAATTTTTGGAGTTTACTCTTTTTCAAAAAACCCTTTGACCTCCTCCACCTTGATGTTTGCCATTTTTGACCTAAACACTCACATATTTTGTGATGACCTTACATTAGTATTTTTGACCACATCAACCATTTTTTACATGTTGACCATTTGAATTTTGCACCACCTAGTGCATGACTAGACCATTTATGTTTTTTAAGGGAGCACTTCCTACCTCAAATACTTGAAAAAACACCAACCCTATTTAGGAGACTTATAGAGTAATCTGATCAACTATGACCAATGTTATGGACTGGTTACCCTATCACTTGTACATCTAAAACCAACCTTATTTTTACCAACATTGGCAAATTTAGTCTTTGCATGATCTTGACTATCATATTAGTTACATTTTATACACATGTTCTACATTTAAAATGCCCAACCCTTTTGTTTCCAACCTAGTGACTCACCATATACCACTTATCAAACCCTGACTCAATTTTGGTTTCACCTCATCAACTCTCAGTTTGAGGGGGAACACCTCCTCCCAAACATGGGGTAATCAAACCTTTGACCAGCACTCCATTTTTGTTTTTCATCTTATTAAATCAAAGCCACATAACAAAAATGGGTAAAATTTAGACACTATAAAACTATACATGATAGTTCTAATTGTTGAAACACCTTAGGATCCATATCAGACTTTGAGTCTAGTTGACCACCTAGTTAGCTAACTCATCAACCTACTACCTTAACCTTTTATACAACCCTTTCTAACTTACTTTGATATTTTTACCCTCAAACACTCAACCACCGATGGTCAACTTAACCATTAATGGTTAGCCTGATCATCGATGGTCAAGTCCTCACCTTCTTAACACATCACCAACTATATGCAATAAAATGAGGCACAATTTAATATGTTTAGATTATGTAGTGCTAATTAACTTCCAAGCATTTTGATCAATAAACTCACCCTCTAGGGAACCTTCCATCCTCCTCTCTTTGCCTATAAAAGGAGGGGAGTGGGAGATGAAAAGAGGGATGTTCAAGCTATCAAATCTTCTTGTGAATAGGTATTCTAATTTTCTAGCATCTAGTCTTTCTTTAGTGTATCAACAATAGCAAAAGAGACCCAAACCTATATCTAATTTTCTTTTGAGGCAAAATTACTATTACTCTGGAAAAATTACCTCAGACTTCCACTATCAACCAACTAGAAAGCTACAAGTATAATATACTTGTTCTTTATTATTTTGGATTTCTAATCTCCCTAACTTGATTAGACCTATATATACCTTATTTTTTCTCCACCAGATCCTTAACAAAACCATTATCTAACCACCTACCTATTCTATAACTCTTTTCTAAACACTTTCAAAAATCCATAAGCAACCATTGATGGTTAGCACAACCACTGATAGTTACCTCCAACCACTAATGATTACCCAACCACTAACGCTCATCTCAACAACTGATGGTTCACCTAACCACTGATGATCATTATGGCAAAAGATAACAAGTTGTTTTTAGTCCCTTAACCCTGGCCAAACCTAACTTTTTGTGTTCCTACCTATTCACAGACCTAATTTTGATTTTTTAAACCTGACTTCATCCACTTTAGCATAAGTATTGGCCCAATTTTTCTATATTTAGTCATTTTATTTAAACAAGCATTCTAATTTCTTCTTGTATTGTATTTCATTTACTTTATACAAGTACATTACATTTATCATTTTCAACTTGATTATGATCAATAGTGGATTCACAGCCTCCTAGTAAGCATATGCTTCTTGGATCTAGCTCACACTAGGTAGTCCACTTAACTATCTTGTTAACAACCCCCTTTGTTACTATGTTCTTATTTATAGGTTATTCCTTCCTAGCCAAAGAAGAGTTCTCCATATTCATCTAGATTATGCATGCATCACCAACTAGGTATTTCTACTACACCCTTATCACTAG
Source organism: Torreya grandis (assembly GCA_037957365.1). Taxonomy (NCBI): domain Eukaryota; kingdom Viridiplantae; phylum Streptophyta; class Pinopsida; order Cupressales; family Taxaceae; genus Torreya; species Torreya grandis. The sequence goes on from JARHVA010002003.1 coordinate 2,008,232, forward strand.
TTTCTTATCTTCTTCCAAAATTAAGAAATGAGTATAAATTAAGAGAAATAATAGGGTCATTCCTTTTGGACTAAATAATTAGTGCAACCTACTAATGTTCTATGAACTACATCTTCCATGACCTTATCCACAAAATCATTAAAGACTATGTGGATGACCTTCTTTAGAAATCTAAATATCATAAAGATCATTTGGTCATTCTCAAGATTATCTTTGAGTGCCTCATCCATTACCATATCTACCTTAACCCCAAGAAGTGCATTGTTAGGGTCTTGTTAGGGAATCTCCTTCTTTTTATCATCTCCCTTCAAGGAATTGAAGTCAATCCAACCAAAATCAAAGTAATCCATGACATGCCTCCTCCCACCCACCTTAAGCAACTCCATAGTTTGTATGGGAATCTTCAATCCATTCATCTCTTTATTTATTAGCTCTCAAACTGGTGCCAACCCTTCTATCATCTCCTAAAGAAGGATGTCTCTTTCAAGTGGAATGATGACTATCAAAAGGCCTTTGATTCACTTAAAAGGTACCTTTTATCACCACCTATACTTACCCCTCCCAAGGATGATCAACCTTTCTAACTTTATATCTCTACCACTAACCATTCCCTAGGGACAATGCTTGCTCATCAAGCCAAAAAACACAAAGAGCAAGTTTTCTACTACATCAACCAAACACTTGTAGAATAAAAGACTCAATAAACCCATACCAATAAAATTTTCTTAGCTTTAGTCTTTATGGCCACCAAACTTTGCCACTACCTTCTTAACCACAAGACATATGTCATAACCAATACTGACCCACTCAAGTATATGCACTCCAAACCATACCAAAAACAACATATGGCCAAGTGGCTCATGATTTTAGCAAGTTTGACCTTGAGTTCCTTCAACAAAATTTAATTAAAAGGTAATTTATTTCTGGCCAATAGGCTAGCATACCATTAATATACAACCAACCTCCTCCTCTTGAGTTTTCAGATGAGTCCATCGTGATCCTCTTTCAAGTAGACTTCACCTATCAAGTGACCATGTTATTTAATGGATCAAAGTGTTATCATGGTGGGGGAGAAGGCATCATCCTTATTCCCCTTCATGGTGAACCTCTTCCTTTATCCTTCAAGCTATATTTAAAATGTACCAACAATATGGATAAATATGAAGCCCTAGTCATAGGCCTTCAAATTATATTAGCCTTGGGAGTCAAAATGATCAACAACTTTGGTGACTCTCAACTAGTGGTCAATCAAACCAATGGCTCTTGATAGTGTAAAAATGATGTTTTGTAATAGTATAAATAATTATTTGATGAAATTTTAACATCATTTAAACATTACCATATCCAATCCACCTCGTGATCTATGAACAAGTTTGTTGACACCATGGCTTCCCTCTCCTCTCAGATCCCATCTACACCCCTTAACTCAAATCTATCTATCATTATCCATAGACTTACTTAGCCCTCTTATGTCAAACTAGATTCTCCCACCATCTTTAATGTAGATGAAATCTAACCTGACCTTTGGTATCAATAAACCTTTGACTATCTTAACCTTACCATCATTCCTTTTGGTCTTTCTAAGAATTCTTGAAGAGAGTTTATCCAGATTACCTCACTTTATACCATCCAAGGGGGGATTCTTTATAAATGTTGATTTGGTGGTCTCCTCTTTTGTTGCCTACATAATCATGGAGCCTCTCCTTATATCAAGTAAATATATGATGGGATCTATGGGTGACACTTTAGTGGCCTCACCGTAGCTAAATGCATTTTTCATATTGGCTATTACTAGCCTACCCTTAACCAAGACTATTGTGTTTGCTTAAGAAAGTGTGTTAAGTGTCAAAAACACACCAATTTTCATCATGCACCTAGCTATGTTCTTCATGTATCCATAAAATTTTCACCCTTTTCACAATGGGGTTTAGACCTCATTGGTAAAATTAACCCCCATTATTCATAGTGACACCATTCTATTATGAATACAACCAAATACTTTACCAAATGGGTAGAGGTTATTCCTTTTGTCTCTATTAAAGATGAAAATATTGTTGACTTTATCAATCATCACATCATCTACCATTTTGTTATTCCTCACTTGATCATCATCGATAATGGAAAATATTTTAAAAATATACAAGTCCAAGGTCTTTATGATGCATTCAACATCAAGTTAAGTTTCTCATCACCCTATCATCCTCAGAAAAATGGATAGGTGGAAGCCTATAAAAAAATATCAATAACATGCTAACTAGAATATTTAATGCATATGGTCAGGATTGGCATTTTCACATCCCTTTCACCTTATGGGCATATCTCACTAGCATAGTTTGAGCTACTTAATGATCATTTCTGAAGATAATTGTCATCAACACCACTTAGCCTAGTTTGAGCTACTTAATGATCATCATTTAGCTGCCCTTAATCATATTCATGTCTATTAAGAGAGAATCAGACGTGCCTATAATAAAGACCTTAAAGTGTGAGCATTCAATACTGGAGACCTCATCCTAAAGTAAAAGCAACATGTCACCGATATAGAGAAAAACAAGTAGGGCAATTTTGATTTCAATTATTTTATACCTTATACCATAATGCACAAGTATGGATTAGGAGCTTAACAGTTGTCCTCTCTCAAAGACAACCTAGAGCCTAATCCCCTCAATACTTTGCATTTGCATCCTTTCTTTTATTAAACAGGATCAAACTCACCTTTTGTCTAACTTAAGCTCATCCCTTGATTTAAAACCCCATCCATCTACCTATTTTAGGAGCAACTAATTAAAACTGAATCATGTGATTATCTATCACAATCATAAACTAATCTTGAATAATAGGTACCACATTTCTACCCATGGCATGATTCTCATGGTACTTTATACCCCTTTTACAAGATGAGTTACCATGATCATTGTCACCTAAATCTCTTTACACCTAATCAATCTTCTTGTGATTTTAGTTTTATCTTCATAAAGGTCAACCTTTAAGCCTATATAAGCAAGTCTATGTCAAGCAAAAATAAGAAAAAGTAATGTATAACCAAAAACAATCATGGGTCATTACTAGCATTCAAAAATTGCTCTCTCAAAGGATAGATGTTGGAAACATATCAAAGTTTCTCAAAATAAGGTAGATTGCTCCCTTAAAGGACAACTATCAAAGGCATTAGACAAAGCACACAAACTTCGACCACTCTATTGAAGGATGTCTGAGTAATGCATTTATCAAATCATAAATAATTTATTGGAATATTTCTGCATTAATCATCTTCCCCAACCCACCCAAGCAATAACGCAATAAGCAAAATACCCATTATCAAGCATCAACAACAACAACAACACAAATTTGAAAGCTGAAATTTGATCTCATACACAATAATTTTAAAAGTCACAATCAAATTTCATGAGTAGGATTCATGTATTGATCAGTCTACACCTTACATGACATAGACTTGTTTATATTAACTCTTTAGTGACCTATAGAAGAGGCAAGCTAGTCTCCCAAGAAGGTTCCATTTCCATCTCCCTTTTTACACTATAAGCAAGGGATTTTTTAGCTCACTTGACATTATGTGATCATGAAAACTTCTTAACCAACTAATGAATGCTAATAAAAAGCATTTGAATGGCTTATGTTTCTTAAGCTAATCCAAATTTATCTTGTTTTTGTCCATGCCAAAGAAGAAGCATCATGCCCTCTTCCTATCCTCTCATAACTTGTCAATATATTCATTTAGACATTTGTCTCTTGGTTATCTTCCCTTTCTTACATCTAACATTATTATTCAACTTACTTTATGTGTTTTACCTTAAGCACAATGACCATGACCATAACTGTATCACATCATATTAGCATATATAATCATTATGATAAACCATGTTCATAAACATAATCACAACTATCATCATCATAAACAACATCATAAAATCCATGAACAATAAAGTGATAAACCATTTTCACCACATGTCTAAATCTAAATAAGGAAGCATGTAATCATTAAATTTTAGCATTAACAAACATCATCATAACCATAAATGTCATAAGCGTCATCATCAAAATAAATATAAATCCATCACATGCCTAGCTAGGTGCATCCATATCATCATCCATATCCATATCACAACCATAATCAATGTAACATCATCAATGATCAATATGAGCATGATAACCATGAATCATAAGCAATAAATAAAGAACATATCTATAAATCGTGAGTCTATAATCATAAATAACCACATAATCATCATGTATATAAAAAATATAAATGCATCTATCTCAAAATGTACATCTCACCCATAGTCACAAGGTTTAGAAATCCAAATCCATTCGGGAGGGAAAAAAAATTTGAAATCTAGAATTCTTGAATTTTTTTGGAAAAATCCAATGCAAAATAAATACATGTATATATGTGAGCATAGTTTTATAAATATGTAAAACTAACAAATACAATGAAAATAATTAATAAAATAATATAAAATGTTAATATTATATGGTATTTATGGTTTTGGGCCTTTTTTATGTAGAAAACCTTAACAAATAAGAAATAAAGAAAAATTATTTTTTTTGAAAAAAAAAGGACCGACCTGGACAAACTTATCTAGGTAGGATAAAAAATCTAGATCTAGCTAGATTTTGTGTAGATCTGACTGAACCTTTTGACTATGATCTTACCATATTAGCTCATAGGTTGGTATCAAAATCATATACATCAACATATATACTATCTCCTAACCATATCATGACTATGCCCCTAGGGCACCACTATCTCCAGGAGCACCACTACCTCCTAGTGCCTATCCTCTCAAGATACTTGAGTTTCCACCTAAATAAGTAGTCCATTGACCTGGTGTCACCATGATAGCACCTTTTGCCAAACTAGCTCTATACTCACCCCATCAAGGTTCATCAGGACAACATCTTAAGACTGTGACCTCATAATAATAGAGTTCCTCTACTATGGCTATATACCATGTCATGTGGATAATGCTCGATGGTCCTACAGAGGTTGTGGCTCTTCCTCCAGCTTGTCTCAAGGAGTCTCTCTCTCGAGTAACCAAGGCTAGTATATCTCTAGCTTAGTCCCTCTCACCTATAATTATAGACACCTAACTGTATACCACTACCAATTGAACTTGTAGTGCTTCTATAGAAGCTTGTGATATGGCTAGTACCACTTGAGCTTGATCTCTCTCTATAGTCACTACCTATATATCTAGGTCATCCCTCTATACATTTACTTGACAACCTCTACCAGTCAGGTTGACATCCATCAGCTACCTACCAACATCATCACCCCTAAAATTAGTTACAACATGGAATGTTTAGTACTATGTTGGGTACCCATGCCTACATCATCTTTCTTGACCCTAGCTAGTAACTCTTTATGATCAAGCACAATCTAAATTGGTGATGGCTCTAGGATTATAAGCTCTACATCCTCCCAACTATACCTTGAGAATGGTCTTAGAATCCTCTATACTAGGCTAAACTATCACTGTACCCTATCAAATAAGATGAGTTCTATCTCACCATCCCTCTTATCAAAGATACACCTATATCTCTATAGGGATAATGTATCTCTCCTATATCCAATCTAGTTTAGAAACCTAATGTAGGGTCTCCAAATCAATTCATCAACCACCAAGGCATCCAGTGTACCCCTAAACCAATTAATTTCATGAACCCCTCCACCTAGTCTTGAAAGAGAAAAATCATCTCTCCACTACATGAAGTTGACTATGAACTCCATATTTACATACCCCTCCCATGGCAGCCCCATCAATTGTATAACTTGGATGTGTTCATATGCCTAGTAGTGTAGAATGAACCCGATGTTGATCCTATGAGATCTAAAACCCCATAACTCCTTGTATATCTATACTAGAAGTATAGGCACCTAATTGAACATTATGTGACCTAGTAGCATCTCCACCAGAACCCCCAATAATAGATAGGTAAACCTCTCACTACTCAAATGTAGAATGGAAAATCATGAAACTGCCATTAGCATCATGGTCATTAGTCTCCTATCATCTTTGACCCTATAATGTATCAGAGTGTAGCCAAAACCTCTAGAATGCCACCTAGAAAAATCATAGTCATCTCTATATAGTAGCTCCATGATCTCATCCCTCTCCTCCCTCTCAATGTGTTAAATTAGCTCACCCTAAATGGGTAGGCATGTAATCTTGTACACATCCTTGAATAAGATCATCATCTCACCAGTGGGTAGTAGGAAGGTGTTAGTGGCTAGATCCCATCTCTCAATGAGGGAAACTATCATCATCACATTATATGACACATGTTTTTAATGCAACATGGCACCCAATCCCACCTCCTCTATATGCACCTAGTCCACAATGGTCATACCTCGATGAATCTCAATGAAGATATGAGGCACTATATCTTGCATCTAAATTTACTCCCATGCTTGCAAAGTTTAATAACAACCAAGCTTAGTTATCAATACTCTTTTTACCTATAAACTTACCCTTTTACTCTATAATGTACCTCTTACCTTAAAATTCCTAAACACCCCCAACTATACCTTTCCACTTTAACATCTACCCTTAAAACACTACCCTAACATCATTTTTTTCACTAACACATTCACATAATCCAACTCTAAAAATTTAAAAAATAATCAACTTTTTCAAAAACCAATCCCACTCTAGTCGATCGTCAATGGTCATAATGACTGCTAATGGTTAGGCCACCATTCGACCAATGGTCATTAATCATCAATGGTCAGGATGACTATCAACTATCATTATGCATTATCATCGGTGGAGCATCCCCACCCTACTCACCTAAAAACCCAACCAAAACCTATTACTAGCCTATAATTTCTTAACTAATACCTACCCCCAACATCCCTTAACTTAACCTGCCCTTCTAATTTAGAAATTTAACCATAAATTTTACCAAAAACCTAGGTCAAAACCAAAACCTACCCAAATAAATAATAACACAATAACCAAATTCAAATTCAAATGTAATGCATATTTCAAACTAATCTATCAATTTAATATAACCCCTACCTCATTCCTCAACCATCATCAAGGAGGAATCTAAGGACCCACTACTTGGCCATGTCCACATCCACCCTATATCCTTACTGGTCCACTCTAATCTACTCAATCAATAATCCCACTTAGCCACTAGACAATCACCCTCAACCAATAATAATTATCTCTTAACTACCAAGACAACAAAATCATAAAAGTCAAAATGCACAATGAGTTCACATGACTCATGACAATGCTTTTTGTTCCACACCCTTTTAGGGTTTACACCCTAACCATTAATAGTTAGGGTGACCATCGATAGTCAACCCTAGAAGCCCTAATCATTGATGGTCAGGATTTGAAAATTGTTTTCCCACTAATCCACCCACTTTTTACCCACATTTTTGGCATGTACCTAATTTAGTGCCCACCCATGGAGATTGCCTTCTTCACCAAACCTTACCAATTAACCACGTCACCTTGTTACTAACCATTTTGGCACAAACTAGCACACACTTTATGATGACCCTTGACTTGGTCCTTTTGACCACAATGACAACACTTCCAATGTTGAATAGTTTAATGAACTTGTGCTACCTTGTGCCCACTTAACCAATTGTGTTCTCTTAGGAGCACTTCCTACCTCAGATACCCATGACTACACTAGACCAATTTATGTTTTTCCTAGGAGTACTTCCTACCTTGAATACCCAAAAAATCATAGACCTCACCTAAGAGACTTATTTTTATGAGTGTTTTTAACTATCACACCTAAATGTGGTCACACAGTTCACTTATCACTTATCCTTCTAATACTGACCTTACTTTATACCAACTATAGAAACCTAGTCAATGCATAATCTTAGCTATTGCACTTTTGTCACACTTTTTGTGCATGTTCATAATTTAGTTCCATACCTATCCCCCACCTTTTATCATCACCTTCATCACTCATCAAACTCACACTTGATTTTGTTTTACTCCATCACTTCTCAATTTGAGGGGGAACACCTCCTCTCATGCTCTAGACAACCGAACCTTTGACCCATAATCCATTTTTGTTTTACATCTTGTTGATATAAACTACATAACAAAAAGGGGCAAAATGTAGACATTAGAAATCTTCACATAATGGTTTTGAATGTTGTAATTCCCCTAGACCACCTTGAGACCCCCTTGGGCCCAACCTTGACCTCTTGACTACAAACCAAACCTAACCCACTTAACTCTAATTAGATTGACCTACTAGATAAGCCCACCATTTTAACTCAACTTGACCTTGACTCTCGACCATCGATGGTAACCTTGACCATCGATGATCATATTCCATAATTTGAACCACTTAACTACCACATCACTTTGACTTGATTTCTATAATTAGATTATCTAATTCATGTGTGATCTTATGCATGTTGAGGTTAAAATTAGATAGTAAGTTAGACCTATTATTAATGTCTTTTTTCACCTCTCCTTTCTTCCTATAAGAAGAGAGGATTAGGAGGTGAAAACTAATCTTCAACTATCAAGAAATTTTGTATCCAGAGTTTTTTTTGGAGTTCATTATACCAACAATCTAGTGATCCAACCATCATAATATAGAGTTGAAGTGCTACCTCCCATTGACCAATATCCAAGTGTCATTACTCTACTATAATTACACTAAGCTCCACCACCTCAACCATTCATCTAATCAATCACTGGCAAGCTAAGTATCTATTTTAATTATTTAGTCACTTTGTTTATGTTTCACAATCAACCCATCCCAATCCAATCTCTCATGATATTATTCTAGAACCCCATCTAAATAACCTTTTATTACCCAAACCCAACCTAGAGTAACCATTTATAGTCACTCTAACCATTGACGGTCTATCCTAACTACCGAGGGTTACCCCAACCCTCATCAGTCACCTCAACCATTGACGATCACCTTAACCACTGATGGTCACTATGGCACAAAATAATAACAAGCTATTTTCACCCACTTACCCTAAACCAAATATAACTTTCTTTGTCTCTGTCTATTCATAGATCCCTAACCTATTTTTTAAACCACACTTGACCTATTTATCATTAGTATTAACTTGCTTATTGCTATCAGTAGTCAATTTATTTATCAAAAAATTCTTGTACTTAATTTTAGAATCTTCTATAATTTATGTAAGTACTTTATCTTTTGATTTCTAAACTTAATTATTTAAAAAGCATGGATTGATATCCCTGAGGAAGCTCTATCTTCTCAGATCTAGCTAGTGTTAGGCAATCCACCCAACTTTCGATCTAACCAACCATTTGATTTAGTGATTTATTATCTACAAGTCATTCCTCCTAAGACAAAGAAGAAATCTCTATAATTATCTAATCAATACATGCACAACCAAATAGGTTCTTCTACCATACTCGTATCTAGTTTCTTTCTTCTTCCTTTCTCAAAATACAAGCTAAAATTCTTTGAAATAATAATTTACCAAAATTATTAATTATGTACCTCAATATCAGGTGATGAGAGGTTCTAGGAAATTCATGATGGGATTGAAACCCTAAATAGGTAGTAAATTAGATGTGGATGGTCCATCTACCATGGATCAAGAATTCGATAAGGTGATCAAGCAAGAACAAAAACTAAAATCTCTTATTCAAATTAGAGATAAGCTTGAAAATAAATTTGGAAGTTCTAAACCAAATTTGAAGAGGAATAATTGGAAGCAAAGGAGTAGAGATTCCAAGGGTCAGTTTAGGAATCAAAATGCCAAGTTCAATAGTGGTTAAGGTAATAGGAACCCTGGTAATGGTTTCAAGGGAAACCAATAGACTAAAAAGAAAGGACTAGTTGGAGGTTTTTCATATGTGGAGGTGACCACTTTGCTATATAATGTCCTTAAGACAAATCAAATAATAAGGGTTTAGCTTCTCAGTAAGGTATATTTTAGTAGTAGATTCATGTAGTTGACAATTGACATGCTGAGTATCAAGATTCACCCATAGAATTATCGAGTAATTTGTTTGATCATATAGTTTCTATTTTAATTGATATGGGAGATACAAAATGTTTCATTTCACATAGAGTGCTTAGCAATTTATCTAAAAATGCTAGAGTAATAGCAAATTCATGGTTATTACAATATGAGAATGAGTTAAATTTCAAATTTGACAAGTGTCTGGTCAAAGTAGAGATTACATTGCCTAAGTTTACTACAATAGTAGATATTTATGTAGCACCATTGGGATCATATGATGTGATCTTAGGATTTAATTGGATTGCAAAGCATAAATCCAAGGATGAATAATTTTTAAATAATTTTGAGTGTCAAGATGATTTCAAAAATCAAACACAACTTCAAGTTGAGAAAAGGGAGTTGAAACTAAGATGAATTTATGTAATTTAACTCAATAAAGATGAAAATAAGGTATGCTATAAATTTATCATTAAGATAAATATGAAATAATCTAAGGAACCATATATTAAAAATTATTTTTTTGTTAAACTTCCATGATGCATTCCCAAAAGAATTACTAGGATTGCCACTCAAGCACAAGTTTGATTTATCAATTGATATCACACCTAGATTAGAACTATAGTCTAAGGCATCATATAGAATGAATACCATTGAAATGGTTTAGTTAAAGGAACAAATTTATAATTTACTATTGAAAGGTTTGATTCGATTGAGTGTGCACCATGAGGAGCTCCAGTGATCTTCATCAAGAAGAAGGATGACACTTTTCACCTATGCATAAACCATATGATGTTGAATAAAGCAATGATCAAGAATAGATATTTTTTTCCATGCATTGATGATATCTTTGATTAAAAGTGATAATAAACAAAATTTTCTAAGATTGATCTTAGAGCAAGGTATCACTAGTTAAGGATTTGTGAAGAGGATATCCTGAAAACAATGTTAAGAACATAATATGGGCACTACAAATTTATAATGTTACCATTTAGATTAATGAATGCACTAGGAACATTCATGAATCTTATGATCAATGTGTTGAAATATTGCCTAGATAAATTTGTGTTGGTCTTTCTTGATGACATCCTCATTTATTCAAAGGATGAGGAAGAACACTTACAACATTTGGAATTGGTTTTACAACATTTGTGAAAGCATAGATTATATGGTAAGTTGTTTAAGTGTGAATTTTTCCATGGTAAAGTAGCATACATCCAACAAAGATAAGATCTATTATAAATTAGCCAACACTAAATAATGTGCACGAGGTAAGAAGTTATAGGGGCTTAGCATGCTATTACAGGAAATTCATTCTAAATTTTTCTAAGATAATCGAATTACCTCTCTTTAGTGAAAGAATCAAAGTTTCATCTTGTCAGATAAGTGTCATGTAGCCTTTCAAGAACAAAGAAGGCTTACTTCAACACCAATGCTAAAGAGTTCTTGATCCTAGTGGTTAATTCTCAATGATTACTAATGCATCTAGGGATGGACTTAGAAGAGTTCTTATGCAACAATTTTCAATGGTAGCTTATGAATCTAGGAAAATACATCCTTGTCAGATGAATTATGACCCTTATGACCTAGAACTTGTCAAAATTATGCATTATTTACAAGTTTGGAGGCATTATTTGTCTATAAAATCGTTTGATCTCAAGACTAATAACTTGGGGCTCAAGTACATCATTACCCAATTGAATTTAAATGCTCATCAAAGATGATGATCAGAGTTGTTGTCTGATCATGATTTTGATATAAATTATATCAAAGGCAAATAAAATATATTAATTAGTGACCTAAGCCATATAAGGTACATAGAAGCTATGGATACTATTAGGAGTACTTTCAGGGATCACATGATCAAATTATCACCAAGAACTAAAGTTTATGATCAAGTTAGGAAAGCATTGTTTGAGAATGCTCAGAATCCTAAGTATAAGTGATTCAAAAAAGATAATGATGGTCTTTTGTGTTATAATGGTAGGATGTGTGTATCATATAGAGAGAATTTGAGGAACATGGTGCTAAATAAACTACACAATTCCCTATATTTAGGACATTTAGGATTAACCAAGCTCATGAATGAGTTTAGACCACTCTATTTCTAGAAAGTAATTTTTGTCTCATTGTCTAAAATGTCAACGTGTGAAATCTAAACATGTACATATATATGGATTGTTATATCCACATAACATACTAGAATTAAAGTGGCATGTGATCAATATGGATTTTATCCAAGTTTTACCAATGTCATGACATGATCTTGGTAGTAGTTGAAAAACTAACCAAGGTAGATCAATTTATACTAGGTAGCTTGATTGATGATGCACCTATTCTTGTGAAGATATTCATAAAGGAAGGGTATCAGTTGCATGGTTTTCCAAAGTAGATTATTTTAGATCGAGAGATCTGAGGATGACTTCTAGAGTTTGGTTGGCTCTGAATTTAGCTATGGGTAAATAAATAAACTTCAACATTATATATCACCCATAGATTGATGGATAGATAGGGCAATTTAATAAAATTATGGAAGATCTTCATATATATTGTATAGCTCAGTAATAAAATTAGTAAGAGTACCTTCTATTGGTTGATTTTGCTTAAAATAACTCATACCAATCAGCTTTAAAGATGGCTCTATTTGAGGAATTGTATGGAAGGAGGTGTAGAATACCAATTAGTTTGAATAGGTTGGAAGATAGGGTAGTCTTTAGACCTAATATGCTTTTAAAAATGGAAGATAAAGTTAAGATAATTAGGCAGAGGTTGGTTGAGGCCAATGATTGACAAAAAAGTTATGCTAATCTAAACAAAATACCTAGGTATTTTTTTTTGTAGGTGATAAAGGGTTTCTATGGCTAAAGCCTCAGAAAAGCTTGATTAATTTCAAGAAGTTAGTAAAACATTCACTAAGATATGTGGGAACCTTCAAGGTTTTGTAAGTGGTCAACTTTGTAGAGTATAGGCTTACATTGCCACTAACTCTAGCTCTTTTGTATAATACATTCCATACATATTATCTTAAAAAGTATATGGTTGATCCTTCACATGTGTTGGATTGGAATGATTTGTAGGTTCTAGATCTTGAGGTGGTCATGGTAGAACCAATCAAATTAATTGACACTCATAAACTCTATTTGCATAATAGATAAGTGTTATAGTGTAAGGTCCTATAGGACCAATATTTTAAGAATAATGACATTTGTACTATGATGAGTTTTATAAGATACACATTTATTTGCTTGATTCATTTCTGTATACTATATTATTTTTTACTAAATAATGTTTTTATATTCATAACATTTATTTGATTAAACATCATTAGGACAACGACTAGCTTTAGAGGGAAGATGTCACATCCTATTTTCTCTCTAGTTGAGTAACTTGTTTGATTCATGGATGATTATTATGTTTAATTAATTGATTAACTAATATTTGATTGAGCTTGATTTCATATGTTGATTATGGGATATTTTGTGTTTCTTAATTTACATGATTAGTTTTCTACGAGTTAGTAATACTTTTATATTATGTACCTTGTGATCATATTTATACAGTATTATTTTATATATATATATATATATATATATATATATATATAATGATGTTTTAGGCTAACTACCTTCATTATTATCAGTTGGATGCAGGACAAATTCTTCTCTCAAATTATGATGGAGGGAGAGTATCATCAGAGAGGGTGGTTAGATTGAGATGTTGGGGGTCAATAGAGAATGAATCCATAAACCCTTACACACACCACTTAAAATATCATGTTTCATAATAAATTATTTAAAATATATGTCATAACATGTTTTGTGTAATTTTATTTTAGGTGATTATTATTATTCTTTTTGGTATAATCTTGATTATTGATGATGACCATATGATTGTTTGAGTGATTTCACTAGTTTTGTGATCATACTAGTTTATCTTATATAATTTACTTGTTTGACTAAATGATTGACTTCAGTTATGTTTTACTTACATTACCATGTATTTAGGTATGGCTAGACAATGTTACGATATGATGACATATTCCATTATTACTAATTATCTATAAGGTTAAGATAATAATAATAATTAAAGATTATTATTATTATTATATAAGATAAATTTATATGTCAAAAGATAAAAATATCATTATTTTTAAATAACTTTGTATTCAATTAAGTATTGAACCAAGGTTTATTTTAAGATATATTAAATACATTATTTTAATTATTAAATGATTTAATAATCATTGTATATATGACAGGGGATAACATAGTCATGTAAAACTATACTCTAATAATATATCAAAGTACTATCATGTGATATAATATATACTCTATAGAATTGGATGAAGGTCATTGCATGGGAGTACTTCAGTCATTGATATGGTGTTAAACTTCCCATGAAATAGAGATTGAAAATAACTTTATTAAGGTCTAGTGGTTGATGATTGTTTGTTTCATGTATATTTTAAAAAGAATATAAAATAATTTTTATAGAAGCCTTGAGATGATTAGGGTTACTGATTATCTGTTAACATCGGTTAAGCTTATCTTTTGAAGAAAACATGAGGCTATTATGTCTGCATGGTGATGGATTATGAAAAGTTGTTGAGTAAATTCTACATGCATTTAAATATTCAGTTGAAGAGGCTATTAATGAGAGGAAGAAAAAGAATGAAAAAGAATAAGAAGAGAGAAGGAGAACTTGGGGCAAGGAGATATGACTTATGGTGTAGAGGAGAGAGTTTTAGAACATAAAGAAAGTGAAAAACTTGAAGGAAAGAGGAAGGAATTCAATTAGTTTCTTTGGCAAACATAGGTAGGTTTTGTATTTCAATTCCTATGTGAATAATGTATGATTTTTTCAAACTAAATATTGCATAAATGGATTTTATATGTTTTAAATCTAGATATTTTGAGTAGAATGTGGAGCCTTGTGGATGGATCAGCTTCCATATAACCCCACCTTTGACTCAAATAAAACCTAGGGTTGAGGGTTAAGCCATAGAAATGCTTGAACTATTAAGATTTTATGAAACTTGTCTTAACTCTCTATTAGTTCAAAAAATCTCTATAAATTAGATAGAAAGCTATCCTTGATGGATATATATTGGTGGCTTGAACCGGATTGTTCTAATCATATACACACACACATATATATATATATATATATATATATATATATATATATATATAATTTGGGTATTTGAATTATGAATTGAAACTTAGGTTAGTGGTTGATGTTCAATTATGTATATATTGTTAGTTCTTAGGTATAAAATGAGTAATTTTGTTATATGAAATGGATGTGTGGATATATACACACACATAAACATATATATAACTATATACATAGATAAAACTATAGGGTGTGTGTGTGTGTGTGTGTGTGTGTGTGTGTGTGTGTGTGTGTGTGTGTGTGTGTGTGTGTGCGTGCGCGCGCGCGCGCATTTTTGAACCATTTTTAAAGGGCTTTGTGTGGTGTTGAGTTCATATACATTTATATGTTAAACCCTATTATCGAATGTGTACATATATATTTATATGTATATCTATGTTCTTATTTGTGTAGATATACATTTATGTGTATCTAGGATATTTGACTATGTGATTATACATTTCAATATAAATTGTATTGCAATTTTGTTAGGCTTTTATCAAGGGTAGTTGTAATACATTGTAAACATGCATGTACATGCAAAATAGGGGTTAAGACTATGTTGTATTGATTTTGATACAAACACCTATAGGTTCAATAATATATTTATACTATTAACTATGTAATGAAATTATGTAACATTTATATTAGTTCATTTAGTTTTGTGAAATCAGTCGGCTTAGTCATCTTAGAGAACCTAGGTATGGGTAGGAGGATGACTATATGTGGACTGTGTTGTGGTTTTATATAATGATCAAGACCAATTTTGTGATTATTTTCATACGTTTTTATATGATCTTAATGTGTTAATAATTATACGCAAAAAGGGATGACTATGTAATTTAAATAATAGATAGTTTTAAATATAATCAATTGGGGGATTGAGTATGAGGAATTATTTAAAAGCATTTAGAATATTTTATGTGATTACATGGATGACTCATATGGGGCTTAGTCAATTGTGTTTTTAGATTAATTATGTGCATTGATTTTATTAAAGTTTCAAAATGATTGAGCTAAGAATGTTTTTGTTTAATCAAACATAACATATGATTGGATGTATGTTATATTTTGATTTTGTGAAAGTCTGTATGTTTTTTTTAAACAAGTAAAAATGTGGGGAAATTATCTAATTTCTAAAAAGGGCTATGGGACTATTTTATGAATTGGATGTATACATTATAGTATACAAAATACTCTAAGTCATAAATAATTATATATATATATACACACACACACACACATATGTATATATATATATATATATACACACACACACACACATATGGTATAAATAAAGCCATTCCAAAAATCATAATTGTTTATATTAAACTCTTAATATGATATTTCAATGGTTATATCCATAACATTAAAATAAAACTCAAGCAATCAATTACACACCAATGGTAATAATGTTTTGAAACACAACACAACTATATATATATATATATATATATATATATATATATATGTATATATATATATATATGTATATATATATGTATATATATATATATGTATATATATACATATATACATATATATATATATACATATATATATATATATATATATATATATATATATATATATATATATATACATATATATATATATATATATATATAGTTGTGTTGTGTTTCAAAACATTATTACCATTGGTGTGTAATTGATTGCTTGAGTTTTATTTTAATGTTATGGATATAACCATTGAAATATCATATTAAGAGTTTAATATAAACAATTATGATGTTTGGAATTACTTTATTTATATGTGGAATATAAACTATGCTTATAAATCTTGAAATATATTGTTGTTTCATGGAGAAATAGAATTATGAGTTACTTGGTATGATAAGTAACTAACAGTTTTGATGAGATAATACTTGGATGGTATGTTTAAGATTGTTTTTGGATTTTATTTATTATATGTAATAAACTAGATAAATGGATTGATTACACTACATTTGATGGACAAAATGAATGTATGATAGATTACGTACTTAGTTAAAAATGTGGATGTGCTAAGGAAGAATATTTATGAATGAATCTATTGGTTTTATTTTTATTATATGATTTTACCTAATCTCACATTTATAACCCTAATTAAGTAGTGGATAGATTCCAATGGCTTAATTAGTGCCATCAATGTAAGATGAGGTGTAATCTAATCAAGAGGTGTGTATGACTTTAAATGTTCCTAGAGATCATTTATTATTAAAAACTTTGGCCAAAGTAGTGTTTGATAAACATTATCATTTCATATGTTGATATAGTTTCCATTTTTGTGTGATATCATATTAGAATGGATTTATTTATGGTACATATTATGTATTAAATATCTTTGATAGATGGTTTCTAGTTTGTTATTCTATATTCCTACACCATCATTATCTACCCATCTATGAAAGTAGGGACATCCACTTGTTTGGGAGATAGTGCGAGGGATCTATGGTCTATGGTTGGTGTGTAAAAGTGCTTGAATGATGCTCTCCCTCCCAGCTAGAGTACTATACTTGAGACTACACTTGATATTACATATTGATACTTGAGTCATGGAGACTCTACTCAGAGGATCTTTGTATCATGTTTTATCATTTAAGATATTATTATGTATTTATGAAATTATATCTTTTATACATTGTACTTCTACAACATAGGCTATAATATTATATCAACTATGGCTAATTTTTCACTATTTCATTGATGAAAGCATGTAGTAACTATGGTAATTTAGTATTGATCATGGTTTTTATATCTATTCATGGTGATCTCTAGCTAAGTGGATTAGCTATAACCTTTATAGTTAACTAAATTGATACGGTTAGTTAAATATCACTAGTTAGGCTCTCATGGTGAAATCTATATGTAAAATATGTGTATTTAAGTTTAAAAAATTATTTCAATATTTTGGTAAAACTTAGTGGGGTTATTGCAACCCACTAGGTTGAAATCCATATGATCTAATTTTGAGTTCCTTAAACTTAGTGAGCATCAAAAAATGAGGGAAAATAAAGGGAAACCAAAAACATGACAAGTACACTTATCTAATAGCTCACCTAATTCTATAACTCCATTCACAAACCCCTTTAAAACCACTTAAAACCCCATCAATGGTGGCTAATCCCACTTGGTTTGGTGTAGGTATATGCCCTTTAAATGTTCCAAGGCCTACCCATGATTTACCTAAGAATTTGGATAAATTATATCTAGAATATACACCTAATAATGTCCAATTAGTTGAAGATAACTTTCAAACATTTAAGGATGTCTTTCTAAACACAAGTGTAACATGAAGACATTGCTTGATACCTCTTCCCTTACTCCTTGGGAGAGGCTTATTATGCATGGTATTTAGGCTTTCCAAATGAATCCATAACTTCTTAGAATCATCTTGAAATTGTCTTTATCAATCATTTCAAACTAATTATTTATCCAACCATCCTATATCATCATTTTGTGTCTACCCATAGAGAGCCAAATAAGCCTATGAGCATATTTAATGCATACTTCCATAATATTTACAAAGTTTTAAATACCCTTATACTTAGATTAAAGTGGTTGTCATTAAAACATGCCTAAGGGATCTATACTTAATGACATCCATGTTCCTTATAAAAACATGGCAACCATCTTATCATTTCCCTTAGCCTATAATGAGGCTATAAACATTGAGCAACACAAGGTTCCCCAAGGTTATAAAATAAGTCATTTTCCATCACTAGCTCAACTGGGTGTTTATAATTAGATTCTAATGATCAATCATGCTCTTTATCATCACACACCATTATTAAATCATATCTCAGTTGCCTTATACACAAGCCCAAATTTGGTTTATAATAGAACACCAATGAACTACATGCCTAGTGGGATGCCCTATACACTTCCTAATCATGTTTTATTTCAAGTTAATAACCAAAAATTAGTTCCATACCAAGAATTAATGTTTACACTATTAACAATGTTCCCAACATTTAAAATCTCATTGCCATAGCATTTTTAAATTCTAATGCACCTATGACTGATCCACAACTACAAGTGAAAAATTCATAAAATATTGGTACCAACTTAGAAGTAACCAATTTACAATAGATGATTTAGAGGTTAACTAATGATATGGTTAATTTATGAAGATAAATTACCTATACTAACACTAATTCCATACCAAGAATTAGTGGTGACACTATTAACAATGTTCCCAACCAAGAAAATCTCGTTTCCATATCATTTATAAATTCTAATGCACTTGTGACTAATCCATAACTACAAGTGAAAAATACACATAATGTTGGTGCCAACACAAAAGTAGATAACTTATAACAAATGGTTTAGAGGTTAACCAATGACATGGTTAATTTATGAAGATAAGTACCTCAAAACACCAATCAAAATGCAAATAATCTACCATCAAATAGAAATTTTAACTTTCAAATAACTAATAGACAATGGAACATGAGATCAAATAATGAAGGTATACCTAACCCACTTGAAAAAAGAACCACCATAACAACATAAATGCTTATAATATAGTGATCTTATCTAATTTAGTGCTACACACATGGTGTATGATACATAATACCATTGATTATGTTGAAATTGATTGTGTAGAGTTCATCTGTGCCTCAAACATCTTCCAAGAGGAGATGGACAATCTAGAACTAGTCCTTAAACTTGAAAATAACTCTAATCAAGGTGAATGAAAACTGAGAACAACCCTAGTCTTGAAGATTACAAGTTTCCATAAAAATTTATAATGATACAAAGGATAACTTAGATGAGGTCTATGCATTTAAAAAAATTTAGAGGGGAATTAATTATCAGTTGATGAGTAAGTTTCAAACCCCATTAACTAAGTCTACTCCTCCTAACAACACTCAAGTTCTACCTAAAGAGAACTTGAGTAACAATCCATTTCCACCCACTAAAACCACTATATCATATCAGCAAAATTATAATTCCATACATCCATAAACTGACAAGCTAGTAGAGATAAGAAAACACAGATATAATATTGTAGATGACCTGAAGAAAACTAAGGCCAATATTATGATGTTTGACTTGCTTCAAATTTCAAACCAAAAATAATTGTTACTAAAATAACTAGTTGATCCTAAAGGAAAATAAACTTATAAGAAAATTTATGCCTATGTGGTTATTTATAAAGAGAAAACTAAGACCCCACCTTTTCTCCTAACAATACATATTTTTAGTAAAAACTTGCACAATTATTTTGTGTATTTAGATAATTCTAGAAATGTCATGGCTTACACCATCTACCAACAGTTAGGTATAATGAATACAAAGTCAAAAAATAAGGTTTTTAAATTATATAATTAGAATTCATAGTTGTTCATGAGATAAATAACATACATATGCTGTTGGCTTCTGATTTGAGGGTACAACAGTTCATTGATATTCAAGTAGTGGATATCCCTAATGCCTATAATATGCTCTTGAGTAGGGATTATTCTATAACACTAAATGGTTACTTTTGTCACTAAATATTTCACCCTATAGGATGTTTTTCAAGCCTAATATAATATTTGGGAAACATTTTAATACCTTTAGGCTTGTGGCTTGCCTATAGTAGAGGTAGACCTCAATGTTTAAGGAATAACTCCCTAGATTGACCTTTAAGTCATTATCACCTACACTAATTGATTGCTTATATGAAAAGGGGTATACTTATGTATGAAATTAAACTATTCATTGAGGGTTATACATCATAAATATCTCCACAATATCATCATACTTTTTCACTAAGAGACAAGACCATCAACAATAGCTTTAAAGTCCTAGAATACACTAACATTAGTATTTCAAATATGGAGGTGATATGCATGAGACTAATAAAGTTAAGTGGAATAGAGGTAATTTTTAGACAATAAAGATAATTTTACACTATAAGGGAGTCAAAAAACACTAGCTACACTCCATATGACCTATTAAAATGGGAAATTCTTGCACCAAACATGAAAGGATAAAGAAAAACAAGGATAAAAGCTTATCACTAGACCTCACTATACATCACTTCACACACTTATACAAGATATTTTTTTGAACCAAAACCTAGATTTAATGTATTATTAAAAGGTAAATTACAACATACAACTAGCAGGGATTTTCCATACTAGGTGTGGAATTAGAATACAAGAGCCAAAATGGCTAGCATTTATAGAATGTGTGAGAGGAGAGAAAGAAGTAGAGCTCAAGGGTCACAATTCCACTTGTTAAGGCATGAGAATAATTTATGTTTTATGATATAATATTATGAAATATACCATGAAATGTATCTTTGGATAAATATCTATGTGAAGCATGAAAACTCCTCAAATCTAGTGTAGGACCCTTCAACCACCTTCTTGAAATCTGCCTTCATCATTAGGCTTCTCTTGAGTAATCCAAATAAGAATAGGAATAGCTGAAACATATGAAATATGGAAGGAGGGTTATAAAAAATATAAAACATGAATTATATGTTTCCCTAACCATTGGTCTTCTTATAGATAAGTGTTTTCATCATCTACAGTCACCATCACTAGCTCTATAGGTTTTACAACAAGATGGTCTTTAGTTTCTCAATCCAATATATGTAATGGATGATATGACACCTATCAAGAGTCCCCTTACCTAAAAATCCATTAGGAATACCTTATAAGGCCTTCCAATTGGGCTTATCACTTTCTCACTTGGTGATCACCCTTTATTCTCATTGTCTTCCATAGACTGCCTAAACTGAAAGAGTTAATAGAGGTGTTTATGTGCTAGTATAAATTAATACATAGGAATATGGAGATATATTAGGTCCCAATTAACCTTCCAAAATGATCTTCATCCTTCAAAACTCCCATACACTTACAAAACCATCAAAATATATCAATAAAATATGTTTTGTACCCTATCTAAATAAATAAGGTACAAACCAATCAAATGGGAAGAATATTGAGGGAGTTATCTACAAGTCTAAAACACTTCCTAAACCAAACTAGCTCATTTGGATGTATTTCCTTCCTTACCTTTACAATCTGGTCAAGAGCAAGGGTTTTAGAGGGTTTTAGGATGTTTCAACTCTTAAGGATTATTCATACAATCCTTACATTGAAAACTCAAAAAAATTACACTAGTATCATGATAGGTAACTTATTCAACATATCTTAAATCCTTTGGCCTCTATGCTAATTGTTTGTACCAATGTGAGCTTCTAAAGATGGTCTATCGAGCTTAAGAGTGTATTCTGACTAGGCTTGAGGTGTTTTAAGCCAAAAAATGGATTTCACATGAATTCCTCTATAGACCAAAAGTACCAAACAACTTCATACCTCCCTCTAAAGATGATTAAGTGTATATGAAGGTTTATCTTGCCTTGTTAGTGATATTGAGTTCCCATTAGGCTTTAGGCCTAGTTAAGGCCTTATAGGCTTGATTGTGCTCTTATGTACATAGGCCACCACTAAATGTCAATTTTATTTGTAGAGGTCCCTTATATGGTTTTTCATGTTCAACTCACAATGATACATCTCTTTTTAGTGATCCAACACCTTACCTCTCAATCCATCATCATCTCCATATTCAACCTATAGGGTAGTCTATCTAGGAGTACCCTCTATCTAAGAAAAAATAGAGGGAATATCCCATATCTTCTCAGTCAGACCAATGTTATGATGATATAAAATAGGTCATGGGACCATATGTATAAAATATCAGGTCTAGATCAAATTCCTAACACACCTAACATCACAAAATCCAAAGGAGACTTTATGTAATAGTGACTATGCAAATACTTTAAGTCATGACTATAAGTTGTACTCTTGAAACTCAATTTTATCTTGTCTCTCTATCTTGAGCATCTCATGACGTGGAAATAACCATATTTAAGGTATTTTAATATCTCAATTCATCATAATCTATGAAATCATCCTCTATCCATCTCTTTTTACTTGATTAGGCCTAGTCAAGTCTATTGAAGTAGGTTGTGTTACTGTATGTATACACTCAAGAAAAAGACATGAATCTAGGTGTCACTTAGTGTTAGACCTTGTGCCTAATTCTTGGGTTCATCTTATAATCCTTGAGATCATCTCCCAACTATTTTGATTTAAATCTTATGCCTAAAGACTAGTGCTAAGACCAAACTTCCATGTGTTAGTGCACTCTCACACTATAGTCAAATTGTAGGTGATCATTATAAGAGCAAAAGGATACCTGTAGATGATTTTAAAATCTTGGATTTTGTGTTACACATCCTAAAATCTCCTTTAATTCCTTTGAGTCATCTCCAATTGATATTTATGTTTGTAGGGTTTCTCATCTCTAGCTTCTTATCATCAACTTGTAGGTACCTATAGTCAGACTATAGGTGGCCTTTTTAAGGAAAAAGGGACTCCTATAGGTGATGTTTCACACAAAAACCTTACATATCAATCCCTTTAAATTTTTATTTGGCATTAGTTTCATGTATATCCAAATGGATTCACTTTCCATGAAGATATTCTTGCATCATGCCACTGTTGGACTATGATGTCATTTGAAACATCAAAACTTTGTAGAGAATACTAAAAGATTACAATGAAATATTGCTTGAGTTTTAAACCTTCTTATATCACTTTATCTTTTCCAAACATTCATGTTATTTTAAAAGTCATTGCCCCCACATGTGGGCTACATGATGGGATCATTTATACTATCTATATCTCATGTCACCTCATTATATGATGGCATCAAGTATGGATGAAACCTTGTTTAAGAGGAATTAAGGTAATTTGTCCCAAATATAACTTTCAAACTGAGGTCTTAGGATTCAATTTTATTTTCCACCTTATGATTCCATCATTGATGCTATAACCTTATCCATGTTCACAAACCCCCATGAAGGTGCAAACAAGATTCAAACACCTTACATTCATCATCTTTAGGTTTCTGTAAGAGTTATCTTGTAGGTGCTAGTTCACTATACAAGGTAGAACCATGTATATGGAATAATATTTTATCTCAATCAAAATTAAACCATATTTGGATAGATAAATTATATTATTTTCACCTCAAGAGACCTCTCACCACTTTGTAACCTCTTCACCACATCACCATGACTATGCAAGACTCTCTTTTCTTTTGAATGTAGGTGAACATGAAAGAAAACTAACTATACATATATGTTTCTTAAATTTATTTAATATGAAACTCATTTGAGACTAATATTTTTAAGGAGGGGTGTTTACCATGACATGAGATGCATAAAATAAAAGATGTCATATTCAATTCAAAACACTACATAAACAAGAACCCTCTCTAATTGGTGAAACTTATTTGTAACTTATCAATGGAGCTCCCACTAGTAGAATGAAGTGATTGTAATTTTATCATCCACTCCACACATTTAAAATAAGTTATGAAAAATGTTAGGAGGATGTACACACTATCTATAAACATGTGCAACACCTAGTTTATATGGACCAATGCAAACAAAAGATAAACTTGATGTGTATGGGAATGGGAAAGCAAAAAGGTACCAGGCTTCTAAGCTATGGTTCATAAAACTTGCTATATAAAATTTATAACTCTTTCCATGAAATGGAAGTAGACAAAGGTTACTATATCCCACCAAGTTCATTTGACTCTATTTAACTCCTGCTAGGTATACTAAACCAAAATTGGTTAGTTAATTCTACCTACAAAAAAAAGTGATGGAGGACTAGAATGGTTTTTTTCCATTTTTGAGATCTTAAAGAGTGACCAAATGTGTAAATTATCTCAAGGGACTTTAAGGGTCACTTTATAATTCTTCCTCACATGCAAAATATGCTTTGTAGTTTGTACAACTGCCCAAACTCTCTCTAACTATTTGATTTTCTTGTTATGTTGATATTCCTACACACTTTCAATTATAAAATGCAACCTATGATAAGATTTTGACATATAAGAAATTTAAAAACACTTAGAAACATTGTATTACATGGAAAACAATAAAAAACTTCATTAAATGGCTCAAATATGACCTCAAATGACATATAACCAACTAAGGGATTAAAAGTGAAAATGATAAAGCTAATGACACATCAAATTACACCACTATGACCATGGTATACCATATAAGTCCATAATAATCACCTATA
Organism: Torreya grandis; assembly: GCA_037957365.1. NCBI lineage: Eukaryota > Viridiplantae > Streptophyta > Pinopsida > Cupressales > Taxaceae > Torreya > Torreya grandis. The sequence continues at coordinate 2,033,459 of JARHVA010002003.1, forward strand.
CACATTTTAAACTATAGGGGGTTGACTTATTTTGACTTGTGGTCAAAATAATTAACATTCTTAACAATTTCCTAGGGGTAGCAAGCCAACATACCAAAGAACAATAACCTTCTCCTATTGATTGGGATATGGATTCACATATAAAATAATTATACATTGAATTACATTTTAAAATACAACAAAAAACAAAAAACAACACACAAAATAGGAGATTAAAACACACAAGACAAGATAAGACAATAAACACACACGTGTGCTTTCATGAGAACTTATGGAAGACACACCATGAAACCAAACAAATTAACTTAAATTAAAAATAAATTTAATGAATCTATTCCTCTTAGATAAAAGTGGAAGTTTGAAACCTTTCTTGATTCATTAAATGAAAGAGTGAATGAGGCACATTTATTTGTGAACCTTGGTATTGATGCCCTCATCTCTTTCATGGTGTTTGCCAATATACTTGGCATAATACTCAATGCAATGGAAGTAGATATAACTATATCACTTATGAAAGTGAAATAATCTTAAATTTAAATAGCCTAAACCTTTTCATAATACTCCTAAACTTCAACCTTCAATGGTGGTTCAACAAGGCATGTTCTCTTAGCGTCCATGGTACTCTTAATAAGGTTAGGTTTCTTCTCAACTACAAGTTCTTAAAGATGATATAGGAGAGTTTTAGAGTCCACCCAATATTTGTCATTATCTTCCATGTAAACCTCTTTCCACTATATTATTATGTACTTATCCCTCAATTTGGAAAATTTATTTAAGATCTTATAAAATCTTCATTTGTTATTGCCAATCATCCTTGCTCTCCTTATCTTTAAGAACCCCCAACTCTTTAACTTTACCTTCTTGGTAATGATTTCAATTATGTATGGGATTATTAATATTGTTATTATTCTTCAATAATACATCTGATAATAGTTAAATATTAGGTTGAAGTGTTGACTTATCCTCAAACACAAACACATCTACCTTGGCTTCACTAGACTTTTCTAAGACTGCAACCTCTTGGACAATAGCTAGATATTCATTTTAATTATTAAAAATAACTTCTCCTTTATGATTGATAAGACACTCAAATTCATGTTTATTAGGATCATAAATAACCTCATGATTAGATATGTGCTTCTTATAAGGAGGAATAGTCTTACCTAGTTACTCAAACTCCTAACTTATGGCATTGAACTTTTGCCATAGATCATCTTCCTCCTCATGACTGTCATGTTCAAGAGATCTTTCATTATGGAAATCAAATAAATTATTATATATGGATTCTTTCTCAAACACATCTCCCTTCATTCTTTGTCCAAGTTCTTTATGGGTAGATGCAACATGACCTTTAACATATTTCTTCTCACTTAAGAAGATGAGGTTACACTTGTATTCACCAAGTGGGGTCTCTATGGTGAGTTATTCTTCATAGTCACTTGAGGCATCCTCTTGACTAGTTTTGGATTGATATTTCTCCTATTAACTTGATTCCCATAAGATAGTCTCTCCTTCAAAAAGGGATGATGTGGGAGGGTGATGGATAGGCTCATGAGATGGAGAGGGAGTATGAGATGTGATGGAGTGCTTATGAATGGGTTTGGGAAAAAGGGATTCTTGAGTGAGCTCATAGGGGACTGATAATTTGGGTTATTTAAAAGGAAATACACCTTCTTAAACAATAGTTTCATCTTGGCCATAGGATCTTTGAGGTTATTCAATAGTTTCAAGCTCATTTTAAAACTCTTTGCTTTCCCACATACTTAGTCTATCTATTGAGCATTGGAAACACTTTTTTTCCAAGTACAACTACTCCTTGATATCATAATGAGTTTCCTCTTCAGACACTTCCCACATGTCCATACACCCTTAAATAAAACCTCCTAACCATTCCATGAGATTGTTAGGGAGAACATAAAATTCATCATCCCATATTCCCATCCATTTTCACCATTTAGCAGACTTGGTATGAGTGTCAACAAATATTTGATATGAGATGGGGTTGATGCAGGAGTGTAATAAGTGGGATTGTGATGAGATCCCATTTATAGGATTAGGAATTCATATTTTATCTTTTAATATCTTGATCTACAATCCATGGAATCATATGATTCCTCGTGATGATACTAATAAGAGTCATCTTGAGGTTGATATGCATCATAACAAGGTTGGTAGGACTCATATTGGGATTGATAAGAAGACACTCCTTGATAGGCTTCTTTATAGCCTTCCTCATCAACTTATTTAATAATAGAATGTCCATATAGAGAAGGAAAAGGTGAACACAGGGTTGTCATGGCTCATAGGGCTAATATAACCTTTATAGGGTTGTTGAGGGGTATAACATGGGTCATAACAAGGTTGATAGGGAGGTGCATAGTAGGGGTTCTCATCATAGCCATCCATATTAACCTCATGAGTCAAATTAAACACAAGAAATTATAAAAACCTTTAACAAGAGATACCTGGGATACTTAAAAATATAATATTTCATTCAAAGTTTCTATTGGTGATATCTTGATTGTTTATAAAAGTTTATTAGAGGAAAGACACACCAATAGTCTTTCCATTCTCTTGGACATTGGTCCCATCAAGCATGATAGAACTATTGTCACCAAATATTTCACCCTTTAAGAGGTTTATCAAGCCTACTCTAAGATTTTTGAAACATTAGAATACCTCTAGGCCTATGAGTTGCCTATGGTATAGGTAGACCTCTGGGTTTAAGGGCTAGCTCCCTAGATTGACCTTTAAGTGCTTATCACCTACACTAACTAATTGTTTCTATGAAAAGGGGTAGAATTATGGATGAAATTAAAATATTATATAAGGGTGAAATACCATAAATATATCCAAAATATTATCATAGTTTTATACTAAGAGACAAGACCTTCAACACTAGCTTCAAAGTCCTAGAATACTCTAACATTAGTATTTCAAATATAGAGGTGATATGAATGAGACTACTCAAGGTAAGTGGACAATAGGTCAGTTTTAGACACTAAGGATACTTATACACTTTACGGGAGTCAAAACACACTAGATACACTCCATATGACCTGTTAGAATGGAAAATTCTTGCACCAAACATGAAAGGATAAAGAGAAATAAGGATAGAAGCTTATCACTGGACCTCACCATACATCACTTCACACACCTAGACAAGATGTTTTTATTAAAATAAAAATTATATTTAATGTATTATTCAAAGGAAAATTAAAATTTCGAACTGGTAGGGCTTTCCCATAATAGGTGTGGAATTATAATACAAGAACTAAAATGGCTAGCATTTATAGAATGTATGAGAGGAGAGAAAGAAGTGGAGCTCAAGGGTCACAATTTCACTTGTCAAGGCATGATAATTAGTTATGTTTTAGGAGAGAAGAGTATGAAATATACTATGAAATGTCTCTTTGGACAAATGTCCATGTGAAGCATGAAAACTCCTCAAATCTAGCATAGGACCTTCTACTACCTTCTTAGAAACTAACTTCATCATTAGGCTTCTCTTGAGTACTCCAAAGTAGACTAGGAATAGTTGACACATATGTATTATGGATTGGGATTAGAAATAAACTAAAAAAATTATTATATGTGTCACTAACCACCAATATTCTTCTATACAAGTGTCTTCATCATCTACAATCACTATCACTATCTTTATAGGTCTGTCTTCACATTTGGAACCAAGATGGTCTTTAGTTTCTCAATCCAATCCATGTAAGGGGTGATATAACACCTATAAAGAGTCCCATTTCCTCTAAATCCATTAATAATACCTTAAAAGGCCTCCCAATTAGTCTTATCACTTTATTACTTGGTGATCATGATCTATTCTCATTATCTTCCATAGATTACCTAAAGTGAAGGAATTAACAGAGGTGTTTGTGTGTTTATTTGAAGTAATAAATGGGCATAGGGAGTTATATTAAGTCTGGATTGACCTCTCCAAATTATCTTCATCCTTCAAGACTCTTCTACACTTGTAAAACCATCAAAATCTATCAATAAAACCTACTTTATACCCTATCTATACAAATAGGGTACAAACCAATCTAATGAGAAGGATCCTAAGGGATTTTTCTGTAAGTATAAAATACTTCCCAAACCAAACTAGCTCATTTGGATGCATCTTCTTCCTTACCTTTCTAATCAGGTCAAGAGCAAGGGTTTTGAAGGGTTTTAGGATATTTTGACTCTTAAGGATTACTCATACAATCTTTACATTGAAAACTCAAAAAAATTCCACTAAAATCATGTTAGGGACCTTATCCAACATATCTTACCTCCTTTGGCCTCCATGTTAAGTGTATGTACCAATGTAAGCTTCTAAATATAGCCTATTGAGTTTGGGAGTGTATTATGAGTAGGCCTAAGTTGTGTTAAGATTAAAAAATGGATTTCTTATGATTTTCTTTGCAGACCAAAAGTTTCAAAAAAAATCATACCTCAATTTGAATATGATCAAGTGTATGGGAAGGTTTATCTTGCCTTGGTAGTGAGATTGAGTTCCCATTAAGATTTAGGCCTAGTTAAAGCCTAGTAGGCTTGACTGTGATCTTATGTACTTAAGCCACCACTAAATAACAATGTTGTTTATAGAGGTCCCTTCTAAATTTTTCCATTTTTAACCCACCATTTCAAATATCCTTGTAATTATCCAATACCTTAACTCTCAATCCATCATTGTCTCCATATTCAACCTATAGGGTAGTCTATCTGGGAGTGCCCTTTGTCTGAGGTAGAATAGAGGGCATCTCCCCTATATTTTTAGTTAGACAAATTTTATGAGTAGCTCAAATAGGTCATGCGGAAAATATGTATAAAATATCAAGTTTGTATCACATTCCTAACATGACCAACATCACAAAATTAAGGCATAATTTGTGTAATAGTGACTATACAAAAACCTTAAGATATGACTGTAGGTTGTACTCTTGAAACTTAATTTTATATTATCTCTCTATCTTGAGAATATAATGAGGTGAAAATCACCATAGTTAATTTATTATAATATTAAAATTCATCATCGTCTATTATATTCTCCTTAGTCCATCTCTTTTTACTTGATTAGGCCTAGTCATGTCTACTGTAGCAGGCTATGTTATTGTATATATACACTCAAGAAAAAGTCATGCCTATAGGTTTCACTCAGTGTTAGACCTTGTACCTCATTCTTGGGTTCATCTTATAATCCTTGATATCATCTCCCAATTATTTGGATTCAAATATTATGCCTAAGGACTTATGCCAAGATCAAACTTCCATGTCCTAGTGCATTATCACACTATAGTCAAATTGTAGGTGATCATTTTGGGAGAAAAAAGACACTTGTAGATGAATTTAAAATCTTGGACCATATGTTACACATCCTAGAATCTCCTTGAAGTCATTTTAGTCATCTCCAACTAATAGGTATTTATCTTTGTAGGGTTTCTCATCTCTAGCTTCTTATCATCAACTTATAGGTGCTTATAGTCAGACTGTAGGTGGCTATTTTGAGGAAAAAGGGACCCCTGTAGGTGATGTTTCACACCAAAACCTTACATATGAATCCATTTCAATTATTATTTGGAATTAGTGAAATTTATATCCAAATGGATTCACTTTCCATGAAGATATGCTTCCATCATGCCACTATTGGACTATGAGGTATTTGAAACATCAAAACACTATAGAGAATATTGAAAGACTACAGTGAAAGATTGTTTGAGTTTGAAACCTTTTTATATCACTCTCTCTTGTCCAAACATTCATGTTATTTTTCAAGGCATTTCCCCTACATGTGTCCTACATTATGGTATCATTAAAGCTTGTGTAGACCTCATGTCATCCTATTATAAGATGGCATCAAGTATGGATAAAACCTTGTTTTAGAGGAATTAAGGTAATTTGTCCCAAATGTAACTTTCTGAAACTAAGTTATTAAGATTCAAGTTTATTTACTATCTTATGGTTCCATAATTGATGTTATAACCTTTTACATATTCTAAAACCCCCATGAAGGTGCAAAAAAGCTTTAAACACCTTACATTCATCATTTTTAGGTTTTTGTAGGAGTTATCCTATAGGTGCTAGTGCAGTATACAAGAAACCTTGTATATGGAAGAATATGTTGTCTCAACCAAACTCAAACCATATTTAGATAGATAAAATATGTTATTTTCACCCTAGGATACCTCTCACTAATTTTTAACCTCTTCACCACATCACCATGACTTTTCAAGACTCTCATTTCTTCTGATTGTAGGTGCACATGTAAGAAAACCGAGTACACATATATGCTTCTTGACTGTATTTCATATGAAACTCCTTTGAGAATAATATTTTAAAGGAGGTGTGTTTGACATGACATTAGATGCATGAAATAAAACATGTCACCTTTGTTTGAAAAATATTACAGTAACAAGTACCCTCTGTAGTTAGTGAAACTTGTTTGTAACTTAGCAATGGAGCTCCCACTAGAAGAATGAAGTAATTTTGATTTTATCATCTACTCCACATGTGAAAAATAAGTTGAGAACTATGTGAGGAGGATTCCCACACTATCTATAAACATGCACAACACCTAGTTTGTATGGATCAATGCAAATAGAAGAGAAACTTGGAGGGTATAAGAATGAGTAATCAAAAAAGGTAACAAACTTCTAAAAAATGGTTCATAAATCTTGCTACATAAAATTTGGAACTCCTACCATGAAATGGAAGTATAAAATTGGAAATATCTCCCACCAAGTTCATTTGACTTGATTCAACTCCTACTGGTTGTACCAAATCAAAACTAGTTAGTCAATTCTTCTTAAAAAAGAGAGTAATGGAGGAGTAAAATGGTTTTTTACCCTTTTTCAAGAGTGACCAAGTGTGGAAATGAGCTTATGGGACTCGAAGGGTCATTTTATAAGTCTTACCCATGTGACAAAAATGCTATGTAGTCTGTACAACTACCCAAATTCTCTCTAACTACATGATTTTCTTATTTTAATGCTACTCTTGCACACTTTTAGTTAGAGACTGCCACCTCTAACAATATTCTAACATATAAGACATTGAAAAACACTTGGACACCTTGTCTTAGATGTAAAATTGGACAAACCTTCATTAAATTTCCCAAACATGACCTCAAATGACATATAATGAACTAAGGGACTAAAATTGAATATGACAAAGCTAATGACACATCAAATTACACCACTATGACCATGGTACACCCTATAAGACCCCAATAATCCTTTATACAAGTTTTTGACTATAGGGGTTTACCTATTTTGACTTATGGTCAAAATAGTTAATAGTTACATGGAAACCAACTTATCCCACATGTGGCTCTCATGGAGAGGTATACCAAACCAAATTAGAATTGAACATGAGCATGAGCCCAAAATGAATCACATGATAATAAAATACAAAAAAATAAATGACATGTTGTTTAAAGAGTCAGATCTCAAGGTGTATTCTCTTGAAAAATAAGTATAAGAATCCAAAAAAATCTCCATTAACATGGCATCCATATAAGAAAATTTAGAAACTAAAGAACTAGATCAATTTGATGAGGATGATTTCTTTTATTCACCTAAAATCACTTCTTTTCATTTATTGCCACAGTATATGAAGAGTTGAAATTAACTAATCTAAGTGAAAAGGAAGGATAAAAACAACTATTTTTAATATTAGGTATATCCAAATCAAAAATCAACAAGCTTAATGAGATTTATTTGAGTGAAATCAAAGATTTTGTGAGATCCCGTGATTAGAAAATAATAATTCCAGACAACCCTATACTCACTGCTGCCACTAAGGACTTGGATAGGAGGTCCCTATCAATTGAGAAGAAATATGAGTATCTACTGGGTGTTGAGAAAAGAAAAGGATAAATCCATGTTGTAGCAACTCCATCTCATCCAAAGTTGAAGTACATGGCTAAAAATCACCTATGGATATTGAAACTTGATGGTTCCAAATCCAAGAATGGGTGTGATACTAGTATAGAACTTATCAATCCCTAATGAAAATCATACTTAACTAATTTTTGCCTATAATCTGGTTACATAAACAATGTAGCTGAGTATGAGGCACTAGTTCATGGTCTCTTATTCACACTAAAGAATAAAATTAAGAACCTCAAAGTGTTTGGTGATTCTGAACTGGTGGTTAAACAAGTGAGAAGTAAATATGCTTGTAATAATAAGCATTTGTCTAGGTAATATAGTTGAGTGTGTAACTTGATATATTATTTTGATGCATTCAATATTTAGACTCTACCTTGTAAAAATAATTACACAGTGGATACATTACCTATAACTACTAGTACTCTTGATCCTATAGCTGACTCCAGGTTGAGAAAGTTCTCTATGGAGTTAATATCTAATCCTTTTATTCTTGATAATATAAAAAAAATCCAAGTGTTCAAAAATGATCAACATATCATTTACTTCATCACCAACACCGATGTATTCTGATCATAGATCATAGATGAAGATAACATCGAATAATTCAAATTGGATGAGGAAGAGGTCATCAAATTTAAAAATAATAATATACCTAAGGGCATGGTTTCATTAGAATGTTTGTTTGACATGGATTACTAGGGTTAGATATAAAAATGAGCCCCCACAAAATGTGTGTCATACCAAATTGTAACCTTGGTAATGCCAACAAGTCAAAGAATGTGTTTTTAGGTATGACATGCACTGAAGAAGAGATACAAGACTTTGTTCAAACTTTAAATGATTTCATGAATGTTATTATGTGGATCTTGGAGGACCTAAAAGTGTTTAATATGTCCATTCTCATTCATACCATTCCTTTCAAGCCAGGGGTCAAGCCGTTATAACAAAGACAAAGACTAATCAATATATTATTAAAACCATTTATATTCAAAGAGGTACAAAAATTTCTCCAAGCAAGGATAATTTTCCTATTAGGCACTCCACATGGGTAGCCAATTTGGTACATGTTAGGAATAAAATTAGAGAGATAAGGCTGTGTGTTAACTTCCAAAACTTGAATAAGGCCTTAAAAAAAGATTATTACCAGCTACTTTCACTAGATGAGGTTCTTAGAATATTGAATGGCTCACAAATTATGTCATTATTGGAAGGGTACTTAGGATACAACCAAGTAGTGATCAACTATGAAAATTAGATTAAGATAAGATTTACAACTAATTGGGGAACATTTGCATATAAGAGGATGACATTCAACCTGATCAATATGGGTACCAGATTTTAGCATGCCATGGATATAAAATTCAAGGATATTATTGTTAAATATATTATGATATACATGGATGATTTAAATATCTTCTCTAAGAACATAAAAGGCCACATGAAATACTTAGGTAAATTATACAAATATCCAAAGATCATAAAATCCCTTTAAACCTAAATAGGTGCATTTTTGGAGTAACAAAGGGTAAGTTACTTGGCCACATCATCTCAAAAAGCATAATATATATATATATATATATATATATATATATATATATATATATATATATATATATATATATATATATATATATATATATATATATATATATATATATATATATCCTTAGAGGGTGGAAGTAATACTAAAAATTCCATTGACTGGTAGTAGAAAAGAGTGAAAGTCCTTCGGCAAGATCAATTTCATCAAGAAGTTCATCTTTGGATTTGTAGAGATAGTATAACCACTAAATAACATGCTAAATAAGGATGCTAAGATTGAATGAATAACTAAAGCACAAGTGAATTTTATGCAAATTAATAAATCAATTGTAAGCACACCATTTCTAATTAGTCCTAATTATACAAATCTTTCTACATCTATGCATTCACCTCAAAACACTCTAGTGCAACTATTTAAACACAATAAATAATCTAGAGATGAGATACCTATCTCATTCATGAGATCTCCACTCTAAAATGTTTAAATAAGATATTAAATGATTGATAAGTAAGCCTTTGCCTTGATCAAGGTAGTCAAGTAGTTTAGGTACTATATTCTATGCAACAACGTGTTTGCAGTGGTGCTTGACCCAATAGTATAAACTATGTTAATGCAAAATGAACTAGGTGAAAGAAGGGAAAAATGGATGAATATCCTCCAAGAGTTTTACCTAGAGTTATAACCAATTAAGATAGTAAGAGTTCATGGGCTCAGTAAAACCATGGATGAAGTTGACACCTAGATAGCATGTCAATAATACACAGTCCAATATATCACTAATGATGACTAATGAATTCCAAGGCCACTTGAATTAAATGTAGATAATACCCTTAAACCTCAAAAATAACAACTTTATGATAAAATAAAGCATTTTGTATAGAGGAAATCATGAAGGTATATATATATATATATATATATATATATATATATATATATATATATATATATATATATATATATATATATATATATATAATATGCCTTAAAAATCAAGAAGTAGATGTAGTACTCAATGATTTTCATGGAAAATATGGAACTGGTCATGGTTTATGGGGTGATATAGTGCATCAAACTCTTAGGGTAGGGTAATATTATCCCCATGTATTTAAATATGCACATGATCATGGATAGAGATGCCACACCTATCAAGTTACCATGTATAGAAAGCATACCCTTGCCATGCCACTATAGTTAGTTATTGAGTCTAACCATTTGCAAAGTGGGGGTTGGAATTTTTTAGTGCCATCAATACTAACTCATTGGTAGGAAACAAGTTCATACTTATGGAAACTAATTATTTTACATGCTATCTTAAAGTTATATAATACAATAATAGTATAATTGACATGGCAATCAACTCCCTTGAAGAACACATCATCATTGGGTTTAAGATGTCTGCCACTATGGTATGTGATAATGGACCTACTTTATCATCTCTTCAATTTATGTAATGGGCCTATGAGAACCATGTAATCCCAAAATATTATTCTAATTATTATCCATAGAGTAATAGGGTATCATAATCAAAAAATTAAGAATCTACTTGATGTAATTAGGAATACCTATTTTAAGGCCAAGACCCCATCTTCCTAGTTAACCTAAGAATCCCTATGTTATAGTTCATGAGAGATCACTAGGAAACAAATAATAAGATAAAAATTTTCCTTTTTAACCTCATACAATTAGAATAAAAATGTGATGTAACCCTGTTACATTTTAGTAAACACCAAGAGGTCATCAAATGATGGTTTGACAAACAAGTGAAGGTGAAAGCCTTTAGAATCTCTGACCTATTTCTTATTTAAGATAAGGCTCATGATAAAAATAGACATGGAAAGTTTGATGCCATGTGGTTGGGTCCCTATCAAATTCTAAAATTCTAGGTGAGAATGAATTCTACCTAAGGTATCTAATTAGTAAGGACATCCCATTGCCTATTAATGGGAAGTTCCTCAAACAATACTTCTATATTTGAATTATCCTAGCAAGTTCCTATAAATACCTTCTCTTTCCCATTCCTACTTTGATTTTCATTTCCTTTCCTAAATTTTTATTAGTTTATTTTTATTTTCTCACTTTTTTCATCGATCTAGCCTTGTTGCTTGTCTCTTTTTGGTCCAGCCCACCTATTTTTCCTTGTAGGTTGCCCTCTTGGTTACAAGAATGAAGAATAAAAGGCATGTTTATAGATATCTTGATGATGCTCTTGGTGCATAAGTACTCTACATAATTTGTGGCTTTAGATTCTATTTCTAAATTGATTTCAAATGTTTAGATATTATAACAATTTATTTGAGTTAGGTTAAGTTGGGTAAAACTATTTGGTCAATGAAGACATTCTCTTGAAGCCAAGAACAAATTTTGCATCTTAATGGTTTCTGGGTTTGCCTAGATGAATCTACTGTAGTGAAAATCTAATGTGAAAAATCTATAGTCTCACCTTTCACTTGATATAGTGGTCCCCAACCCATAATAAATTTGATAAAAAAAGAAATAAAAAATATAAACCAAGATAAGAAAAGAAAATAAAAAGAGTAATTTAAAGAAAGACTTGATTTTGGGTGGTTTGAGAAACTCCACCATGGGCTTTCCAACCTAGTTGGTAGTAGAGCAAGGCCTTGAGTGGGATCAAATATAAATCTATCATGGATATAGATGGTTTTATAATAGAAGATCAATGCCTAGGAAAGTATATTTAAGGTAGGATTTACTAACTTGATTGAATCTATAATAACTAGTCTTTGTAAGTTCTAAGAAGTGGTCAACTAACTCACGTGCACACACCTAGTCAATAAGAATGTCTGATTTGATATCTTATCCATTCCTATCTTCTCCTCTCTAAAATCCATACATGTTCCATGCATAGTCTCAACCAGAAAATTTAGTTACATAGACACATTTTTATCATTTTAAAATATTGTGAGTATTTTCCAATAGAGATGCCATTTATTTTTGCTTGCACAATACACCATATTTCTTCCAAGAATTAGGGAACCTATTTTTTTGATGTTTTTCTTTGATTTCACATGCCCTCATGGCTCATTTGTCTCAATACTACAATTTTCCTTAGTGGTCCATATTTATATACATTTTAAACCAGGACTTGAAACTACCACCATTGGAAAGATCACATTCATGCGAGTCAACTTTGTATTTTACACTTGGTGTAAAAGTTGAGTTATGACCTCCCAATTTGCATTTGAACCCTATCTCTCTTAGTTTTCTCATCTCTCTTAGCCTATTATAAGGGGTCATCTCATTTTTCATGCCCTTAAAGATCTTGAGACCTATCATATTATGATGAGAAAGTATGAATAATAAATTTTCACATATAACACTTAGCCCCAAAGAAGAGTTTTGGTGTACTTCTAATTACTTAGGATTATTGATTTCTTGTTCTCTCAACTCCTTATAATTGCTTTGGGGAATCATTTTGAGTTTCATGCCTATTGGGCCTATGAAACATATCCCATCCACTTCATCTCACTCATGTGGATAAGTTACATGCTTATCCCACTTATAAGGTCTTGCAAAGCAGACATTTCTTATTTTCTCAAGTCTCTTAGCTTGCTTTGAGAATTCATTTTGGTCTCAATGCCATTTCAACCTTTTTAATTGGTTCCATCCTATTTGTTACATGGATTTTAGTGTGTTTCATGTTTTTCTCAAATTTTGGACCCCCATTTTAGACTTGACAAATCTTGCTCCTTAGGCAGAGTCTTGCTTATTTAGGTGAAGAACTTGTAAAAATCTCCATTTGGGTTCCATTTTTGTCATTTTTACTTCTTGATAGTTCTAAGTGGGTTTTTTTATAAGTACCATGGTTTGAAAATTCAAATCTTAAAATCCCACATACCTAACTAGGATTTTAAAGCTTGATTTTGTCTAGGGCAAGTTTAATGGTCTATCCCCTTTACTAATCAGAGATAAATATCTGATCAAGTCTATATTTTGATAGGAGTGGCTAGTCTAGTTGTATCTAGGATTTTAGCTCTGGTTATGTCATAGGTAGTGGGGAAACATGTTTGTAGTGGTGGCCAAAGATATTTACCTAACTAGGTCTTATCTCTTATCTCTTCCCTTGAGCTTAGTTTTAACTACAGGCCTTTTTTGGCAAGGGATGGACCCCATAATAGGTCAGGGGCCATCCCTTGACATGTTTTAATAGTTTTAATCAGGGTGGGAGTCCTGAAGAGGTTGAGACCTCCGTATCCCCTTCCCTTATTTGAAAATGTAATGGTCATCAAGGGAAATATTTGAATAGGTTGGGGACCACCTGATTCCTCTCCTTTTATATGCAAGCTCCTGAGCTACAAACCTTTATGTAAGATATTAATCTTGGGTCCTTTACATTTCATCACTACCTACTTTCGCTTAGTGAGTTCCCTATAGACCTCTTCACTGATTTCCTCCTAAGCTCCCTACCGAACTCATAGTTGACATCCTACATAAAATACAAGGCTAACATTCAAAATCCCACATACTAAAGGCTTAGGCCAATGTAATAACATGCAATATAACTCAGGCAAGTGAGCTACCAATGCATCAATTACAATGGAGGTCAATGTGGCTAAGGATATCACTAGATACAAGCCTAATTATAAAGGGCAAGCTCCATTTAATGCCAAGATAGTTTTAATAATGCTTGTAAACTAGACTAGATATACAAGCTGATCAATTTAAAAATTAAAAGCTTTCTTAGATCACTTAAGTGTTATTTAGAGTTTGAAAGACCAAATGGGTCTATATGCAAGTCAAACTCATCTTTTTTGTTTTAATCGGTAATGAGAAGCTTGATCAAGTTAGGAAATAACAAAAAGCTATAATAACATATTTTTAGAAACCTGTCAGTTGAGAAAACTCAGATATATCTATTTTTCCCACTTTGGATCAATTGATCATATCTTGAACATGTGACCTATATTTTCAAATTTTATTGTTGTTATAGAATGGCGATTCGATTATGATCACATTGGTAGTAGAAATTTTATCTAATTTTACCTATGGAAAAATCTATTTGTGTTTTAGTAGATTTTTTACTATTAATTTATTTTAAATACTTTTGTTATTTTTAATTTTTGGTCTATTTTATAGATGAACAAGGATAGTGGAGAAAATTATCTTGAAATATGGTAGATAGTGCATTTATGAAGGTGGTTAAAGCATTTTGGGGGGAAATCTCCCCCATGGAGGACCAAATTTTTATATAATGTATCATTTTTACATTTAAAGGGTTGTCCATTTCTCCTCTCCAAGATATCTCAATCAATCACCTATTTTATTTCTACATTTTTATAAATTTTGTAGCTTAATATCTCCCTCAACTCCTCCCCTACCGTTATGCTAGAAACATTTCAGGAGAATGAATGTATTGAAATTAGATATGATTGTAAAATAATGGAATATTTATCAATAGAATATTGTTTGTTTTCATTTACATGTGTATACAATACTGGATGTTGCATTTTCATTTACATTTTTGCACTTACTGATTATTCCAACAACTTGTTTGTGGAGATCAGTCATTCACAATTTTGAATTTACTACCATTATTATAAGGTTTTTATACCTTTTTTTCCATATCTTTTGTTATTTTTTAATCAAATTTTTAATTTAGGGTTTGGAATTAACAAATGTTGAAATGAATATTTGAATGTGACTTTCTGTTTATCCATTATTGTCACTTTAGCTCTATGTACTTAATCAATGGAATGAATCACATTTAAAAATTAACCATTAACACTTTTTGTAATACCCTAGGAAGCTAATTTATTGGGCAAATTATAAATGTTAGTTAGTTTGTTTTGTTCATTGCAATCTAGTGGGTTAGTGAGTAAATGAATGTGCACATCATCACTATCAATCTTGACATGAAACCTAATTCAAACATAAATAACAAACATAATTTTTTTACATTGTTCAAGTACCTAGAAAACACTACAACTAAGTTTAACACTAGCACATGCCCCTTGAACTAGAATTGTCACAATGCCTAGCTAAGAAAAGATCAACATGTCTTGACTTGGTAGACAAAAATCTTGGGTAGATTCCTCAAAATCTCCTTTCAAGAGGGACAAGTCGCTAGACAAGCCTAGAGCATTGGTGCATGTTAAAACACATATGAACACAACCCATCATGCTTATAACCTAGTGATCATGAGTGAATAAAGTTAACCCATATTATATATCTAGTTAGGTTAGATGATGTAATCAAGTCCAGCCTAAAAACTTGGTAGGATTTTGTGATCAAATCACCTCAACCATACCAAAAATGAACCAAATACTATAGTATATTGTATTAATACAATCTGTAAAATTCTAACCTAGTGGGTGATTATCCCTAAAAGTGTTTAGAATATGAAAATGATTTGATTTTATAATATTAGACACACATTGCATAAAATAAGCACCTTAGATATGTCTCATTTTGAAACTATGTATAAAAATGGTACCAATGTATAACATTCTACAACAAATTTGTATTTGAATCATATAATTATGAATCTAGCCAATCTAAGATCTATGTAAGTGTGGATAACATGTTTTCAAAAAATTCACCCATTATATATGGATAAATCTAAAAATTGGTAAAAGTGCCAATGTATAGAACATGTTTCCAAACATGCCTCTACTATAATCTGGGTATGTTACATATTAAATAAGTGTGAAGAACATGTTTAAAAAACATGTCCCCACTGGATCTGAGAATATGAATATGTGGAATCCATGCCTCTATGACATGCCCACACTGATATGCCACCATTTGAGGTGAGATAAGATAAAAATTGGGAGTTGCCTCACCTCAAAAGGATAAGATATCCATATAACTATGAATGACCTATGTGTCATATAAAAAGACATGTCTAGGTAAATGTACCATTGAAGCACATATAATGTGATCACATCAAGGCTTAAGATGCATGATAAATATCATGGAAACATCTAGATAGTAAAAATACAATATCAACAAGCAACCAAGCACACACATAATAACACTCAAAGTCAAGTCAAAATATAATGGTCTGAGGACATTGCAAACAAGGGGCATGTTCAAATGATAAATAATTGGATGGACATGACTTATTAAAATGTCCAAAAAATAAAAAATTACAT
>JARHVA010002003.1:2055000-2217500 GCA_037957365.1 Torreya grandis
GTGTTAGGTTTAGTTTTATTTTAGGTGAGCATAAAGGAGGAACTAACCTACTCCAGAGGTTCAACCCTATCAAAAGATACCCATAGCTCAAGGTTGTTCCCATTTTATATCTCAACTGGGGCAAGCCTTAAAATCACTTCCCTCAAGGGTATGAGTTGAAGCTATAAAATTCTTTGGCATGCCTAGTGAGATCAAAAGTCTAAAGTAACAAAAGGACTTTTGGTGTTTTTCTTCTATTTATTATCCTTTAAAGGCATTCTAGAAAACATTAGTGGCAACTTTGATCATCTATCAACTAGTTTAAGTAGCCCAGGTGCCTAACCCTCATTATTTGGTATGTATAATCATCCCTCATTTGATCAAAATGCATGTTCATTCATTTCTTATCATTCATATCAATTTATCAATATCCATGGATTCCCCCCAAGTGGCCCTCAAGATTCAATGTGACAACCTCATAATATTTTTCCCCTCTCTTACTAATGTAGAGCTCATTCAAATGCCTTACCAAATTCTACCTATATCCTTCACCTACATGAACTTATTCTTTTTTGTAAACTTATCAATATATCTTGGTAATCACTAAATCTATTTGTCCAAATGGATCAAGAACATAAATAATTGCTTATACAAGGTTTCAAAACACATTAAACATTCTATCATCTAATTTCAACCATCTCAATTCATCTTTCTCATTTATCATCATGCATTTCCAACTTTATGCCCCTTCACTTAATTCATTCATTCCTATTTATTTGAATCAATATTTAAATAATGGATATATGTTTCCTCATAATGAATCATGGTGTTTTTCACCTTATTGATGCTCTTCATTACTTGTCTAGACCTATCAACTCACTCATACCTTTCACAATGCATTAAATCAACTTTATGTAATGTTGCCCTATTATTTGAACTATCCTTATAGCCTTTCTCACTTGAATTTCTCTTTGTACTTCAAGGTATGGAAATGTGTTAGAAAACCAATTAGGGTTTTATATACCCTTTTCCATTTAACATCCACTTACTAAATTTTTTCCTTCAACTCATTGTTTGGACCACCTTATTTCATGCATATAGGCCACTATTTAGACTTATTACATCTTGAGCAACTTGTGACACCCTCAGTCATGTATAAGTATATGATTATGTACTTTATCAATTCACAAACTCAAAAATCCTTTAAAATGCATGTAAATCTACAATCTCACAAATTTATATCAAATTTCACTAGATAAATCACTCTAACTACTCTTTTACTTGGCTAAACCCTAGAAACAAGGTTTCTCTCAGTCTAGGAAACTTGAGGGAAATTTAAATTTGTTTTAAAGTATATTATTGTATTTAAAATGACTGTAAGAATTGGGATAGTTCTAGGCCAATACCCCACACTGTCTACAATGGTTTAGTTTCATTAAGAATAACTATGTCGATGTTTCTTTCCCAGAACACCTTGATTATGCACTCAATCTCACTATTGTAGGGTTTGAAAGGAACTATTTAGGGTTTTTATAAAGTTTTGATCACTCTCCTAGTTGTATGAATGTTCTTATACTTGTCACAATACCATACACCTATGTTCAATATCAAGGGTTCTTCTTTATACACATATCTTCATCTTTATAACAAACTTTATAGAGGGTTTGTATGCATACCTAGAACAACACAGGGATTCATGAAATTTTAGCTACTCATTCCAAAAAATTAATGAAAACCTCATTGATCACTTCAATAATATGTAAGAACAAACTTACCCACCTTCTTAGTGCTCATAACAACCTTTATTTTCATGAACATAGAATTCTGAGTTCTTAGACTGTGGGTTTCCAAAGTAAATAAATAACTTAGTTTTTGGTTTTAAACATGTAAATGATCTTCATTAGGGTTTTCCCAATAGTAATATACCTTTTCATGCCTTGAATTATATATAATGACCCTTAAATACTTTCATAACACTAATCTCACAGTGACTATTAAAACATAGTCAATTGTATTCAATGAAAATAGGGCTCAAATTATCATCAGAGGGGTAAAATCACTTGAAATAATCTACTCATAATATGAACATAATAGAGGGTTACTTTATCTCAAAATTATTTTATAACACAGTCTTTCTCTTACCTGACAATCATGCATAGTCTCCACATGTAGAATGCCTTTGGCAACAGAGGTATGCATGAGTATATAACTTAATACCAGATATTTTAGCAAATTCTTGAATGAGTTTTTGAAAAATTGAAAAGGATAAAACACAACATTACCATAGGAATACTAATATTTAAGACAAGTTTATATATTCTTTTTTTCTAAGTCATTCAATGCACAACCTTAGTATGTATAAAAATATAGGAATCAACAAATTTAATCATGCATGTTCCTAGATTCAAATCTAAATCAACTTATTACCTTAAAGAGACCATAAAATTCTCTCTAGACATAAAAATTACATCACCAATGCATTCATATGCATTAGACATTACAAAATAAGGACTTACATAGTCCATCTTACAATCTTGGTTTTGGTAGACTTTTCTCATGACCAACATGTCTACCATGTTTCTTATTCACACCTCTCACTCTTATAAACTCTAAAAGACTATATATCATTCTAACATAGACACAAGACCCTAAAAACAAACCCCTAATTGTTTCTTGAATCAAAAAACATCTAACAACTCTTAACCTACATAGGGTGGTGAAACAACATGACTACCACCTTATTTTTAAAACTAACTTATTGACTCTAACACATATAAATAACCTTCATAAGACCATCAAGGTCATTTACAACTTTATTTGTCCAATAGACATCTTCAAGACTCACTTATACCCACCTAGAACACCTAAGCACACTCTTAATCCCTCTTTACATGTTTGAAAGTTCAAATTACAAAAAAGTTAGGAAAAATCTTAGTAGATAAATTCAAATTTACTTGCACCAACATGACTCCAAAGCACTTTTTTGAGTACTCCCATTATGCTCCTGCATCACTTACCTACCATAAAAATTCCTTAGGGAGGTATGTATTGACCTTGAAAAGGGTTTAAGAGAGGTTGATAGGGATGAGAAGTGTTATAGGCAACAACAGGAGCTTGAATATTGAGCTTATGTTCAAGAGTAGTAATTAAGGTTTCAGGAAGAATGCTTGGTAAGGAAAAACCAAGCCCCCAAAAAAATTACTATTGATTAATCTTAATAAGGTGAACCAACCTTAGACCCCAATTTCCCTCTTCCACTCCTGTTTGACCCCCTCATCAACCTCACCCAATCTCACCCTTATCAACTGAGGAACATAGAACCATCCCATCATAGATCCTCTCTTATGCCAATGACCCTAAGTGTGTCATACCCTCCCTCAAGAAACCACCCCCCCATACCCATTCAAGAAAATGAGGAGATGGCCAAGCCTTATGCTTTCCTTTCATGGAAATCAATCAAAGAGGATACAAGGCAAGAAAAAAAAGTGTCGGTTGAGGTATTCCAAGAGCCAATTCAAGAAGAAATGAAGATCAAAGGGGATATATATGAATATGGCAACAACTCTATGGTGACTTCATGAACCAGGTAGAGGTTCTAAATCAGCTTTTGCCTCTTTTAAATCATGATCATGAACTTACCAATCAGGATGAGGAAGCTGACGAATCTTAAGATTAATTATCCCTTAAAGGCATTACTGATGTCTTCAAAAATAAGTGGGAATGGTTAGATTTAGGGTCATAAAGAAGTGACATTTTAAGTCATAGATAGATTGATGAGTTGCCACGTGGCTCCTCTCAGAGTAGGGAAATTAATAATGGTGTTGAATTTGGAATTATCTCAAATGACCAAGGGGAGACCACCTTTTGGGATGACTTAGAGTTTTTTTTGCCTAAGCCTAGGTAGTCAACTGAGCACCATTTCAAAAGAGCCACCATGTGTTATGCTTAATTTGGAGCACAAAATTGAGATATCAAAAGGGGAGTTTGCAAAGACCCTTATAGTCCAAGTTGGATCAAGCCTTGAATAAATGAAGGAATACATCTACATAGGAGACATGCTTGCCTCTTTTTAATTACTCAGGAGTATGTGAAAGAAATCAACAGCTAGGCTTTTTAGTGCACATGTCATAAGCTCCCAAAAATAAGGTGTTCCATATCCTAGTTCACTACAAGTAAGTGATGTAAAATCCTTCCCATTCAATCCAAGTGAAAGCATTTATAAATTATAAACCTTGCATATAATTTAGAATAGGTTTTGTACTTATCTCTAAGTGATTTTATGCACTTTTTTTTCATTTAGTAGGTTAGTTATTTTTCTTTTTTGCATTTTCCTATGTGCATTTTCCCTTATTGTTTTGGTCCCTATTATTTCAAGAGGTAGATTACCTAGAGAAGTGACCTTACATCACCTCTATGACCAACTCAATTGCAAAGAAGTGACTCCATGCCTAATGGATCAGATCACTAACTTGGTATAGTTTTTTAAAGCATAACAGGCATGATTCCCTATGAGTAACCATAAATTTTGGCCATTTTTGGCCCACATACCAAGCTAGGCCCACTTGCTGAGTAACCTTGATGCAAAGTTCCTGATCAAGCAATTGATTCAAATAGTTTGGAAAAAATCTGGATGGTGTAGGTGGAACAAAAGGGTCATGGAGCTCACAAACCTTCTAAACTATAAAATTAAACTAAAGACAAACTTGAGAACATGTGGAACTCATATGCTCCATTTGCTACATCCAAATTTTGTCCACACATTTGTTCGTACCAAGTTGAAACTCACATGATGAAGATTAAGTAGGCTAGTCAACTTATGCATTTAATATCGTCACTCAAGAATCCTCCTAGGCTAATGGATCAAATGGGTTTATTCCTTGTAGCATTAAAACCATCCCCTAAAATTTTGGTGCCATCATGAGTTCTACATTTCAAGTTATAAATCTACATAGTTGGCTAAAAAATGAAAGACATTCATGCAAGTGTCGACTTTATGCCTAGGAAAAAATCCACATTAGCTTAAATTTCATGGTCTATGGGACATCAGAAAACATTCTCATTGATGTAAAATGACATTTGCATGAATTTAAAATTCAAGATCTAGGAATCTAGTTGATGGGGTTCAAAATTATTTGGTAGAAACATAGAGAAGAGTGCACGGCCAACAAGTGTCAAAACCATAGGGGCTTGAGTAAGTTAAACAATTAGATTGCTAACAGTTATAGTAAGGAGGTGATTTGGGTTGATCACAAGAGAAATAAAGCTTAATAAAAATAGGACTAACTTTTGGACAAGGTACTAAATGAAAACTAATGCCCTTAGATTGGTTTTCATCTATAATTAATTTGGTTCAAGACCCAAGACATAAAGCAAATATGAAAGGATCATCTCAAGTCATGCCTTGACAAGCTACCATTTAGAATAGGCATGACATGTCCTTAGTGGGTATGAGTATTTTATCCTTTCAAATAAATCTGGTAAAAAATCAATAGTCTAGAACTTGGGATTTAGAAATCAATTAGGGCATTCACTTCCAACTAGATCAAGACTTGCCACCTATGGTTTAATTTTGTCTTCTAGTGCACCTTGCTTAATCAATGGAATGGTTTTGAGGTGGATCATGGATATCTCACTCATAATAGCCTATCTTAATTAGACCAAAAGCATGATAAAATAACTAAAAGATGGCTGATAATCGGTTACCTTCTCCCCTCTCTCTCTCTCTCTTTCTCTACTATAAATAAAGGCCTTAGGGATAAGATCATATATCTCTCACTTCTTTTGATAGATCATTAGATCTCTCTATCTTTCTCTTAGTTCTCTCCCTTGGTTAGACTATACTCTACCAAGAAGGAATTTGTAACCTCTTGAAGTAAATAGAAGGTAGTGCTTTGATTTTATTATTTTGGTAAAGTGTGTACTTATCTCACCTAGCTACTAGTTTCATTCGCTTATATTTGTTGTGTTATGCATCTCTTGATTGAAGCCCGTATGTAGACATTATGACTAGTTAGTTTCTTATTTTAGACCATTCCTTTTATTTCCATCAACCTAGAGATCATTTGGTAAGCTTATGTATGGATGTATAGCATATAGTTGGATTCTAAATTTGACCTCTACTCATTTCATTAGTGTTATTTAGGTCAAGCAGGGAGGATTGAGCTATAATTTTTCTACATCACTTGTTAGATTTTTTAGGATCCCTTATCCCCTTCTAACCATTTTCACATGAAGTTATAGGCTTATTTTTAGTTTAGGTGAACACAAGGAGGAATTGGACTACTACAAAGGTTTATCCCCATCACAAGATACCCACAACCTGAGGTTATTCCCATTTTATAGTTCAACTTGGGGAAGCCTTAAAACCATTTCCCACAAGGGTGCAAGTTGAAGTTATAATAGTAATTATACATCAAAACCTCATTTGAATAAACCATATTCATTAATAACATAATGAATTGATTCATGTTGTAATATTCATTTATAAATTTGTGTAAATTAGTTTAGTATATATGCTCGATAAAGGAAATTATAAATATCACTGTGCCATTCTATATTTGTAGAACTACGAGCAATAGTATGAAGGGATAAGTCATACATTTCATTAGAAAAAATAGAATGATCCTATAACTAGTGTATGGTAAAGTATATATGATCATCATTGATATAAAAAGGCATTAAGAATATATCTCTATTTATTGCATCAACATGAAAATTATCATTATGGGGAATACTATCAATATAAAATGTATCAATGTCACCTTGATTTTATCCACCATTAAATTATTTGGAAAAATATTCTCTTATTTGGTTTGATAATGATTGGTATATTCTTAAAAACCAATTGAGACTCAACAAAGACTTGAATGTCCTTGATATGTAATTTTTGTGCTAAGGATAACCCTATTATCAAGGCTTCATGTTCTACAATATTTTTATAGAAAGAAATGAATAATCTATAAGAGAAGGGCATGTATTCTCCCTCAAGGGTGAAAAATATTATACCTACACCCACCCTTATTCTACATATAGATCTATTGAAAAACATTATCCATGGATTGTGGGATATATTATATGTTTCAAACTAATCACAGAAAGATTCAATAAGTGTATAAGGATTTGTTAAAGGAGTTAAAACTATTTAATTTGCTACAAATTTACGTTTTATTGATTTTGGGATACAAATTTTAGAACAAACTTTGTAAGTTACATCACCATTTTGCAATGTGGTCAATTAGGTGTGTTTTGTTCATAAGTATCTTTAATGGGCCTTATTTGATTATAATATGAACCTTATTATTGGACAGATAATGTCATAGTTTTTGGGTAGTAAAATCCAAGGCTAAACATAAATTTTCCACTATTTTATATTTAAATTCATAATCTACTAGTGCCCTACCCTAATGCAAGTGTTTAGTGCCCTAAAGTCATCCAATTTTCAAATAAAATGTATTCCTATGGTTAGCCTAAGTGCTTTAATGCTATAGATATTATCCAAAGGGATTGGTATAAATATAATATCAACTCTTATTCATTCCTCACCTAGGAAAGACTAAAAGAGACCAAGTAAACTTATCAAATACATTATATCAAGTCCTTAAGTAAATAAAGGTTCCATATTTACTCATATTTCAATATTAGTAATATGGAAAACACATCTATAGGTATGAACTACTAAAGGAACACCCCAAAAGATATAATTTCCAAGTTATAAGATAGGTCACTATTATACTTGATTATTACACATTTAACGATTGACACACAAGCCAAGACATAAGAGAAAACTACGTAAGTCTGAGGACCTCTTTGGAGTATTGGTTGTGTAAGCAATGATCATTAATAGAGGGGTCTGATAACTCAAAATCATGTTACCACTAACCCATTTTTTCAACAACCAATATGAAGATGGATAACTACAATTTTCTCATTTGATAAGGAGAGATAGTTTATGACCCAGATCTGAATGCACTAGAGCAAAGGTGACATAAAAACTAGAAGAATCTAGGTGATCTCTTATAATTTTAGTAGGTATTTTATACTAGACACCTATGTTTAATAGAGATAATAACGTCAACATAACCATCCTAGGATCATGCATGTTTTTGTGCCTTTAGAGGCACATAATCCAAAATTTGGCAACTATTCTAGAATCTTCTTCTAGTCTACTTCCTACCTATTCCATATCTAGATATGTATTAGCTTCAGAACCCACTAGGAATCTTGTGTTCATTATTATTTCAATATCTAATATAATTGCTCTTTTTATTTATATAATATCTCATCATTTAATTTAGAATATTATTTATTTGAGTTTACAAATTAATTGGCCTATTATAGATTCGTTTATCACCCTTGTGTTTATTAATTTATATATTATTGACTTTATATATCTTCATAGGATCCATATTCAAAAATCAGGTTTAAATATTTTATGAAATTATGAGGATAGATATGGATCTTAATTTTTGGATATGGATCTTATGAGGATATTTATGAATTAAGGCTGAGGTGCTACATATTCTTGTGAGTTTATTTATATATCATGTATATAGGATTAATAGGATTTTTAGTCAGGTAAGGTTTTAGATTATTATACTCTTTTAGTTATTACTTAATTCATTTTTTATGCAACTAAGGTGTAGCCCTAGACAAGTTTGTGTGCCTATTTCGCATATTAAGCTTCTTCTCCTACCACCTAAGATATCTCAAACCAATGAGGAACATAATCCCATGGTCCATGATGATACCCATGTGGAGAATTAGTGGTATATTGATGAGCTTATCATAGAAGAAGACTCTAAAAAATGAAAACTATGAATCCAATGAAAAATATGAACATGAACAAGTTGGCCATGAACAAGTGCAAGCTATTAGGTTGTTTCATGATCATATTTGTCAAAATCTTGAAGACCTTTAGGAGATCCTCAAAACTATAATGTAAATAAAAATTTAAAATGCATATGTGAAAAAAGCCTCCCCTTGGATATTTCATTTCTTCCAACATCTTTTGGGGGTATGGGTTATGTATTTAAACTTTTATTTATTGAAACTACCATTACTACAATTATAATGAAATTACTAATTGTTTTAACTCAAATATCGGTTTCAATGCTTATTGATACTCAAACCATGTTCACAAATCTATTAGTGACTACTCAACTTGGTAATTTAAATCTTGATATATTAATAGTACAAATATTTCTTCAAGTTATAAAGATCTTGGAGGACAAGGTTACAAACATTGAACAAAATGCATTAAAGTATCCTCATGCTATTGATTCCCAAGATGTGTTATGTAATCTTATTGAACCTAAGATATATTTTCACCCTTTACCAACTAGTCTTATTGCACCTAAGTTAACATTTTATGATAGCAAGGGTGACCTTGAGTATCATCTTTGATCTTTCTTTGTAATATGCTTGATTATTCCTCCACTAATAAAATTTTAACCAAATTATTTCCAAGGATCCTTAAGGACTATGATTTGAGGTGGTTCTATGATTTACCTCTCCAATCCATGAAAGAATTCAAACCTATTACCAGTATATTTTTGGCACACTTTTATATTAATATTATAAAAAATGTCTCCTATGTCCAAATTAAAAAATCAAACAAGGAATCAATGAACTTATCAATGAATATGTCTTGAGGTACAAGGCAATGTTGGCTAAAATGGCCAATCTTATGGACAATAAAGAACTCAAAGATATGTTCAAGTAAAGTTTTCTTTCTCCTTTACATGATTCCATTATTTTCAAAAAATTTAAGTCCTTTGATGAATTATGACATGTTGTTCATGACATGAAATGGATCTTATTTCATTGAATAATCTTAAGTGTGTAGAAAACACACCGACTACATAACATTAAATACCAAGTTTAAAATAAAGCCAAGTTATGAGGTGAAACCACCTGAGCCTAAAAAGGAAAAAACCATAATAGTTAATGTAGTTTCACAACAACCGAATCAACTTGTTTTATTTAATGCATGAAGGAGTTAATTTATACATTTACCTGAGTCTCATACTTTATTACTCCCTTAGTTATTAAAGTGCCAATATTATATCTCGCCCTCCTCCTATAGAGGTTGATATAAGTCGGTATCTACCCAAAGGATACAATGTACATGTTTATTGTGACTATCACCAAGGCCCTAGGCATTCTATGAACATATATTTTACCTTGAAGCATATGATACAAGACCTCATCAATGACCAAAATATTACATTTGATGATCCTCCAAAGGAATCAAGTTCACAACTTGGTGATCACCAAAAATTGAAAATATTTAATGATCCTTTATAATATCATTCAAAGAAGGATCCAAAAGTGTAAATAGTATATAAGCACATCCTCCTTAATCACACTATGAGCACCCACTAAATGGTATTATTGGAACTTACACATAATATACACTTTTTATGGTTTAGAGACATTCAATTACTTTTGATGATAATAATATGAAGGATGATGCCTTAAATATTCATTATTTATTCATTTGGGCATCAATTGATCATCAACATATACACAATGTTATGATTAATAATGGTTCAAGTGAGAACATTTTCACTGTGACATTACTCACATTTGGGTTATAATAATAATGATTTACACCCTTCTACCAGGTTAGTTAAATATTTTTATGGGACCCCATAATAGGTTCTTAATGTGATTAACTTACCTTTACTTATGGGTCCCACATATGTGGTTACTAACTTATCATTTATACCTTTTACCTTTACTTATGGGTCCCACACATGTGGTTACTACCTTATCATTTATACCTTTTATAGATGTATTTGATATGTTATTGGGATTACCTTAGATACATAAACTTCAAACATTTTATTCTATAGTACATGGTGTTTTAAATACATTCATGTCAATTGGGTAAATATAGTTTCATGTATTGCATATGAGCATCATCTAGAGCAAGAGAAATTTATACCTAGATAGTTAATTATCAAACCTAATAAGGTTCATCCACCAAAAAAGGGTAAGCAATAGGCAATCCTCTTTACTAGGTGGCTATTACTTGAGAGACCATTTCATTAGAGACATAGTGGGATCCATGGAATCCTCATCTACTACACATAATATTATAATATCCAAGTCACCTAAATATGTTACCATTATTTATATTCCAAAGAAACCATAAAGCATATGGATATGGATTCCATGAACCCCTATTCCTTCTATTGTTCATACATGAACACATAATCCTATTTTTCATATGTAGATCATTTCAGAGCGTACAGTGCTAGATATTGCACCTACACATAATCCTTGACAATACCACCATTTTATTACACCTGGTTCACTCTGGGGAAATAAATTTTATAATCCTTTATATGAGATCATATAATGATCTTCCATTATACAAATCTTCCCAAAATATCCCAAAAATTAAAAAACTAAAAAAACTAAAAATTTTCAGCATGTACTTATCCTATTAACTCCTTGGCACATTTTTTTTGGTTCCATGTTGGTAGATGGCATATTAGTATTTAATATATACACATATGTTTGACACATAATTTGAGTTTGATAAATGCATATACATAAACATGAGCTATCCACTCATGGTTGTTTATATTTCCTTCTACTCACATCACTATGATGTTGGGGGCATCCACCTTCATCCATATTCTTTGATCATGATACATATATGATATATAATTCTATGGTAATTTTAAATTATCATGTTTTAGATCATATACATACTTACATATGCCTTTATCCATGATTATATCTTTTGCAGTGCACTTAATATGTTATTTACTTAATATTTTTTGTAACAAATATATCAAGGAATAGTTTTATATGTTTATGTTGGTTGCTTAATAATTTTCCTTTATGAATTTATTTGAGTGTCTTGTATTGATATTATCTTGTTTGTTGAACATTTGAATATGATCCATTGTTTGTGGCACATGTTCCTATGTTTTCATATTGTTGACATTTAAATTTATCATTATTGTTGTATGGACATTTGAATAAGTCATGTCCATCTGATTATGTAGCATTTAAACATTCCCCTTGTTTTTGGGTTACACAGACCATTATATTTGACTTGATTTTGAGTGCTCTTGTGTGTGTGTTTGGTTTCTTCTTGATATTCTATTTTTACTGTTTATATGTTTCCATGATATTTATCATGCATCTTAGGCCTTGATATGATCATATTATATATGCTTTAATGGTACATTTACTTAGACATGTCCTTTTATATGCTACATGGTTCATTCATTATTACATGGTTATATTATCTTTTTGAGGTGACGAAACTACCATTTTCCATCTTCCCTAACCTTAAAGTGGAAGCATATCAGTGGGGGCATGCCATAGATGCCTGGGTTCCACATATTCATAGTTTTAGATCTAGTAGGGGCATGTTTTGGAAACATGTTATTCACACTTATTCAGTATGTAACATATCCAAATTACAATGGGGGCATGTTTGGAAACATGTCCTCCATATTGGCACTTATATTATTTTTCACATTTATCCATATATAGTGGGAGAATGTTTTGAAAGCATGTTTTCCACATTTACATAGTTCTTAGATTATCTATATTCATAAATATATGATTCAAATACACATTTGTGGAAAAATATAATACATTGGTACCATTGTTATACATAGTTTCAACATGAGACACATTTAAAATGAATATGATATGAAATGTATGAGTACTATTAAAAAATCAAATTACTTTTAGATTCCAAACACTTCCAAGGAATGCCATCACCTACTAGGTTGGAATTTTATGAATTGTATTGATCAAATATATTGCAGTGGTTGGTTCTCTTTTGGTATGGTAGATGTGATTTGATCACTCAATCCTACCAAGTTTTTAGGTTGTAATTGATTAAATCATCGAACATCACCAGATATATAGTATGGGTTGACTTTGTTGACTCATGCTCACCAAGTTATAAGTATTACTGGGTTATATGGTTGAGCTAATCTCAATTGCTTAGTGGAAAATCATCTTTTCTCCAAGATTGGGGCCATGTTTCCTCTAATTTATCTATATATATATTTTTATATATATGCACTTTATAGATTTTATATTTTTTTCCTAATCTCAATTTCAATGATTCATAATGATATATATTTCAAATATAATTTCCAAAAGGTAAGATGGTTGTATCAACACATATGTGTACTCTTAAACCTTTCTCTCTTTCAATTTTAATCATTTAAATACTTTTAATTTTAAATTATACACATTTATTATATAATTTAACATGTTCTTGGTTTCAAGTTGGAATAAATTAAAGACAAGGTGTGTTTTACACATCCATGTACAAATTCATTTCCTTTAAACTAGTGATTTCATTACTAGATTAAGGGGGGGGGGGCATGTAGATGATATTTATTAATTATGTAGCACCTTAATCTTGTACACTTGGAAAACTTAGATCTTGACTGTTACTCTCAATTTTATACCCTTCCCACTTTTGCAAGTCTTGCATCTATTATCTCTCTATTCTCATTGCTTATCTATAATTCCGACCAATATAATCCTAATGACTCATGGCATCTATCTTACCCATAATGCTTTTTACCTAATTATTATCCATTTATACAAGTTTGGAACCTATACCTATCTTCCTTCTCTCTAAACACTTGTGCCCTAGTTAGACTCCTATGTCAACATGGGTGTCGTACCTTGACACAAGTGTCTAGTGCCCCAAATTCATCCAATTTGCAAATGAAATGTATTCCTATGGTTATCCTAAGTGCTTTAATACAATATATTATCCAAAGGGATTTTTATAAATATAATATCAACCCTTATTCATTCCTCACTTAGCACAAACCTAGAAAAAACCAAGGTAAATTATCAAAAGCATTCTATCAAACACTAAAGTGAACAAAGATTCCAAATTTTACCCTATTTTCATATTAGTCATAGGGATGACACATCTCTAGGTTTGAATTACTAAAGGAACAACCCAAGAACTATATTTTCCATGTTACAAGATAGGTCATTATTGTACTTGATTATCACACATTGCATGATTCACACACAAGCCAACACATAGTGGAGAACTACATAAGTGTTAGGTTCTCTTTAGAGTATTGGCTATATAGGCAATAATTCTCATTAATAGAGGGGTCTTTGGGGTAGCCTGACATTATATTCCCACTAATTCATTTTTCCCACATCCAATATGAAGATGAATAAGTAAGGTTTTATCATTTGACAAGGCGTAATAATCCATTACCCAATTTTAAATGCACTAAAGCAAAGGAAACACAAAAATGAGAAGATTATAGGTGGTTACATACAATTTTAGTAGGTATTCAATACTAGACACCTACATCTAATCTAGATAGTAGTGCTGATGTAACCATCCTAGGCTGGCACAAGTGTTTATAGCTATATAGTCACTTAATCCATAATTTAGCAACAGTTCTAAAATATTCTTTGGGTATGCTTCCTGGTTGTTCTAGATCTAGATCTATATTAACATTATAAATAAATAAGTACTTTGTGTTCATTGTTATTGTAGTATCTAACATAATTGAGTTTTTTTATTTATAGAATATCTCAATAATTAATTTATAATATTATTTATCTAAGTTTCTAAATTAATTGGGTTGATGTAGATCTATTTATCACCCTTTTGTTTATTCATTTATATATTATTAACCATATATATCTTTATAGGATCCATACGAAAAAATTAGGGTTATTATTCTTATTTGCATTAGTATTATGGAAATCCATTTGCATTTAAAGTATAGAAACCTATTTTTGAAGATCCCTAATAGTACTCATCATAGAAATAAGATACTCTATAGGAATGTTGGTTCTTGGCATAGGTGATATCATTTATTTTAGTCCACCACCTCTCATAAATCTAGGCATATGAGTATCATCATCCTGATGGATAATATAAGTGCAAGTTATGAACCACTTAATTTAGGATACTTTAGTAGTGGTATTGGATTTTTGAATTATGGTACCTCGGTATAGCATTATAAGAGTATGAAACATTTAGAGAATGTGTTTCATTGATCCTTGGTAAATATATAACAATTGGAATGTGAGGGAGCTTTGGTAAAGGTACCTGATATTTCTAATGATTCTTTCTTATTAATTCCTTTATGTTTCTTGGTAAACTTTCAATGTCAAATGAAGGGAAAAGAGAAAAATCACCATTGATAAGGGGGATATTATTTGGAAATGTAGGAATTATAGGGGTTTGAATCAATTTTCTTGAAGGAATATCCCTTTTAGGATTAGTTTTCAAAGCATCCATGATATCTTAATGGAGTTGACAAAATCTATCATGATAAAAATAAAGGAATATTTATCCCATGAGTAACCAATTTAGATATAAAATTTAAAGGTTTTATACATTCCTTAAGATGGCTGAAATCATCTCTTGAAATGGTGGGAATATAGACCTAATTAGAGGGATGATAGATAACACCATTTAAATATTAGATATTATAAGCTTTAGCACTTGGAATAATACAAGTTTAATCAATTTTAACATGTCATTTGATATAATGTTGGATATTTTCATAGTCATAGTCATAAAATCAATCAATATCATCCTTGATAAAAGAGATAAAGAACACAAAGATTAGGATAAAGTAGACAAGAAGCATCTAAAAGAGACTGATTTTTTAACAATGATACTCAAAAATATGTTGAGTTCACCAAATTTTTGTTGCTTTAATAATTTAAAAATGTAGATGTGTTGTCCCTATGAATGATATGGATATAAGATAAAATAGGGAAGATTTATTCACTTGAGTTCTTTATAGAATGATTTTGATAATTTGCCTTAGTCTCTTTTGGTCTTTTCTAGGTGAGGAATGATTAAGGATTGATATCCTATTTATACCAATGCCTTTGGGAAATATATTACATTAAAGCACTTAATCCAACCATAATAATACATTTAATTTTCAAATTGGATGACTTTAGATCATTGGAAACTTACCTAATAGTAGAAAACTTACATTGATGTAGGAGTATGACTAGGATGCAAGTGTCTAGAGAGCAAGAAGATATGTACAGGTTCCAAACTTGAAGATATGAATAATAAGTAGGTTAAAAGAATTTTAGGAAAGATAGAAGGCTTGAATCAATGATATTGGTTAGACTAAGATATAATCAATGAGCACAAAGAGATAGTATATGTGAGAATTGCAAAAATAAGAAAAGTCTAAAACTGAGAATAACAATCAAGGTCTAAGTTTGCCAAGTGTATAAGCTAGGTCCCTTTTGCACTTACTTATCACACATTACATGATTCACCTACAAGATAAAATTTAGGGGAGATATGCATGAGTCTAAATAAATCTTCAAAATATTGGATATGTAGGCAATACTCATTGATAGAGGGGTCTTTGGGTAAACTCAAAACTATGTGCCCACTAACTAATTTTTCTTGCATCCAATATAAAGATGAAGAAGTAGGGTTTTGATATTTGACAAGGAGTGGCAATACATGACCTAGATCTCAATTCACAAGAGTAAAGGAGACACCAAACCTAGAAGCATCCAGGTTGTTTCATCTATTTTTAGTAGGTATTCTATACTAGACACCTACATCTTATCTAGATAGTAGTGTTGATGCAACCATCCTAGGTTGATGGAAATGTCTATGGATACAAAGGAAATTTATCTAGAATTTGGTGACTATTACAAAATCTTCTTCCAATCTACTTCCTACTTATTCTTGATCTATATATGTTTTAGCATCAGAACCAACTAAGTACCTTATCTTCAATGTTATTACAATGTATAACACAACTATACTTTATATTTATATCATATCTTAGCATTTAATTCAATTTTTTTTTTACTTTGAAAATTAATTAGCCTACTATAGATCTGCTTATCAACTTTGTAATTATTAATTTCTATATTATTAACCTTATATATCCTCATAGGACCCATATCCAAAAATTAGGGTTAAAAATTTAGTAAAGCTAACGTGAA
Source organism: Torreya grandis (assembly GCA_037957365.1). Taxonomy (NCBI): domain Eukaryota; kingdom Viridiplantae; phylum Streptophyta; class Pinopsida; order Cupressales; family Taxaceae; genus Torreya; species Torreya grandis. Next base: position 2,071,957 of record JARHVA010002003.1, read on the forward strand.
CCTTGTCCTCAAAATGTTTACAACTAGTTTTTGGATATGGATCCTATGAGGAAATATAGAGTTAATAGTATAGAAATGAATAAAAATAATGGTGATAAACAAATCTATATCAAGCTAATTAATTTTCAAACTTAGATCAACAATATTCTAAATTAAATGGTGAGATAAGCTATAAATAAAAAGTACAACTATTTTATATATTGTAATAATAATTAACATAAGGTATTTAGTTGCTTTTGATGCTAATATATATATATACATATATATATATATATATACATATATATATATATATACATATATATATATATATATACATATATATATACATATATATATATACATATATATATATATATATATATATATATATATATATATATATGGAACAAGAAGGAATTAGACTAGAAGAAAATTCTAGAACAATCACTAAATTATAGCTTAAGTTCTTTTATAGTTATAGAAACTTGTGTCATCCTAAGACAGTTGTGTCGATGCTACTATCTAGATCAGATGCAGGCGTTTGATATGAAATACCTAGTGAAATTAGATGTGACCACCTAGATGATTTTGAGTTCTATGTTTCCTTCACTTTAGTGTATTCATATCTAGGTCATGGACTTTCACTCCTTGTCAAATGAGAAAAAACCTAGTTCTTCATCTTCATATTGTCTATGGGAAAAATAGATTAGTGGGGACACCATGATGAGCTACCCCAAAGACCCCTCTATCAATGAACACTTCCTACATAGACAATACTTTTAAGAGGGACTTAAAATTATATATTTCTCCCATATGTGTTGTCTTGTTTGTGAATCATGCAATGTGTGATAAGCAAGTATAATAGTACCCTAGATTGTAACTTGGAAAATATAGCCCTTGGGGTGTTCCTTCACTATTTTAGACCTATAAATGTGGTGTACCTTTGACTAAAATGGAAATAAAATAAAATAGGGAAGTTTTGTTCACTTGAGTGCTTGATAAAATGATTTTGATAAGTTGTCTTAGTCTCTTTTGGTAGTTTCTAAGTGAGAAATGAATGAGGATTGATCTTCTATTTATACCAATCCATTTAGAGAATATATCACATTAAAGCACTTAGGATGACCATAAAAATACATTTCATTTGTAAATCAAACAACTTTAAGGCACTAGACACTTATGTCAGTGTAGAAAACCTATGTTGATATAGGAGTCTGATAAGGACACAAGTGTATGGAGAGTAGGAAGATGGGCACATGTTCCAAACTAGTAGAGATGGATAATAAGCATGTTAAAATCATTATAAGAAAGATAAAAGTCATGAATTTTCATAATGATACTATTCAAACTAAGAGATAAAAAATGAATATAAAGAGATACTAAATGGAAGACTTGTAGAAGTGGGAAAGGTATAGATCTGAGAATAACACTCAAGGTCTGAGTTTTCCAAGAGTATAATATTGAGATGATACATATTTCATAAATATCATCCACATTTTACCCCCTTTAATGTAGTAATGAAATTAAATTATTTTAAAATAAAAGAATGCGTATATGGGTGTGTATAACACACCTTGTATTTTGTTGATTCTAACCTTAATGCTTTTTTGCGACTAACCTGTAACCAAAATCATGTTACAATATATAATTAGTGTGTATAATCTAAAATTTAAAGTAGATAAATTATTAAAATTTAAAGAGAGAAAGGTATATGAGTACACTTATGTGTCAATTCAACCATATTATATTTTGGAAATATGATTTTAAAGATATATCATTATGAACCACTAAACTATGATTAGGAAAAAAATATAAAATCTAGAAAAGTGTATGTATCTAAAGAGATAGAGAGATTTGGGGACACATGCCCCCTTGGATTAAAAAATGACTTTCCATCCAACAATTGAGATTAGCTCAACCATGCAGCCCAATTGTTCTTATAAACTAGTGAGCATGAGTGAATAAAGTCAATGCATACTATATATTTGGTGAGGCTAGATGATGTAATCAAGTTTGACCTAAAAAATTGGTAGGATTGAGTGATAAATTCATCTTAACCATACTAAAATCAAACCAACTACTAAATTAGGTTACTTCAATACAATCCTTAAAAGTCTAATCTGGTGGGTGATGACAATCCTTAAAAGTGTTTAGAATCTGAAACTAATTTGATTTTTTAGTATTAGATGTGCATTGCATAAAATATTCACCTTAGATATGTTGCATGCTAAAACTATGTATAAAAATGGTACCAATGTATAGAATTCTACCACAAATGTGTATCTCAATCATATAACTATGAATTTAGTCAATCAAAGAATTGTGTAAGTATGGATAACTTTTTTTAAAAATATGCCCCCACTATATATGGATAAATATCAAAATATATATAACTTATAATATGGATGACATGTTTTCAATCATTCACCTATTGTAATATAGGTATGTTACATACTAAATAAGTGTGAAGATCATGTTTCCAAAACATGCCCCCACTAGATCTAAAACTATGAATATTTGGAAGCCATTCCTCTATGATTTACTCCCATTTATATGCCCACCTTTTAGGTGAGGGAAAATATAAAGTAGTAGTTACCTCACCTAAAAAGCATAAGATAACCATATAATTTTGAATGAACCATGTAGCATATAGAAGGACATGTCTAGGTAAATATACCTTTAAAGTGCATATAATGTGATCAAATCAATGCCTAAGATGCATGGTAAATGTTAGGATAAAATAGAACATATATTTATTCCCAAATCGCATACAATAGAAACTATGAAATGAATCAATCAAATACATATAAAATAATCATAAATATGCACAAAATAGGAGATACCTAATTTAACTTGGTTCACCCAAGATGAGCTACATCTACAAAACTTATCAAGTATATTATTTTTAGCAATACATGGGAGAAATAAATCCTACAACAAACCCTATTACACATATCTACCTCTTTCTACCTCCTCTCTGTATACAATCTATTTCATCTTTTATCTCAGCGATGTAACAATACATTTTAGGGCAAAAAACACCTAAACATAACATCTACCATCATATATAGAAACCTTTAATCAATAGCCCAGATTGACTATAAAATTACAATTTTACAAAGCAATTTTAATAAAATTTTCACTTTGGGGGTGCTACCCTCAAACCCTCATTGAGGTGTGCAACCCCTGGACCCCCCATTGGTGGTGTCACCCCCCCCCCAAACCCAGAAATGGGGGTTCCCCCCTTGCAAGCCCCCATGCCATCACAAATATAAAGAATGGGATCCAAAACTTGACTAAAATAACATTAAATTTTTAACCTCTGATCCTAAAAGATAATCAAGCTCCACACCTAATAGTAAATATCATGACAACATCTAGATATTAATAGTAAATTCTTAACAAACAACCAATCATGAACACAAGAGCACTAAAAACAAGTCAAAATACAAAGGTCTAAGGAGACTATGAATAATGAGCATGTTTAAATGCCACACAATTAGATGGACATGACTTAGTCAAATGTCCACAAAAGTAAAAATTACATATTCAATTTTTTATATAATAAGTAATGACACATTAAAATGTCAATAATAGGTAAATAAAAGGACAAGGAATGCAAATAATGGAACATATTTAAATGCCTAAAAAATAAAACAATATCAAGGAAAGATACTCAAGTAAATGCATAAAAGAAAAGTATAATAAACCAATATAAACATATCATACTAGTCCCTTGATATATGTGTTGGTGAAAAATTTCAAGTACATAGCATATCAAGTAGACTAAAATATATATAAGAATGAATAAAGGCATGTGTAAGTACATATATGAGCTCAAACATGATAACTTAAAATGAGCATAAAATGATATACCTTGGATGTGTCATGATCAAATAAGGTGGATACCCCCAATATCTTGGTGATGTGACTAGAGGTAAAGTCTAACATCTATAATTGTATAGATAATGTATTTGTGTATACCTATATCACACTCATAATATGGTGAAACATATGTGTATATAGGAAATATTGATATTCCATCTACCAACATGGAACCAACATATGTGCCAAGGAGCCAATAGGATAAGTATATGATTAATTTTTTAAGGATTTTTAAGTTTTTTTTATTTTTTTGGTATTTTTGAAATATTTTCAAAATGGAATATCATACTATGATCTCATCCAAAATATTATCATAGGTATCTCTATAGTGTTAACATAGTGTAAATAAACTATTGTTACTACCAAGGATTATGTGTAGGTGCAATATCTATCACTATAGGCTCTAAAATGTTGAGTGTATGTAAAATAATATTATATGCTCATATAAAAAAATATAAATATTAAGGGTTCATGTAACCCATATTTTAATGATCTATGGTTTATTTAGAATATAAATGATAAAAACATGTTTAGATGCTCTGGATATCATAATATGGTGTGTAGTAGATGAGGATTTCATGGAACCCTCTATGTGTTTATGATGCAATGGTATCTCAAGTATTGGATGCTTAGTAAATGGGATTGCATGTTTCTTACCCTTTTGTAGTGGATGAACCTTAATAGGTTTAATAATTAAGTGTTTGGGTATAAATTTCTCTTTTTCCAGAGGATGCTCATATGGAATACTAAAAACCACAATTACCTGATTGGCATGAATGTATTTAACACATCCATACCCTATAGAAGCTTATGTTCAAAGTATAAGTATCCAAGGTCATCCCACTAACATATCAAAGATACATTTAGAATATATAACTAATAAGATAATAACCACACATGTGGGACCCACCTGTAAAGGTAAGTCAATGTCACCAAGAACCTATTATAAGGTCTCATCAAATGATCTAATTGATATGGTAGAAGGGTTTAAATAATTATGATTATAACCTATATGTGTGAGTAATGTCATGGTGCAGACATTATCACTTGCACCATTATCAATCATAATATTTCATATAGGTTGATGATCAAGGCATGCCCAAATTAATAAATAATGAATATTTAAGTCATCATCCTTAATCTCACTATCATTGAAAGTAATATAAGGTATTTAAACTATAGAATGTTTATTCCATGTGTAAGTACCAATAATCCCATCTAGTGGGTGCTCATATTGTGATGGAAGAGGATGTTCTATAAATACCATTTGCACTTTTGGATCTTTCTTTTAATGATCTTGCAAAAGATTGTTAAACATTTTTTGTTTGTGGTGATCATAAGGTTATGAACCTAATTCCTTTGGAGGATCATCAAAATTAATATTTTGGTCATTGATGAGGTCTTGTATCTTATTCTTCAAGGTAAAACATATATTCATAAAATAACTAAGGCCTTAGTGATAATCATGATAAGAATTTTCATCATATCATTTGGGTAGAGGCTAACTCATATCAACCTTATAAGAGGAGGGAGAGATATAAGATGACACTCTACTAACCATGGGGGTAATGAAGTGAGAGACTCAAGTAAACATGAAAATTATGTCCTTGGTTTATTAGATAAAACAAGCTAATTAGGTTGTTGTGCAACTGTATTAACCATGGTGGTTGTTTCCTTTTTAAGCTTAGGTGGTTTCACCTTATAACTTGGTTTGATTATAAACTTGGTATTCAATGTAGATGTAGTCAGTTTGTTTATTAAATACTTAATATTATTCAATGAAATAAGATTCATTTCATGGTCCCTAAAAACATGGCATATGCCATTAAAATATTTGGAATTTTTTAAAATAATGGAATCATGTAAAGGAGAAAGAAAACTTTGCTTGATGATGTATTAAAGTTATTAATATACCATATAATTAGTCATTTTAGACAACATTGTATTCTACCTCAAGACATATTCATTGATAGGTTCATTGGTTCCTCATTTGATTTTTGTAATTTAGACATAGAAGACATTTTTAGTAATATTAATAAAAAAATGTGACAAAAATTAATCAAGAAGAGGTTTGAATGAATTCATGGATTGGAGAGGTAATCATAAAACCACCTCAAATGATATTCCTTGAGGATCCTTGTAAATAATTTGTTTAAAAGTTTATGATTGGTGGCATAATCAAGGCATGCTGCAAAGAAGGATCAAGGATGTTGCTCAGGATCACCCTTACCATCATTAAATGTGAACTTAGGTGTAACAAAACTAGTTGGAAAAGGGTGTAAGTATATCTCAAGTTAAAGAGGGTTATGTAACACATATTGGGAATCAATAACATGATGAGAGTTTAAATCCCTTTGTTCAATGTTTTTAACCTTGTCCTTTAAATTATTTATAACCTGAAGGAGTATGATAAACACAAGGGTGATAAATAAAACTATCAAGAGATAATTAAATTATAAACTCAAATAAATAATATTTAGAATCAAATGCTGATATATGATATAAATTTATGTTTAACCCTATTTTTAGGTATGGATCTTATGAGGATATATAAATTTAATAATATAGAAATGAACAAACACAAGGCTGACAAACAAATCTATAACAGGACAAATAATTTACAATCTTAGATAAATAATATTCTAAATTAAATGTTGAGATACATTATGAATAGAAAATATAACTATGAAATATATTATAATAAAAATGAACACAAGGTAATTATTTGGTTTTGATGCTAATACAAATCTAGATTTGGAACAATAATGAAGCATACTAGAAGAAGATCCTAGAATAGTTTCCAAATTTTGGATTAAGTGCCTCTGTAGTTGTGGACACTTACATCAACATGGTATGGTTGCATCAATACTACTATCTATATCATACATAGGTGTCTATTACAAAATACCTATTAAAATTAGATGTGACCACCTAGATTCTTATGGGTTCTGTGTCACCTTTGCTTAGGTGCATTCAAATCTAGGCCATCGACTATCACTCCTTGTCACATGAGAAAAACCTATTTCTTTATCTTCATATTGGCCATGAGAAAAATGGGTAAGTAGGAACAAAGTTTTGAGCTACCTCAAGGATCCTTTTATCAATGAACACTACCTACATATCCAATACTCTGAAGAGGGCCTCAGACTTATGTAGTTATCCCTTATGTGTTGGATTATATGTGCATAATGATGTAATATGTGGAAAGCAATTACAACAGTGACCTAGCTTGTAACCTATAAAATATATCTCTTGGGGTGTTCCTTCAGTACTTAAAAATTATATAAATACTTTATCTATGTGTAATATGTAAATAAGAGAAAATAGTGAAGCTTTGTTCACTTGAGTTTTTGATAGAATGCTTTTGATAAGATACATTGGTATCTTTTGGTATTTTTTAGGTCTATGATAGGTAAGGAATGAATGAGGATTGATATTATATTTATACCAATACCTTTAGAGAATATATTACATTAAATAACTTAGGTTGACCATAGGAATACATTTTATTTGAAAATTACATAACTTTAGGGCACTAGACACTTGTGTTAGAGTAGACACTTACATCAATGTAGGAGTATGACTAGGATGCAAGTGTATAAAGAGTAGGAAGATATGTGCAATTTTTTAAATTGTAGAGATGAATAATAAGTAGGTTAAAAGTATTATAGGTAAGATATAAGGATTGAGTCATGAGAGTGATATTGGTTGGACTAAGAGATAAGAAATAAGCACATCGAGATAGTAGATATAAGATTTTAAAAAGTGGGAAATATCTAGAACTGAGAGGAACAATCAAGGTCTATGTTTTCCAAGTGGATACGGTTGAAGTGATACATAATTCATAAATATCATATACATAAAATTGTTTGCTCCTAATTTCTAGATATGAATCCTATGAGGATACATAGGGTTAATAATATATAAATGAATAAACACAATGATGATAAATAGATCTATAATAAGATAGTTAATTGACAAACTCAGATAACTAATTATCTAAATTAAATGTTGAGATATGATAAGAATGAAAAGTACATCTATGTTAGATATTGCAATGATAATGAAAAAAGTACTTAGTTAGTTCTAATGCCAATACTTATCTAGATTTAGAATAGGCATGAAGTAGACTATAAGAAGATTCTAGAAAAATCACCAAATTATGGATTAAGTGCCTCTATATCCATGGATACTTGTGTTAGCCTAGGATAGTTACATAGATGTTACTATATGGATCAGATGTAGGTGTATAATATATAATATATGTTGAAACTAAATGTGACCACCTAGATACTTATTTATTCTATGTCACCTTTATTCTGGTACATTTAGATCTAGGTCATATACTATCATTCTTTGTCAAGTAGAAAAACCCTAGTTCTTCATCTTCATATTAGCTATGGTAAGAATGGGTTAGTAGGCACATGGTGTTGATATGCCCCAAAGACCCCTCTATCAATGAGTATTGCCTAAATACTTTAAATAAGTACTCAAACTTATGTAGTTATCCTTAATGTGTTGGCTTATGTGTGAATCATGTAATATGTGATAAGCAAGTACAAAAAATGGATGTGTTTTCCTTATTATTGATATGGAAATAGAAAAAAATAGGGAATCTTTTTTCACTTGATTTCTTGATGGAATGATTTTGATAAGTTACCTTAGTCTCCTTTTGTATTTTATAGGTCTACATTAGGTGAGGAATAAATGAAGGTTGATATTATATTCATACCAATCCATGTGGAGAATATCATGCATTAAATCACTTAGGCTAGCCATAGGAACATGTTTAATTTGCAAAATATATGACTTTAGATCATAGGACACTTGCATTAGGGTAGGACTCTTATGTCAATGTAGGAGTCTAACTAGGACACAAGTGTCCATAGAGCAAAAATATAGGTACAAGTTCCAAACTTGTAGAGATGGATAATAAGAAAGTTAAAATAATTATGGGTAAGATGGAATGCCTAAATAATCATTATGATACTATTCAGGCTAAGAGATAATTAATAAACACATAGAGATAGTAGATGTAAGACTTATGGAAGTAGGAAAGATCTATAACTGATAGGAACAATCAAGGTCTAATTTTTAAAACCGTAAAAGATTAAGGTGATACATAATTAATAAATATCATCTATAAAAATGAATAAATACAAGGGTGATAAATAGTTCTATAGCACCTAAGACATCGACTTACGTAGTTATCCCCTACATGTTGGCTTGTGTGTATATCATGCAATGTGTGATAAACAAGTACAACAGTGACCTAACTTGTAACTTGGAAAATATATCTCTTAGGATGATAATTTTTCAATTCATACATGTATATGTGATGTCCTTATGAATGATATGGAAATAAGATAAAATAGAGAAGCTTTGTTCACTTGGGTGCTTGATAGAATACTTTTGATAAGTTGCCTTGGTCTCTTTTGGTGTTTTCTAGGTGAGGATGAATGAGGATTGATATTGTATCTATGCCAATCCCTTTGGATAATATATCATATTAAATAACTCTGGCCAACCATAGGAATACATTTCATTTGAAAATTGGATGACTTTAGGTCACTAGACACTTACGTCAGGTTAGGACACCTACATTGATGTAGGACTCTGACTAGCATGCAAGTGTCTAGAGAACATGAATATAGGTACATGTTACATACTTTTAGAGATGGATAATATGCTAGTTAAAAATATTATAGGAAAGATATAACGCCTGAGTCATCATAATGATACTGGCCAGACTAAGATAAGTAATGATCACAAAGAGATGGCAAACATGAGACTTAATTCATTATTATTATAATTATGTAGGTTTATGGGTAGATTATATTTATGAATTATGTATCACCTTAGTCTTGTATACTTGGAAAACTAAAATATTGACTATTTCTATTAGTTCTAGATCTTTCTAGCTTTGACAAGTATCGCATCTACTATCTCTATGCTCATTACTTATCTCTTAGTCTGACCAATATCATTATGATGACTCAGGCCTTATATCTTCCCTAGAATGATTTTAACCTGATTATTATCCATATCTAAAAGTTTTTAAATTATACCTATCTTCCTGCTCTCTAGACACTTTCATCCTAGTCAGACTCCTACATTGACATAGGTGCCAAACCCTAATTAAAGTGTCTAGTGCCCTAAAGTCATCTAATTTTCATATGAAATGTATTCCTATGGTTGACCTAAGTTATTTAATTTAAAATATTCTCTAAAGAGATTGGTCTAAATATAAGATCAATCCTCATTCGTTCCTCACCTAGAAAAGACCAAAAGAGACTGAGGCAACTTATACAAAGCATTCTATTCAGCACTAAAGGGAAAAAATATTCAATATTTTCTCCTATTTTCATATTAGTCATAGGGAAAACACATCTAAAGGTCTAAAATACTGAAAGAGAATCCTAATATTTATATTTTCCAAGTTAAAATCTAGGTCACTATTGTACTTGCTTATCATACATTGCATGATTCACATAGAATCTAACACATAGGGGAGAACTATATAATTCTGAGGCCCTCTTTAGAATATTGTCTATGTAGGAAAAACTCATTGATAGATGGGTATTTTGGGTATTTTGACACCATATTCCTCCTAACCCATTTTTCCCACAACTGACATGAAGATTATGAACTAGTGTTTTGCTATTTAAAAATGAGTGGCAGTCCATGACCTAGATCTAAATACACCAGAGCAAAGGTGACATATAACCTATAATCATCTAAGTGGTCATATATAATTTCAATAGGTATTCCATACTAGACACATGCATATGATCTAGATAATAGCGTCAATGTAGCCATCCTAGGATGACACAAGTTTTATGTCAATTGTTATTTTAATATCTAACATAATTTTAATTTACATTTATAACATATCTCAACATTTAATTTAGAATATTATTTATCTAAGTTTACAAATTAATTAGCTTGCTATATATTTGTTTATCACCATTATGTTTATTGATTTATATATTATTAGCCATATATATCCTCATAAGATCCATATCCAAAAAGTATGGTTAAAAATTTGGTGAACATGACCTTTGTGATCCAAACCCTAAGTGAATTAATATTTTCCTAATTTTCTATTTCTAATCCTAATTGCTATAAAATATGTACAATATATATGTATCTATCACCCATTTTGGGTTCCAATTTATAATTTTAATAGTGATTTTCTATGTAAATATATTATTAAATGAAATAAGAAAATTATTCAATATAATGAGAGGGTTATAAAGTAGAGATATCACTTGATCTCCTTCCATATTTATTTTTGTAATACTACAGATTTGGTATCTAGATGTCAACATGCATGCTCTCAACAATTTGTTCTACATATATCTTATTTGAGTGATAACTACCATCCCACACCCATTATTTTCCCACATCTTATATTAGATTCTACAATCCATGTTATTACTACTCGAATAGGTAAAGATGCTCAACCTAATCTACCACATGTTAATATACAATAGGTACATCCTAAGCCCATTCTTGTGATAAAATCTAAGGGATATAATATTGTTGACCAATTGATCAATACACATGATAATATTTCAATCCTTGAAATTTTAAAGCAATCCACCATCTATAAGGATATTCTATATGATGCATTATGTGAGACCCAAGTTCTAAGTAATATTGAGCCCACTTATTTTTTGGATAACATGTAAGATCTCAAGAACAATAAAAATCTCATTATATTTGATCCAAAATATTTACCATCCAAATAAATAATCGAAAAATATTTTCCTTTGTACAAACAAGTGACTATGTAGAATAACAAAATAAAAAGGGTGCTCATTGATAATGGATCAGATCTAAACTTTTATAGAACTAACTTCCTAATCACCATGGATATTAACACCAATATTATTCAAGAATTATTTATGCATATAAAAGGGTTTCATAATTCACATACTCCTCCAACTATCCAAATCACATTAGATGTGACATTGGGATAAAAATAGGTTCCAACTAATTTTCATGTAATGTCTCAATCATTACATTACAATTTACATTTAGGTTGACCATGGATACATCGATGTGTAAAATTCATACATGATGGTACGTTATTTAAAATTATTAATGATGATGAACCTTTCAAAATTTTAAAAATGATATATTTTGTAAGAGAAGGCATCTATACAATGGTACCACGTAAACAATGCATTCCCCTTAAACATATACACACTTATGAGATGATGGATTCACATATAATGGACCATTTCTCTTTAGATGTAAATAAGGAATTAAATAATAAATTTAACATAGGTTCTCACAAAAATAAATAAAATTTACCGAAAGAACCAAAAGAACCTAAAACATTTGATCTTATTTAATTGGTCAATATTGAGCAATAGGATGGCCATGTTTCATATTATTTTGATAGTGATGATAATCTACCCTATGATATGACATATGAGAAAATATGAAAAATAAAATTTTATCCACTTGACCATATTTCACATAACCTATTCGAACTTATAGGTCTTGGAACATATAAGTTAACTCAACTTCAAAAGATATGAAATTAAATATAGATAACCTAGAAAAATAAAAATAACATATGAACATGTAAATATTTTATATTCCATACATCCCTCTTTGTTGAAAACATTGATTCAAACTTACAACTATAAGATATAAATACATCATGTAAATAATGTGGAGTATTCGCAAAAGGCTTCAAAACATGTTTTACAGATCATGACACAACAAGATACTCCAAACACCATTTTATCATGTTACTTGAACATAAAATGTTATTTTTACCTTCCACTAGATATATATCAGGAAATAGACTAATAAATACATAATGTGTACCAAATTTTAAATATCATTAGATCATTATCCATAACACAACTCAATGTGACACATTAAAAATACAAATTCAAAAACATAGGAATGAGGGACACATAAAAATAATGTTTAAAACATGAAAAAGGCATAAAATTTCCAATCTTTAAAAATAAAACTATCTATCAAAGAGACCAAAACATCAATATCTAACCATTACTACACATATCAATGTAATTGAATTCCCTCACCTTAAGGTTAATGTGCATACTTAGAACACAAGTTATAATATTACCACATTACAATAGTTGGGACATAATATATAAGAATTGTGATATTCACCAACATTTACAAAATATCTTAGGCATATTATATTACCTATTTTATGTGGTCCCAAGGTAGTGACCTTGCTATATGGGTAATGTATCAACAACTACACTTAACTTTGCATCTTGCATAGTATTGGTTGACTGATATGCAAGCCATTGTAAATATTACAATTCAATGTATTGTTTTTCAACATGACAATGTATAAGTTCTTATCCCATATAATGGATATGAGGTACAACTATTTATAGTTCTTGATAGGGAGTTATAGTAGATACAACACATTTAGAAATTATTTACTATAAACAATTTTGGAAAAATAGGTCACCATGCAATATCTTGGCTCTTGAATTTGAAGACTTGTTAGACTAAATGTTTTCCAATACTCCAAAAATACCAAACAATTAAAAAAAAATCAAAAAAAAAAATCAACATTTACATATCATATTAACTCCTCAGCATATATGTTGTTGGTTTCATGTTTGTAGATGTCATATAAACATTTCCTATATACAAGCATACATAGATACAAGATCTATGCACTTTTAGATGTTGGGATTTCCCTCTACTCACATCACCAAGATGCTGGGAGCATCCACCTATATGATCACAATACATCTAGGTCATATCATTCCATGGTAATTTTACAATATCATGTTTGAGCTCATGTATGTAATTACAAATGTTTTTATCTATGTTTAAATCTTTTTCAATGTACTTGATATGTTATGTAATTAACATTTTTTACTAACACATATATCTAGGGACTGGTATGATATATTTATGTTGGTTGCTTATGCTTTCATTTATGCACTTCCTTGAGTATCTTGACTTATTATTATGTTTCTTGTTTAAGCATTTAAATATGTTCCATTATTTTGACTCCTGCCTCTATTTATCTATTTTTAAAATATGAATATGTTATTATTTATTATATGGCCATTTGAATATATCATTTTTACTTTTGTGGACATTTGACTAAGTCATGTCCATCCAATTGTGTGGCATTTGAACATGCCCCAAGTTTTCAGTCTCCTTAGACCATTATCTTTTGAATTAATTTTTGAGTGATCTTGTGTGTTTGATTGTTATTTGTTGAGATTGAAATATTAAAATCTAGATGTTGCCATGATCTTTATCATGCATCTTAGGCCTTGAAGTGGTTACATTCTTTGTGCTTCAATGATACATTTACCTAGACATGTCCTTTTATATTCTACATAGTTTACTCATTGTTATATGGTTATCTTATCCTTTTGAGGTGAGGTAACTACCAGTTTATATCTTCTCTCACCTCAAATGGGGGCATATCAATGGTGGCATGTCATACATGCATGGCTTCCACATATTCATAATTCTATATCTAGTGGGGGAATGTTTTGGAAACATGTTCACACTTATTCAGTATGCAACATACCCAAATTATAGTGGGGGAATGTTTTGAAGCATGTCCTCCATATTAAAACTTGCATCAATTTTTAGATTTCTCCATACATAGTGAGAGCATGTTGTGGAAACATGTCCTCCACACTTACATAATTATATGATTTAGATACACATTTGTGGTAGAATTATATACATTGGTATCATTATTATAATAATTTTAGTATGAGACACATCTAAGGTGCATATGTTATGAATTGTGTGCTTAATATTTCAAAATCAAATAAATTTCAAATTCTAGACACTTTCAAGGACTATCATCACCCATCAAGTTGGAATTTAATGGATTTTATTGAGCCTAACTATTGTAGTAGTTGGTTTGATTTTTGTATGGTTGAGGTGAATTGATCACTCAATCCTACCAAGTTTCAACGTTGGAATTGATGACATCATCCAAACTCACCAGATATACAATATGGGTTGACTTTGTTAACTCATGATCATAAGGTTATAAGTATAACTGAGTTGTGTAATCACCTAAAAATCACACTTGAGTGGTAAGAGTGCTACTTGAGACCACCTATCCCTAGCTTATCCCTAGACCTATCTTAAATCATATTTTCACACTTATCCAACCTTTGTTTAGGCCATAGGTGTCCCTTATCATCCATATAGTAGTCTCAGACCATCATTATTATATCTTAGTCCTTTATGCCTTAGGTTTTACCACTTGGACACTAGCACTATAATAAGGGTAGCAGAGCCACATGATGCTAGTGTCCCAATTTTGACACTACTATCCTTTCCATCCTTTGTCAAAATAATATATATACATGAATTTTAACCCTCTAACCACTAGATGGAAATTAGATTAAAATTACACATACAAACTTAGAATAAGTTGTGCATAATTAAGGTTATCAATCCTTATTCTACCCTACTTCTACATATAACCATCTACAACATTATTAAGCTTAGATTACTCAAATTTATAGTAGCAAGGACATTAAAAGAAATCAATTCTATAATCATAATAACTTCACTTGAACTTGCATCCACACTTCGGTGGAGAGAACTAAATTTGGCTTAATCCTTTTTGAAGTATTGGTATGTAGGTAACTCTCATCACAGTGAGGTGTTGAGGATGTTCAACCTACCCCACTAACAACACATTTTACTACTTGTATAAATTAATGCCCTAACAACATGGAGGATTAGGTTTTTCTCATAAAATCAATAAAAATAGGTCATTTATAGGGTTTCATAACTCATGCATGCAGGAATGGGCTTGATAGACCCAGACATAGATGTACCTTAAAGCTTGGAATAGTTATACATAGAGGACAAGACTACCAAAATAGGGACACTATCACCACATAACACTATTATACAATTAGAGTAATATTTTTTGAAAGGAGTTTTGACACCTAGATCTTATTTTCAACACTTAGACCAACATTTACCTCAGTTTTTAACCTCTAGATCATCTGTCTCATTCATTTTCAATATAATTTCCCATTTACATTATTTATTGCTATTATAGACACTTGAAAACTACACACTTATAGTTTTTGATGACTAAATGCCTCAAGACACCCTAAAGACTACTTAAACCTTTTTAACCATTAACCAACCCCTCTTAACCTAACCAAATCACTATTCTCCTATTCACATAGTATTATTCAAAATTACTATTCAAAAATACTATTCATAATCAATATTCACCATGGGACCCACTATCACTATTCATGATGACATGGCATGTGACATGGTAAGTGACATGGAAGGTAATATATCAAGTGATTTGGTAAGAGACATAACTTATAAGTGAGGTGGCTTGATGTGGGACATCATACCCCACCTGAGACCCTTTCCCAAGGTGCTTAATGACCTCATTTAAGCATCACAAGGTTCCCCCCTTGAAATATGGAAAATTTTCCCTTAAAGGGCCATTATTAAATAGTGTTTTGTCTTCCCACATGAAAATGGACTTCAAAAAGGGATACCAACCTCTTTATTGCTTTGGAAAAAGATAAAGGGCACTATATCCACCCATTTTTTACTTTTAACCCAAATGGGAGACCCATGATCAAGGTGGGAATCCAACCACCTTCATATTTTGACTCATCCATGCACCCATATGGAAAATGGCATTACATTTTTTGGGGAATCTCTTTAAGTGATTTGATGAAGACAAGAAATGGTGGTGAAAATTCTTTTAGCCTCATTTAGAACCATGTGCATGATTCCCATTCAAAATTAGATGCATGAGCAAGGTGGGAGACACACCAACCAAAATAGAGACCCATGATCAAGGTGGGAATCCCACCACCCTAATATTTTAACTAATTCATATACCCACATATAAAATGATGCCACATTTTTTTGGTCATTTTTTTAGGTTCTTGGATGAAGACAAGAAAGGGTGATGAAAAGTCTTTGGCCTCATTTAAACCCATGTGCATGATTCTCATTCAAAATTGGACTCATGTGCAAGGTGGGAAACACACCAAAATAAAGGGGAGACATATGATCTAGGTGGGAATCTCACCACACTCATATTTTGACTCATTCATACACCACATGGGAAATGGTGTAATACTTCTACTATTCTCTCTTTTGGCATGGTTCTTGACAATAAATGCTATAAATACCCCCTCTCCTTCATCCAAAATTAAGTTAGAAGTTAGTCTTCGGTTATTAAGATATTTTTTTAGGTATTTTAAATAGGTCATAATTTTATAGGTCATCTAAATCTTGGAGGAAAATAATTCAAAGCAATGAAGCTCTATCGAAATTCCCTCAAGACATCTTCAACATCATCAATAACAACCACATTCTTCTTCAAGCTTGGAAGGTAACATTTGATTTTGTTTTTTAAATTTAATTTTATCATCCCCTTGGATTTTTAATATAATCATCCCCACTTATCCATTTTATAACTTTTTTATTTCATTATATCAATCCATTTTCTATTTTTCCATCTTTTATCCATTCACACCTTTGCCACTTTTACCCTCCTTATCTTCTTCCCTTTTTGCCATCTTAGCTACTTACCTTCTTACCTCCTCAAATATTCACCCATTTATCCTATTTTAATCTTTAACTTTTTATTACCTTAACCATTTATCAACCAACCAAACCACATTTCTTCAATTCTTTATTAAATTTCCAAACAAAAACCATAGCCTTGTCTTGACTAATTTTTAGCATTAGTTACTCTATTTAGTCATTGATTTAAAAGCACTTAACTTTCTTGTCTTAATTTAATTATTTATATTTATTTAATTTAATTATTATTTTTTAAATTCAAGTGAATTTGATTTCTATTCATAAACTTAAGTGTTAAAAGAAGGTGGATTGACGGCCTCTTAGAAAGCTTTCATTTCTAGGATCTAGCTCACGCTAGGCAATCCACCCAACTACTTGTCTAACCAACAAGTTTTATGGTAATTATTTATTATTATAGGTCATTATTACTTATTCAAAGAGGGGTTATCACAAATTATAGATTCAACATGTGCATATTCAATATGTATTCTTCTACACACCCTTGTTAACTAGTTTCTTCTTTTCACACTTAAGAAAAAGCAAAAATTAGACAAATTTTTTTTGGCATGCCTGATGGGACCTTTGAGTTTTATTGGGTTATTATATGTTTTAATAAATTTATAATTTCATTAGTGAAATTAATTTGTTTTAATTCTTATAAAATTAATCTTCTTTCTTTACAAAAAAAAGCAAAAAAGAGAGTTTTTGTTGGGGAATACGAAACCCCACACCGGAAGCACACAATTGATTACTAAACCAAGCAACTTAATATGTGGAAATAACCAGAATCAACAAGTAACTAGAATCCAGAAATAACACAAGATATGAGAGACAATACACAACTTGTATTAATACTCATATAGAAAAGAATACAATAAAGAAGATGCCACTTCTTCTCCACCACCTCTTCAGAGGCTTTCCACACCTAAAGTGAACAGTACTTCTTTCCTCAAAACTCTCTCTCTTAGGTCCCAACACCCAACTCACACACTGAGTTGGTGTTCACCTTATACCTATGCTCCACGCACTCCACAAGTTCTCCACGAACTCCATAATTACACAAACATACTCCACAAGTACACACCTGTACTCCAAGTAGATCTCTCCTGATACTGCTCCTTGTTGTGTTGCTGTCCTATCGATCTTCAACCTAAAGATCAAGCTGGTTCTGCACACCTATGAACCTTGACCTTGCACACACACACACCTGCATATCAATGATCTTACTTACCATGTAGATCTCCTATAGAAGCCATGCTCACCTGATGACCAAGATCATACACTCCTGAAGAACCCTACTGATTCTCCAATCCAACACCCACCTTGGTACTATGGCACTAGGAGGAACACACCATTTCTCACCTCACACACAGAAGGAGCTTATGACAATGCTCTCTTACTCCCTAGCTACGCTTTTACAATACAACCATGAGTCTATTATATAGATCTCATCCAAACAATAATTAGACACCTAGTATAATAATTAGATTCGCAGCTCTCAGTCTATAATTAGCACTAAGCATGCAAACACTTGGTTCATCAACCAACTGCCCGTAATAAACTCGCAGTCAAACCACATAGGCGACCGACGCCGGTCCTTGTCCGCCTGGGGGTCATCGATGCCGGCCGATCTCTGACTGATGCTGGTTGCTTCCTGTGTTTTTCCTGTCAACGTCAGTTGGCCTAATTGACGCCGGTGTCCGTGGCACTCAACAACCCTTCTGTACCCTCCTCTATGTCTGCATCAGTGAAGCTTTTAGCTCCACAATCTAACAATCTCCCACTTGGAGATAAATAGCTGCACTGTACCTGTACCTATACCCCATCTAATCTATTTTTTGGTTTGTATTCCTTTTCAAGCTCAACCTTGAAGACAACCCACCACACATCCCATGGTGTACCTCCTGTCATCTGAGTACCTTGCTGCATTCATTTTTACAAACACATGTAGTGAAGTCCTGACCCTAAATAGCATGAATCCCTGCTGCTGGTCTCTCTCAAATACCTGAGAATCCACCTCTCTAAATTGGATCCTAACTCTCTGACAACTCCCACTGCTTGGGAAAACTCAGGTCTATGCAAGACCTCATGTGATTTTAGACACTGAACTGTCCAGCCCTTGGTGCGCTCTGATTCTGCATCCTGCATCTCACCAACACCTGATTCACATCAGCTCCCACTAGAAACAAAATCACCCTGTGATCTCCCATGTCTCCCATGCCAAAGAATTTTGCTGCTCTAAATTCTTCATAGCAAACCACTGAACTAATCTTACCCTTAGCTCAGCAACAACCTGTATGTCTGAACCTGTACCAAGCTCATCCTCCACATACAGCAATAGAATGATGTTGTGACCATCATCCACCTAGTAAGTCAAACACAATGGTTATACTGACATTGACTAAAGCCCTACTTTGTCATCCTCCTGGTACCACCTGTCAGTCATCTCCCACTGTCCTATAGCTCTCTCAAGACCACATGTTTGGCCTTCCATCTCACGTGTCCATTCTCTCTATTCTTCAACTAAGGACTCCATTTGTCTCGCAGTGCTAACATATCGGCTGGTAACCTTACCAAATCTCTGTCTGGTTCTGCAATCTCTCCATGCCACGCTCCCACTGTTTCTTGGATCCTTCCTGCTCTGCAGTCAGCAACTAGTATAAAGAAGAGGAACAACAAATTTGAGGCTTACTTATGTCTTCAGTCCTTCATATGGGTGTTTGAGACTCCTTGACAGCGTGCTATCCACCCAAAATCTATTACAATGACCGGCCTCGGCCACCCCACAGTCTACATCTGACCGACATCGGTTCTTGCGCCTATCCTGACTACCAACCTGCCACCGTCGGTGTCCTCCTGCTGCCAATGTCAATCCTCATGACTGACATTGGTCTTACCTACTACCGACGTCAGTTTTTCTACCGACACTGGTACCTGTGTTTCCTGTGAGTGATGACTTTTTACCCACGAGCTCTTTTGAATCAATCCCCATGTCCAAACTACCCTGCTCAGAAATATCCAGCCCCATCCATTGATCTCTCTCTGCCATCTCCTCCAAGAACACCAAGGCTTTCTAATTCTTAAGCCTATCAAATATATCTATCTTCTACTTAAAAACATGCATCTCCTTCCTGCTCATGTGACCAAGCCTACGAAGCCACGTCTCTGCAACAAAAGAAGAATCAGTAATATAAACAAGTAGATAAAGAGTACCTATTTTCTTACCACCAGCTAATTCAAGTGCATCCACTATGAGAGTTCTCGTACATCTCCCATCACCCAACTCTTCTGAAGAAATTAGCCACATCTCCAAACTTGGGACTTGCATGACCTCCTTCAACACCCATGTGTTGGCTGCTTGCAATTTCAACGTCACTTCCCCTTTGTCTATTCTTTGGCAAGGCTCACCAGCTCCTCTACTTGGGACTGCATGGAAAGAGGCAACCGAATCTATAAAATAAGATTCAACTTTATCCAAGAAACCTCCCAAAGCATCCTGTGCAACAACACCTACTACATCTGCATCTTTAGTTCCTCCTTGCTGATCTTCCACAAACCAACAATCTTATTTTACTTGCTCTTTCTTTCCATCGGACCATAAGTGACCATCTGTGCTTTTCAACTCCTCCATCCTTATCTTACTTTGATCTGCCATTGCTCTACTCCCACTAAATCAAAAACCCCTGAGAGTGACCTGTAACCAAACACAAAACCGCTTCCTGCAACCTTAGCTCTGATACCACTTGTTGGTATCAAGCTCAAGAAACTACAACCAAGGCTCTGATACCACTTGTTGGGGAATACGAAACCCCACACCGGAAGCACACAATTGATTACTAAACCAAGCAACTTAATATGCAGAAATAACCAGAATCAACAAGTAACTAGAATCCAGAAATAACACAAGATATGAGAGACAATACACAACTTGTATTAATACTCATACAAAAAAGAATACAATAAAGAAGATGCCACTTCTTCTCCACCACCTCTTCAGAGGCTTCCCACACCTCAAGTGAATAGTACTTCTTTCCTCAAAGCTCTCTCTCTTAGGTCCCAACACCCAACTCACACACTGAGTTGGTGTTCACCTTATACCTGTGCTCCACGCACTCCACAAGTGCTCCACGCACTCCACAAGTGCTCCACACACTCCACAAGTACACAAACGTACTCCATAAGTACACACTTGTACTCCAAGTAGATCTCTCCTAATACTGCTCCCTGTTGTGTTGTTATCCTATCGATCTTCAACCTACAGATCAAGCTGGTTCTGCACACCTGTGAACCTTGACCTTGCACACACACACACCTACATATCAATGATCTTACTTACCATGTAGATCTCCTATAGAAGCCATGCTCACCTGATGACCAAGATCATACACTCCTGAAGAACCCTGATGATTCTCCAATCCAGCACCCACCTTGGTACTGTGGCACTAGGAGGAACACACCATTTCTCACCTCACACACAGAAGGAGCTTATGACAATGCTCTCTTACTCCCTAGCTACGCTTTTACAATACAACCATGAGTCTATTATATAGATCTCATCCAAACAATAATTAGACACCTAGTACAATAAGTAGATCCGCAGCTCTCAGTCTATAATTAGCACTAAGAATGCAAACACTTGGTTCATCAACCAACTGCCCGTAATAAACTCGTAGTCAAACCACATAGGCGACTGACGCCGGTCCCTGTCCACCTGGGGGTCACCGATGCCGATCGATCTCTGACTGACACCGGTTGCTTCCTGTCTCCTTCCTACCGACATCGGTTGGCCTGACCGACGCCGGTGTCCGTGACACTCAGCAACCCTTCTGCACCCTCCTCTATGTCTGCATCAGTGAAGCTTTTAGCTCCACAATCTAACAGTTTTAGTTGCATTTTTTAGAAAAAAATAAATTTTATTGCATTTCTAAAAAGAAATAAAAGAGAATTCATCCTAATATTAGGATTGATTTTCATGTTTAATTTTTAAAAAAATTATTTGTTTTTTTTTTCATTCAAAAAAATTTTAAAAAAAATCTTTTGGTTAAAATTGAGTGCATTCATTGACTGTTTGCTTGATTTTAGCTCACCTAGTTTAATTTAAAGCATTATGAATTAATCATAGTTTATAAATGTTACACAAGACAAACCATTTACACAAAAAAACATCAAAACAAAGTTGAAATAAGTCCCAACTAGGATTTCATCACCTAGTGGATCACCTTACCCTTTATCGTTATCCTACTTGGATTTAATCATTGAAGAGATAATCAACTCAGTTCTCTTGCTGAATATAAACTCTAGAAATTAGTATATATTGGCTAAGCAGCTACATTAGATATGATATTATGATGTGAGGGGAGAAATCCCCAAGTACCAGGCCACTTACTCAAACCAATACATAATTCCATTGAATGTCTAAACATAACATGAAACCAAACATATACTACCTTGTTTAGGACCTATTCAAGCCAATTTCCTCTTCACACTTTTCTAAGGCATAAGCCAAAAGAGAGATTTAAAAAAATCTTAGGATTTAACACACTCTTATTGAATGCATTTTTTTCTTGAGTCTTTTTTTATTTCTCTTTGTTTTAGGTGTGATAACATATCATCCTTTTCTTATTTTATTGTATGGTTCTCACTCACTAATAGAAAAAAGACCTTGAGGAATAAAACCCACCACAAAATCAACCATCATTAACTTCCACCCATTCATCCATGGATCACATTTCCAAACCAATAGACTCCCCTTGCTCTCTAGAAAGTCCTATTCAGGTAGTACTAAGAGGTGCATATTGTGCCTCTTTCCTAAACAATAATTATGCAGCTTTATAACACTACCTAAGAACCACATCTTATCAAATCCCAAATTTGACCCCACCCATATATCCACCTTATGGCATGTCTCTTTACCTCATGGGGAATACCTATGCTACCATGGAAACCACTCAACCTTTAGTTTCCCAAACATTATCATCAACCAACAACTCCCTCAAAACTAACCCACCAACCCAAACTACCACTGCCCTTATACCTCTTACTAATCACTCCCTCGCAATAGGAGTGCCTACCTATAACACTAACCATATTACTCTATTTACCTCCAATCCATAAAACATTACTCCACTTCCAAGCCTTGTGGTTTCCATACCCTCCATGTTACCACCAATCAACACAAGAGTCACCACCCTTCAATCAACCACTAACCCAACCATCACTCTAACCCAACACACAACCTTTAGCTATGTTCATAACCCATAAGGGTATATTATCACTATCCAACCACCTAACTATACCTAACCATTAACATCCACATACTAATATATGTCTTCTACCCAACCTCCAAATACCACATACTAATATGTGGAGTCATCTCAACCATCTACTAGTTATTCACACATTGCCTAATCTCAACAAAATATACCATATAACTATGCATCCAAACAATCTAAAGTAGACTTCATGAATTTGATCAAGGAAAAAATGACTATACTTGAGTCATCCATATTTGAATTTTATAATCTCTTATCCTATGATCAAATTTTCAATGAACCTATTCACCCTTTGATTCCCATCAGACCTTATTTGGCCCAGTGGGAACTTCCAAAATTTACCAAGTTTAATGATAAAGAAGACCCTCAATAACATTTAAGATAATTTAGGCATTCATGCTACTTGATTTCCCATGATGATTCTCTTTTCCTCTATACCTTTCCTATGTCATTATTTAGACTAGCATTGGATTGGTATAGTGCCATACCCAAACATTCCATCCTCTATTTCACCCAATTAGCCAAAAACTTCTTGGATCACGTTTCAATCAATATATCTAAGAAAGTTTCTATTATCAGCCTCTACTCCATTCAACAATTTGAAGATGAATCTATTATAGTTTTTTTGGCTCATTAGAGGAGCCTAATCAACTAACTTTCCTTTTTATTGCCTCAACTTGAGCATATAGATCTCTTCACCTGGGCATGTGCAAAACATATTTTATCCACATTGCGTGTCTAAAGCTTTCAGACCTTTGATGAAGTTTTTACCATGGCTTGAAAACTAGAGAATAAAGCGATTTATGAAGGAAGGTTAAAGATGAAGAACAAGAACTCAACTTACAAACCTAATGAGACATTTTCTTCTAAACCAAACAACCAAACCAATCCCAACACTAAAAATAAAGTAACCATCAACACCATTGTCCTCAAAGCCACACCACCACCATCTACCAACCAATAGAACTCAAGAAACCAAACATCTGGCTCCTCTAATTATTCAAATTGAAACCAAAGGAACCAAACTTGGAATAATAATAAGAAATTAACTCCACTTGGGAAGCCCTAAGCTTCTATTTTGGAAAAGTTACTAAAAGTCCATATCATCTAACTTCCACTAATTAAACCACCCCAACATTTTGATTCTTCTCACCCCATACTAGATTTGTATAATGAGAATGACCATTACACCTTTTACCAAGTCATAAGACATGACATAAATAGGTGCAACACCTTCAAATACCTTATCTAATTCTTCATTGTCAAGGGGGAGCTTATGTTGGACAATCCCAATGCACCACCAAACCAGGCCCTTGACATATCACACAAGCATTTTCATAATCATGTTCCTTCTACCCCTTACCATGATAATAAAATAGACCCATCTCATGAGGCACATATTATTAATATGGTTGCTAATGAACCCATTATTGAAGAAAACATTACCTTAACCTTCTCTTTCCACATTCCCCTAATAGAAGGAAAAAAATTGCCTTCTATTCCTTTAAACACCCAAAAAAAGAAGCCACTATACCCACACCTCTATTAGAGGATACCACACCTACCTCCCCTATCACAAAACCATCCACCCCCTCTTTGGAAGCTATTTCACAAGAGAAGATAACTTCATTCACCCAACCTCTAATTTTGAAACCTTCTGTTAGAGGTCAAGATAAAGGTAAGGGAACCAAACTAGAACTTCTGACCCCTTCTTTGGTAGACCAACCTAGCACTTCTAAACCAACTAAAACCTCCACTCAACCAACCAAAACCTCTTCTAAATTAATTTACCCTCAAAAACCTAAATCCAACAAGACAACTAAAGTGACCAAATCACCTCCAAAACCAACAACTAAAACAACCAAAGAAGTAAAACTACCAAAAGGCCCAAAACCCCAAATTTTACCTCCCTCAAACTTACCCTCTATTTTGGGTCCTCATCCCTCTACCTTGAACACAAAGTCTATCATTTTTAACAAAACCCCACCACCTTTATTGGTCATACCTTCATACTTACTTTCTAAGACACCTTTACTCACTACACCAATGATTCCTAAGTTACATACCTTGCCCTCTTCTACCTCTAGCTCATCAACCATCTTTCCTAAACCAAAACCATCAACCAAGCATACCAATTTACCCAAGACACCTAGCACTAAACCTACATCCAAATAACCTTCTACTTCAACACCTAAAATAAAACCACTAAACCTTTACCGCCTTTAGCCAAATCTTACTTAACCATTCTCTAGCAGTTATTACAAATTTCTTCCTTGAGCTTACCACCCATCAAACCCTTTGAAATTTAATGTACCAAACCCTCTTGGTTCAATGATAACTTGATATGTACATATCATAGGGCACAAAAACATGACACAAAAAATTGTAAAGCTCTTCAAGCACTTGTTCATAGCCTATATGAAGATGATGATATATTATCATACAAACCTTGTTTATCCTAATTTCCAGTTTAACCACCAAATCAACCCATCCAATATTTAATCTCACCCAAAAGTAAAGAGGAGGAACCAAAACAACCACCTAAACTATAAAACCCCCTTATTTACACTATTCACATAGTTACCTGATCTCGGGCTCAACAGAAGGATAAAGGGAAGGCTAAAACATCCATTCCTTAGACTTACCCCTCCCCAAACTCCCAATCAAATAATACCCAACCATCTCTAACTTCAAACAAACCCAAGGTGTCTATCTTAGGTGCCTCCCCATCTAACCCTCCATACCCTAACACATATACAATATCCATCTAGAAAGTTATCCTCAAGCAACTTCACCAAACTCCATAAAAAATGAGCTTATTTGAGTTAGTCTCTACCTCTCTCCATCACCACCAAACACTCATAGAATCATTGAAATCCATCAAGTTCCAACCCAATGACCCTCAACGTCTAACCTCCTTTATTGGTGTCCTTCAAACTTATAACCTTGTCACCTTCAAAGATTTATAAATACCTTTTTTTCATCTGGAGGATACTAATCCCCCCTCTTCATTACAACATACATTAATCAAACCCATATTAAAAGGGTGATGATTGATGGAGGAACCAGCATCAATATTATCTCCTCCCACACATATGACCAGCTGTAGTTACCCATGAACATCATGTCTAAAAGCACAATGGTCATTTGTTCTTTTAATGATACCATGGCTGCTACCTTGGGCAAAGTTGTCCTCCATATCTATGTAGGGACCTATACCATTCCTAAACTTTTGTATGTTATAGAAGGATAATTCTAATACAATGTTTTACTTAGGTACCCTTGGATTTATGTCATGAGTTATGTCCCTTCCACCTTACATCAATGTGTCAAATTTGAACATGAAGGGCAAGTTATGACTATCCAAGATGACCTTAGTCCTTTCACATATTGAAATATGACATATCAACCTAATGGCATCCTTATTCCTCCTTCATCCACCTTACAACCATTTGTTAACAACACAACCCCACTAACCAAAACCCATGACACTTCCACACCAAATGTTGATGAAGTTTCCACTAGCTCGTCTATCCCTTCTTCCTAGATTCTAATAGAGGACCCCATGACAACCACATTCTAATGTCCTTCCTTTGGGGAATATAGACTCTTAACCTTAGATGCCTTCTCTACTCCCCAAGAATATGGGAATCTCAGAGATGACCCTTCCTATGACCCTAACATTGTAACCATCATCCCCTTTGGGATCCTTAACCATCAAACAAATTTCATTTATGGGGGACTTGATCAGCCACTTCAATCCCCTACCACTACTTCATCTATCCAATCATTTATCTCTAAATTTTTCTATCTTATCAAACTAGAGTTTGCTAAGTTGTATCTTCATAGATGTGCTTGGAAAATATTTGGCCTTGGTCGCTATGAAAAAGAGACTCATGAATTACCCCATATCAAAACTTGGTAACCTCATGAGTCATTTGGACTTGGGTATGAACCACTTAAAGAACGCACAAATTCACCCAAACCCATTTCCACCATGGAGGAAGATATCCCATCCTCACCAACCCAACCACTTTCTTCACCTAAATATCTTGATATCATCCCATATAACTTTTTTCTTCTAGTCAATACCATTAGTTTGAGCCCTCTCATATACCAAAAGGGTGGATAAACCAAAGTCCTTCCACTGGTATACCCTAAAATGGTAGAGAATGATTCTCCTACCATAAACACCATCTAACATCAAGATGATGATTCCATTCTTACCTACCTTGGTGTGGGTGATTATTTTATCCATAAATATCTTCCGTTACAATTGTTTTCTAAAAATTACCATCCTTTGGCACATAGGCCTTCACCCATACTTATACTATTTAAAATATAAAAAATAATTAGAAGATAACTCCTTGAATTCCTCATGTGCTATGTTAAATTCCAAAAACTATTGAGAGACATCCTCCTCAAATTTCTCCTATGTGGCATGCAATGGTTGATGACATGTAACACTTCTTGGTTTCACTATTTTGATCAAATACAACTTCCTTGTATGTTGTGCATAGCTCTCTTAAGTATTTTTTTTTTACAAAATGACTTCAAGTAAAGATGTATATCCAAGTTACTTGAGTTTTACATTTTACAAAGCAACTTACTTTTAGAAGTAACTCCTCTAAGTGACATTACTTACAAAGTAATTAATTAAAACAAAATTACTTCAAATACATTTCTAAATAAAATAGAAGAAATTGAGAAGAGAAGTAATAGAAATCATTCTAATTCATGAACCTCTGTTCTACATTTTTCCATATACTTGATGTGTTGAGATATCATAAATTGAATGGATGCATCGTCTAAATTGGAAATTTATTGCCTTTCTATTTCAAGCCTCAACAATTCTCTTTCCAGCTTCTTACAATATCCTTTCACCTTTCCAAGATTCCTTTCGACTTATTGTTGACTTTTTATTAACTCCTTTATTGCTTTTACTATGAATGGATTCATGGCCTTTTTAATTACTTGCTGGAATTACAGATGTAATTGATCATGCATCCTTGACATTTATTCAAACCAAACATTCATGAGTTATAAGAAATAGTCCTCCAGATCTAATTTTATGTTACGAGCATCTTCTTCTAGAGTCTTCATTTCTTTAAGCATTGCTCTAAAAAAGTGCATGCAAAAATATATGATGTATTCTTCTTGCTTTTCTATTATAACTGATCCCTTTGGAACAATAATTTATTTAATAAAAATCTTTTCACTTAAACTATTTATTCATTAAAGGTTTTCCTATTATAACTTAGATATCCCATTTTTTCTTTTAATCTCCTTCATCACTATTTTCAGTTGTGCCAATTTACTCTCAATATTAGCTAAAGTGTTTGGGACCTCAGGAAACCATTTATGTGCAGTTTGTAACATTTTCTCTATCCATTCATCAACTGCTTTAGCCTTGTCACCAATTTATTTTACCTCAGTTATTAATTTTTGATCAAAAACATCTCCAAAAAGTAATGATTATTGAGGAGTAGATCTTGCCAGTTTGGTAATTATTTCACACAACTTAAAAATTTATCCCTTTAACTTGGATTTATTAGCCTTCTCTTCATCAAGCTTCTAAAAGAGAGTATTGATAAGGATATATGTGTCTTGATTCAGGCCCTCTATAGTGAATTCTGTAAGGGATAACTTTATAATTACTAAGTCTTCTTTATT
This sequence comes from Torreya grandis, assembly GCA_037957365.1. Classification (NCBI taxonomy): domain Eukaryota; kingdom Viridiplantae; phylum Streptophyta; class Pinopsida; order Cupressales; family Taxaceae; genus Torreya; species Torreya grandis. The sequence goes on from JARHVA010002003.1 coordinate 2,101,350, forward strand.
TATTTCACCTTTATATTTACCCCATGGAAGAACTAATATTTCTATAAATTTCTAACCTGAAGGTTCAATTATCAATTTCGAAGTCACTTTAGCACTATTGGGTTTTTTACCCTTACGATCAAGAATTTTTAGAAGGTACAAGTCCATCTCCTCCAAGTTAATTTCTTATTTTGACTCAGGAGCTATTTTCAATGCCAAACATGAAGAGAAATGTGTACTAGTGGAAGTGGTTGAGTGTATTACCATTTATTGTTGATTATCTCTCACCACTATCTCTTAATAAGGAACTTTATTTTCATTTGGAATACCTTGAACAACATTGGTAATTATTTGTTCATATTTTTCTTTCTCCATCTCCTTCTCTTTTTCTATATCTTTTTCTACTCTAGTGATTTTATTCTTAGGTTCAACTATTACTTTTTGCTATAATCTCCTAAGATGAGATCACTTCTCTAGTAGTTACCTGCTTTGGCTCTTTTTGGGTATGAACATGAGGAATGGTGGATTGATCATAAAAATGAGGTGGAGGAGTGTGGAGAATATGGGGGTGGTGGAGGAGGAACATCAGTTTCCTTTTGAATAGGTTTCTTAGGAGGTTTGAATCTAGGAGTCATTGGAGGTGGCATGAGTGTGGATAGATCTACATCTTTTACTACTATATGTATGTTTTTCATTGATAATGAAGATGAATATGTGATGGGTGTGATAGAATTAGGAGTGGAATAAGGAGTGGTGTCTGTGGAAGAGACCAAAGGAGTGGTAGAAGAGACTAGAGGAGATATAGGGGTAACTAGCTGAACTAGCTCCTTTTCTTTTACTAGGGATTATTTATCATCAACATTCTTCTTGAGTTTCAACTTATTCTTAGGCTCTTGGATACTTTCTCCTTGCATTACTTTATTCTTATGACCTACTTGGATAATTTATATCATTACTAGATCCTTCATGTAGTAGACCTTACTAAGAAGCCATGTTGAAGTCATAACGAGAACCACTAAAGTTCTCTTAGCAATATTCTTTACTCAATTCTTCTTGTAGTCATTTTTTTGAAGTGAAGCATTATCTCCTCCCATTGCATGATAATAATCATGAATTACTTGCCCATCATCTTCCATGTCTTCAAGAATTATATCCAAATCAAAAGAATGAATTTTTTACACAATCATCCTATTATTATCTCTTCATCTTACTTTAAATTCATTTCTACAATCAATCCAAAAGTCTTCAAGTGCAGGGATATGCATATATTCAAGTGAAATTGTGTTTTTTGTTATGCCTGTGTAATCAAAATTTTCTCTAGCCTCAAAATATGATTGATTATAGTTATGATACATCTCTATTTCTATGTTCTTGGCCTTATAAATAATTTCACAATGATAATGACCAATAACAATAGGAAAAGTAATCGAAGAATGGTGTGTTTTTGACTATAAATCATGTAACTCCACCAACTACCTACATAACTCCATAAGAATCTAATTATCACTAGGATACCTTGGAAATTTGACTGGTGTCCCTATGAAACCACCAACTTTGATGTATGCAAAATTTATGAATTGAATAAAAATTCATCTAAAATGGGAAACTGCCTCCCAAACTGCATTAGATACTCTCTTAGCTTTTAAAGAAACATTTAATTTATAAATGAATTCATAAAAAAATGCATCATTTACCCTCTTATAGTGCTTTAAGTATTCAAAAAGATTCAATTGAGGGTATTATTCATATATGGTCTCTATTTTCAACATCCCTTTTGTAGTCATCCTAGAAAAGACTCCATTAGATGTTGCATCATATACTAAATATGAAGTCATTTTGAAGTCAAGAGTTTGTAATACATTACTCAGTTGATGATCAATGTTGTCACTTATCATTCTTGGCCATTTAATCATATTAGAACTCCTATTTACATTAAAATCCCATATGTAAGCATATATCCAAGTGGAAAATTTATTAGCATTTTTCTCTCCATTGATTCTACATAATAACTAAGTGATGTCATCCAATTCTTGGATCAAGTCAGACCTTACTCTTTGATTTGGAAACCTTGAGGGTTGTTTTGGTTTCTTTAGATAAGTAGTATTCATTATCTTAATGTAATATGTTATTTTATTCTTTCATTGATTTTTATCCTTTTTCTTTGATAAGTGAAGAACTTTAGGTCTTGCTAGGATCTTCAAAAAATAGTCAAAATAGTGAACATATAATCTAACCACCACATTTCCTATAGTGTATTTTACTATTATAGTGAGAGAATCATAATATTTAACACACTCTAAGACAAATTTAGGAAGTTGTATAGATCTTAGCAAAACTACAGTTAATAGGATTCCACTATTTGCCATTTCTTACATGAGAACTATTTTAACTATGGCTTTAGATCCCTCCAGCAACTCAATTATGGAAACATGTCCCATGTCAGTGTTACTAAGTTTAGATAGTTTGGATACATTTCAAGACTCAATGGGATATCCTTTGTATTCATACTTCATCTTTGCTTCCTTTGACTTATCAACTCTCTTTGATTTAGTCTTCCCTTTCCTACTTGGCCCTAGAACTTCTTCAAGTGAAAACTTAGGAACTTCTTCAATTAGAATTACTTCTTCTTCAACTCCTAATATTTTTTGTGAATAACACTAGAAATAATTAGTAAATGCTCTTGAAAACTCAATAACTATTCTTACTAGTTTAGAAAAGGTTGAAAAACTAAGTTAAGTTGTTGTCTTGAGTAACAATCCTAAGAAGGCTTCAAGTATTAGGAACTCTAGCAGTAGTAAACATTGAAAACTCTAGAAAACTCATTCTAAGTAGCAAGGTGTTTTAATTATTTGAATTTTTGGGTATTTCTCAAGTCTTTAGGGTTGAAAACCCTAAGTAAGTGAAAAGAATTTACAACTCTGAGCTTCTTTGGGAAATTTACTTAGGTTGGAATACCCAATGAAGTAGAAGCAATAGGTAGTCAAAAATTTAGGTAAGCAATGATCCTTGGGAACTCTATGCAATATGGGATGAGTTACTTAGATTTGGGACTTCGATTAAGTAACAAGTTGTTCAAAATCTAGGTAGATGATTTGGGTCAAATGTTAGGGATTTGAAAAAAGATTCAAAGTCTTGCGATTTTATTTGAGATTTTCACATGCCAAGCATTTTAAAATAATTTACAAGTTTTACTAACACCTATGCATGCAAAAAAATGACAAACAATTGTAAGAAAAATGAGAAATGACAAATAAACCTTTCAAATCAATGCATGAAAATTTAATGTAAGAAAAATGAGATAAACACCCAAAACATGATAATGAAAAAAAGGGGAAACAATATAAATACCTTGACTAAATATGGGTTGTGAAAAATTTTCTCTAAAATCGCTCCAAAAGCTCAAACAATATCACTTGAGATTTGTAGGGGCAATAACTAGGTTAGAAAACTTGAAATCTAGGTGGGAATTGAGGTGGAATTTTATAAGTTTTATATTAACCCATGAATTAATGATAGCTAAGTGACATGTGTGAGGAAATCCACGTAAGTATTTTGATGATCATCGGGTTCATGAACTGCTTTGCTTAATTTGGGTTATAAATTCAAGTAATCATGTGATCCTAATGGAGTATAGGATTATGAATACTTTTAAATTAATAACCTTTATTGCTTTTACTTATGAATTTAATCAAGTGAAGCAACTTTGAAACCCCAAGTTGTTCTAATTAGTTTTTTGTAGTTTTATAAAACTACTTTACTCAGCTTTTATGAAAATCAAAGTCATTACACAATTTTGATTTGATTTGGATGGTGTAACTTAGGTTTACGATGACAACTTACTTCCAAGTTAATAATTAAAGTAACTTTGAGGACTCGAGTTTGCCTAGAAATGACTCTAAATACTTAGTTTTTTTAATCTCTTGGAAAGATGAACAAATGGGTTTTATGATAATGACCCAGGCAAATATTTTCTAACATTTTGGAGTGATTTGAAGTAATTGGTAATGAAAGTAATTATACTTAAAACTACTAAAATCTAAGTCTTATTTTGGGGACTAAGTTTTAACAAGGACAACTGACTCACATAAGACAAAAAGTAAATATTTCAATAGGGGTATCACAAAATTTCCAAGTGTGAAATTTTAGGGACACCATATTAAACATGTTAAATTATGTTTATGTAATGCCAAAAATATATAATTTTGAATCATGCACCATCTTAGGAGTTTAAGTTTATTTTCTCACTGTGCCCTTTCTCCTTATAGGGATTTGACTTCATTGGAAAGATAAACCCAATGTCCACAAGTGGACACAAGTTTATAATGAACACTATAGAATATATTACAAAATGTGTGGAAATAATTCCACTTGAGTTTATCACATGAGATGACATATGAAGGTTTTTGATAACCAATATTATTTATCATTTTGGTATACCTTCAATAATTATTTATGATAATGGATCATCATTTAAAAAAGGATAGTAAAATGCTTTTTCATCAAATAAAAAATTAGGCATACCTTTTTACACCATATTATCCATAGGGTAATGGATAGGTAGAAGTAGAAAATAAAACTATACTCAAATTACTTTGAAATATAGTTGAGTGATATAGTACAAATGGGTACTAAAAGATGATGTATGATTTATGGGAATACCACACTAGTGTTCACACTCCTACCCAAGATATACTTTATTCTTTGGTATATGGTACAGCGACAGTTTTATCAATTGAGATTTAGATACCTTACTTATGTGTCTCTCTAAAAGATATCATAAAATATGATGAATACCATAAAAAGATATTCCATTAATTAGAGAAATTGAGTGCAAAGCACAGATAGGCTACTAAACACTTACAAGTTTATCAAGATCACATTAAGCGAGCATATAAAAAAAAGGTTTGACCATGTGACTTTTTTTGGGTGACCTACTACTAAAATAAAAGAAAAATAATACCAATGTAGAAAAGGAGAAAAATGAAAGTTCAAACCAAATTGGTTGGGACCATCTACAGTTACATAAAAATTATGTGTTGGGCCCCTTTTTGTGATTATGATACCTAATGGACCATGCCAATTCAACACATCTCAATGCATGGTAGTCATTGAAAATGATGGCTCTTTTGAAATAATTAGTGCTATCTAGAAGAATATTTAATGATCTTGTACCAAATAATAAGCAATTACTTAGCACTTATGTTTTTAGGGACATCCTTTTGAGTGCTTGCCCATGGAAATTGGAGAGCATAATTGTTAGAGTAGTAGAGCTGGTGGCATAATGACCCCTAGTGATAGGTTAACACCCAACATGTGCCTATCCAACCTAGAAAGAAGGTGCCCATCTACCTATAAAAATGAGCTTAAACCTAAAGAAAAGAGGTGACATTAATGTAGTGAAGCTCTGCTAAAATTGAGGGCCACCATTAGTATGTTGTAATCAACATGAACTATGTTAATAATTTTGAATGTATATAACAAGCTTGCCTATGAGCCACTGGGTATGAGTAGTTTCAAAGATGAGCACATGCTCTATTTTCATGTTTTGAACTTTCTATACTATAACTATGAATTAATGAAGAATGTTATTGAGAAAAATTGAGTGTTGATCTTATGTAGATGGTTACAACATTATTTTTTGTTTGCAACTTGAATCTAATAGTTATGATAGTATAGATTAGGTATATGAACATGCTACCTTATGAATGTTTACCCCTAGCATCAATGGAATCTATGTGTAATGTATCAAGCCCTTGATAGGCTATAAATTATCCTAAGTGTTGTGATAGGCATGTGCCTGAGCTTTGATCCATGTGCTTAGGGCACTAGCTAGATGAATGACCCTCTAAGTATGAGATATTCCCCTATTTCACTAAGCACTTGAATGGAAATTTAATTACTATCTAAAATACTTGTACCCTTAGAAAATTGGAACTAGTCTAATACCAATTTGTACCTCCATAGCCTAAACTAGTACCCTTGAATAGGTTTGTGCCTATTGATCTTACCTAAACTAGCCTTCTATCAATAGGCCATCTAAGCTATTTATACCAATGAATAAGTTCTATTGAGACTAAAGTTTCACCATGTTTCAACTAGCCCAACACGGGCCCCAATCCCTTTACTATTGTACTTCAGGTGAGTGCACAAAGCTTGTGCCTTGTGTGAAATTGATGCCAATGTAGTAGTACATTTAAATGTTATGTGCCGTTGACTTTTACTATTATTACATCTAGTTTTATTAAATATAGAACTAACTTAAATTGATTACTAAGCACATAAGTTAAATAAGGATACTTTTCTACAACATTTTAGTTCTATTACTAGAACATGTGTTAAGTTTTGTTACTACAATAGTGAAATAGAGTGATGCTCCAACTTTAAATTTAAAACATCAATCAGTAGCTAGAGAAAGTGGAAGATAGTTTTGTGTAGAATCATCTAATATGCCAAGGATAGAAGCCAAGAAAATGGGTGTAAACCTACTTGTATGATGTTATGTATGAGGTATTATTTTGCAAACTACTTGAACATGTGTGTTGGTAGTTGGTCACCTATACCACCTCTAGAAGATGAATTTATGGCCAATGATTTGAGTGGAAAAAGGAGCACCTAGATAGACTTAAAATCAGAGATGATGTTTGGACATGCATGGTAGACAAGTGGTGGAGCAGTGTACTAAAAAGCTACATGTTGGAATTCACAGTGTCAACCTTCTCTTGCCCTAAAAAAGTAGAGTATGAGTTATTTTGTGAACCAATTGGTGCATTCATAAGAGAGCTCAACACTAAATTAAAGAAATAAATGGTGGATTATGGTATAGAGACCATATTAATGGAAGGATAAAATACTTGTGTATATGAGCAAACACAAAAGGTGAGAAGGGGAAGTGTAGGTGAGGCATGATAGAAAGGGATGAACAACCTAACACCTGAGAGATATAAAGGTGGATCTATAACAAGTGAAGGTGCAGGTTAATAGAGGATCTAGAACTTGGAATTGCTAAAAGGACCCATAACAAGTGAGAAGGGTATGGGGAAGGATCCTTTGATCTACAATAGCATGATGAAAGAGAGGAGAAAGCAAGAGACCAAGCTTAGAAGTTGGGTGTATAATGATTTGGGTTCCTATAAGATGTAATAAATGAGGATGCACTAGAAGCACCTACCACTTTTAAACTTGAAGTACAAGATTATGCATTAGGTTCTCCACCAAAAGATAGAAGAATGATAACTGACCCTGTTATTGACATTGACTTTGACAAAATTCAAACATTAAACCAAGACTTTGTAATTAAACAAGTGATACATTAAAAACAATTAGACCAGAATACCATGAGACCAATGAGCACCAATCTAAGAATCCAAAACACAAGTACAAGAATTCTCATTTAGAGGATGTTAGCTATGCCAACTATGCAATAGCCTATAAAAAGTGGATTGGCACCAAAAGTGAGTAGTTCTATGATATAAAGATCAATAACACAACCTACACTAATAAGGTTAGTACTCAAATATATACTCAAAGGAATTGGAGGACCACCTCCAACATAGATCTCAAGGGGTCAAACACCTCAGACTCTAGCACCACCTCCTCAGTAGATTTATTATGAAATGGTAATGCACTTACTCAAGTATCATGACATAGAGAATACCATATATCATGTGATCAAGTGTGAATTCAAATGGCATGTTTAGGGTATTACCCAATCAGAGTACAAGGCAACTTAGTTCATGACCAATTTATTAGAGCACACCTATACTTGGTACCAAAATTTTGATTTGAACCAAGTTGTGATTGATTATGATATATTGAAGGAGGCCTTCTTGAAATAATTTGATATTCTTGAGTTTTAGAAACAAGGAATCATGACACTAAAGGAAATTATCCAAGGGCTATTTGAAAGTGTGCACCTATATGATGCACAATTTAAGACCCTCCTTTCTAATCTCCCATATGATATCCACCCTCCCAACATGTGCAATGGTTTATTGGGGGCCTACTAGTACCTTTCAAAAGAGCACTATCCATGAAGACCTTCAAGGATTTCCATGAATAACTTGAATCCATGCTCCAATCCAAGGTAGTAGGTATCATTGACATTAAGATTAGCCTATTTATTGAGGTGCAGATTATGTTAATAGCCTTACAACTATCAAAGATGACTATTGGTTTGGTTCATGATACTTGTAAAATATTTTGGTGTACTGAGTATGAGATGGAGGAGCATAACAAGAATAATTTCCAATGAATAAATTTTCATACCTTACTTCTTAGTTGTGAAGTTTGTCATGGGATGCATGATTCTCAAAACTATCCCCTATTACAGCATGTTGTCAAGTGAACACTAATATCTATTTCAAGATGTGTGATGCTACTCAACAACATATTATCAATTCATTTATGAGATGTGCCAAAATATGGAGAGAGGCACATGGTAGGTGATGACCATAGATGCAAGGTAGGCAAGCTAAAGAAATAAAGGCTATGACTAGCAAAAGACTAGCTATGGGAATCAGTGAGGCATGTGTGGGTGAGGTGGAAGATGCAATGGAAGAGTATTCCTATTGTGATAATATTATAAATGCAAGTTGATTGAGCATTACTAGTATGACTTCCCCATGCACCCAACATGTAGGTATTGTTGGGGACTACATGCAGTCGAGGATTTCTTAGACTTATATAAAAGGTAACTCAAGGTCAGCCTCGTATAGATAAGGGTGCTGCCATGGTGAGGTGTAAGAAAATGGGCTCCCAAGCCACAATATACTTGAAAATAACCACCTAAGGTATAAACCATAACTCAGAGTGGATTTACCACACAGTTGTCTACTACCCTAATAAAGGATCTACACTTGGAATATGGTGAGTCAAGTTATACCAAGTACATAATATGACCTAAGATAAAAGATACACCCTACCCTAACCTAGCATGATAGAAGGATGTCCTAAAAAAATCCATGAGTGTAACATAAAATTTTTAGGGAGAGATCCAACTGGATATAGATTTAGAAACATAGGCAAGTGCCACACATAGGAAATAAGATAGCCAAGAGGTTGAAGTATAGGATTTGACCAAGATATTACACCTCCTATAATCTAAAGGGATGCTACCCCTATTGAAATAATTTATTTTAGAGCATACAGGGAAGAGACTAGAGGAGGTTGTACCTCAAATGATTGAATTTGATGTACTGCATATAGAGTGGGCACATAAAATAAGGCATACTTATAACATAGAGTATGACTAGGAACTACTAATAAATTCCCCTATTGATGGGTGGTTTATTTGTGAGGTCTTTATAGACATAGCCACTGAGGTCAACATTATAACCAAAACCATTTGGGAGAAGATGGGATGGCCACCCTTAAATCCTTCCACTCATGTGATGTTTATGGCCAATAAAACTTGAGTGCAACCTCTCAAGATCTTAAAGGATGTCATTGTATATATTATGGGTACCGAGTTCCAAGCTGACTTTGAGGTAATCAAGTTGGTAGAGCATGATAACTATCCCATGCTCTTACGAAGGACATGGTTCTATGTTAACAACATAGACATACGCTTTAATAAGTTCTACATGAATTTTGAGAATGATAGAGAGAGGGTAGTGATTCCCCTTTCAAGTGATCAAAGGCCTCCATATGTGGAAAGTGTTGTTCTCAAATATACAATCACCATATTTATAACATGACATTGTGGGGCATCGAGAAGTTTAACCCAAGTAACCAAGGAGTGATCGAATGGGAGGAGGGACAATCAACTTCTGATAAAACTAATGTATCATATGATTGATGGGTTGAAGAGACTTATGAAGTTACCTACTGAAGGTGCCACTTAGTATAGGTAATTGAGCCAAGACCAGCTAGAATAGGGATGATTAGGGTTGATTTCACTCAAAAGAAATGGGTTCCCCATGTTAAAAAGGTAGGAAAAAGGGTGTTTCAACTAAGTAAAGGGAAGCTTGTGATGATCCCAAAATATGGAGGGAGCCAGCCTGTAGAGAACTATGTTCATGACATTGAAGTGTGCATTCTTCAGGAAATAGATAGAATGGGCACGCTAGTGCATACATTAAAGAATAATGATACCCATTGGTGGGTAGTGAAAAGGCCCAAATTACTAATATGGAAAGATGTGAAGGCAACAATATGTACTAGGTTTAGAAAGAGTAATGAGGACTTAGACATACCTACTCACTCAGGTGACTTTGACCCAATTATGCATGTGTGTTTGTGTGAAGAAACTTGTATTATCTATGATGAGAATGTGCCCAGAAGCTTGTGGGTGATTGCCTTCTATAAGACTTTGAAAACATGGGTGTGAGTATGGTACATTGTAAATGAAATGCATTAAGAAATAGGAGATTAGGAGGTACTCAAAGAGAGGTTCATGCACACCTTCTCCTTATCTTCATATAATTTAGAGCTAATAGAGCCACTACAATTCATTCACAAGGTAGTGTTTGAGGACACTACCATCCTATAAGAATGACTTAAAGACATGTTTAAGGAGAAAGGACTAGTGCTCCTAACATTTTTTGAAGAAAAGGTGATAAATAGTGATTCTAGTGAAGAGGATGATGAGACCTAGAAGGAGCAAAATTAGAAGGCTCTAACAGGAAGATAAAAAATTGTGCACCTTATAAATGACAGTGCCCTAGATGAATAAGATCTAATGCATATTTGAATTGAAAAAATGGAGGAGAAAAGAAAGTTTAGGAATATCATCAAGAGAGGATGAACCCTACAACATGCCACTCAAGACCACTAAAATAAACATCAAAATAAAAGGCAAGCCAAAGATTGCCACTATAGGTGATTAATGGTCTAAGGTAGAGATGGCATGATTCATCAACCTCCTGAAGGAGTTTTAGGACTTGTTCCCATGTAGCTACTAGGACATGAAGGGAACCCACCCTTCCCTTGGAAAAATGAACATCAAGCTGCTAAATGGCATGAGGCCTATCAAGAAGCACCCATATAAGATGAATCCCAATCTCCATGCAAAGGTAAAAATGGAGATTGATAGAATGTTGGCCATAGGCATCATCTACCCTATAAAAGAGTTTGAATGGGTGATCCTAATGGTCATAAGTATCAATAAAGATGGGTGCATATAGATTTACAAAAACTATATACTTTTGAATGCTACCTACGTCATTGACCCATTCTCAACCCCATTACTGATGACATCCTAGATAACATCATAGGTTGTGAAATATATAATTTCACTAATGATTTCTTGGGTTACCATCAGATGTAGATTGAGGAGGAGGATAAGCCCAAGATAATCTTTATAATTGAATGGGGTTATTTTGCTTATAATGTGATGCCCTTTGGACTCAATAATGTATCAGTTGTATTCTCTATAGTGGTGATCACTGCTTTCAAGGAATTCATCCATATGTTCCTCCAAGTCTATCTTGATGATTGGATTATGTATGGCCTTGTAAAGTACCACTATGATAATTTACATCTCATGTTTAAGAGGTGTATTTATTTTCATATATCTTTAAACCTAAATAAGTGTGTCTTCAAAACCCTTTTGGGACATTGATTGGGCACATCATTTGCATGGATGTTTTTATTATTGACCCTACAAAGATAGCCATCATAATTCAACTCTAGACTCCTCTTATGCAAAAGGATGTTCATGATTTTTTAGGCCATTTTGGCTACTATAGGATGTTTATACGAATCTATACAAAGATTGTAATGCCGCTAAAAGAGATCTTATACAAATATGGCCCATTCTATTAGGATAGGGTAAAAGAAAAGGCTTTTGAAACATTGAAGTTGAAGTTGGCTAGCATGCCAATTCTACAATTTTCATACTAGATTACTCCTTTCCACATCCATGTTGATGCTTCAAGTTTTGCAATTAGCACCATATTGGAACAACTAGGCAAGGGCAAGATGGACCACCCCATCTCCTTTGTAATTAGTAAATTGATGAAAATGGAAAATAATTACACCACCACCGATTGTGAGGCATTGGCAATGGTTTATGCCTTGTAAAAATTTAAGCAATATCTATTGGTGACCCCATTCATCTTTTTAACTAATCATGAGGCACTCAAGTACCTCATGAACAAGCCTATTTTACATGGGCACATATGCAGATGGATAGTCCTAGTCTAGGAGTTCTAGTTTTTCATTGTTATCAAACCTAAAAATCAAAACTTGGGCCTCGACCATTTGTCTTACATAAATTCTAGTGATGTGGTAGCATCGATTAAGGACAAAATGATAGATGCAAAATTATATAGAGGATAACACATCCTTGAAGACTTGGTAGATATTTCCACTTTCCTAATGTTTAGGTTTGTACCCCAAACCATGTCAAATAAGGAGAAGAAGTAACTTGTAGTTCATGCTGCCCCCTTCCAACTCATTAAGGGGGGAACTATACAAACTAGGTAGCGATGAAGTCCTATGTCAGTGTGTTCTATAACATGAAAGGGACACCATCTTATAAGAAGCACATTATGGAATCATAGGAGGCCATTGTGATGGAGATGCAATGGTTCACAAGATATTATAGTCAAGCTTGTGGTGGCCAAGCCTATTCTAAGATGCAAAGGAGTGCACTAAGGCATGTGACATATGTTAGTGCATTAGAAATCCAAACCACTAGGATGGGATACGTCTCATCCCCATATTTTCCCAAGCATCATTCAAGAAATGGGCTATTTATTTTATTGGGCCAATAACTCCTATAGTATGTCATAATGGCGTAAGGTATATTTTATTATCCACTAACTATTTCACTAAGTGGGTGAAGGCCATAGTGACAAAAGATTGCACAACCATGATAGTCATGCACTTTATCTAGGAGAACATAATAAGTTGATATGGGTGCCCATTAAGTATTATTAGTGACATAGGCACTCATTTCATCAATGAGATAGTGTGTATCCTCTTAGCTAAATACATGGTGTCACACCACAAGACCACCCCATATCATCTATAAGAAAATGGTATAGCTAAAGCCTTCAATAAGATCCTAGGAATGTGCCTAAAAAAGATATATGACATTGGTTACAAAGATTATGATGATCACATTTAAATGGTATTATGGGTGTACCACATGACATATAAGTGCCTAAACAAAGCTAAACCCTTTCAATTTGTGTTTGGCATTGAAGCAATTCTCCCCATGGAATTCATGGTGCCATCCTTATGAATTCCATAGATTGGTCACTTAGATGACTAAGAATATTTGAACACAAGGTTGGAAGACTTAGAGTGCTTGGATGAAAAGAATACCCAGGCAAGATAGAGTTAGCAAATCAAAAAGGCACACTAGAAGCTCTGGTATGAAAATCACATCAAGTGCAAGGATCTGATTGAAGGAAAATTAGTGTTGCTCTATGACTCAAAGTACCTTAACCACCTAGGAAAATTGAAAATAAGGTGGATGGGCCCCTACATCATCCAACACATATTGGAAATAGGTTCATGTAAGTTGCACATGTTGTCTGGTGAAATACTCCCAGGGCATTTTAATAGGAACTAATTAAACTGTATAGGTAGTAGGATGGAAATTGTGCCATAAGAACACAAACTTTTTGGTCACTAGTCAATTTTAGTTGAGCTAACTAGAATATAGTTTGGAACAAGCTGAACCATTCCTTTTCTTTTGTTTTTGTCCCTTGTATAGTGTTAAGAGGCAATGAGTGGCGCATGATAGTTGTAAGGACTTATCTTCTAACACTTCATGCATAATTTTAGTTAGGTGAATCAAGCACTTGCACTTCCTAAGAACATGAGGCCATGAAATCTAAGTTATGGGAATTTGAATACAACCTAGCTCTAGTGAATCCATCTAGATTCTCATGTATTATTCCAACAAGGTGATTTGAGCACTTGCATTTTTTAAAGTTCCAAGGATAGACATCTAAGTAGTGGCTATGTGAGACTCATTAGATTTAGAAAATAATAACATAGAACTCTATGCATAAGGTTCCAAATTAAGGGTACTTCCAAGCTTGTATGTTAACTACTCTGGCCTTTCATGCATAATTCCAATCAAGTGAGTTGAACACTTGTACCATCTAAGCACATGAGGCTAGACATATAAGTGGTGGGTATATTAAACTCACTAGATGCAAGTAGAAGATGCATATGATTCATGTGTACAAAGGGAACATTTTAGGGTTCTTGAAGGCCCAATAATGAACTACTCTGGCACTTCTATGCATAATCCCAATTGGGTGAGTTGAGCCCATTTGCTTTCTAAGCACCTAGGGCTAGATGCATAAGTTCTTGGGTGTGAACAAGTTACCAAAATTTGTATATTTAAGAACAAAATGATAAAGTACATAAGTGTAAAGGTAACCTTTACACCATAGTTAGATAGAGGCACATCAATTGATCATGCACCGGAGACCAAAGAAGAAGGTGAAGATGCTCAAGAGGGTTGGGTGTAAGGAAAAAAGTGAAGATACATAATTTGGTAGTGTGTAAGAGAACTAGGAGAGAATATAAAGTGATGGAGGGCTAGTGTAAGGGATTTATATGGGGTAGGATGGGCTAAGGCTAAAAAAGCACAAGAAATTGACCAAAATAAAGAAGCATGCTTAAATTGAAATCACAACTAAAAGAGAAAGCGGAACCAAGGAGGCTAAATCATGTGCATATGAGGCACTATGCTTAAGTTACCATAAAGAAGGTGAAGTTCATACCAAGTGAATAAGTGTAGGAGAGAGATCATCTAAGATAACTGACATCCAACTAGGTTTGAGTGGGAAGTGACCATTTGAAATAAATGTCACTTCACCAAATTACCATTAGAGACCATTCAATGAATTAGTGGTGGAGGTAAAAAGATATGCAATTAATGCATTAATGACAAAGGATTTTGGTGCATTTTGGTGGATTTTGCATTTTTAAAGAAATCTAGGCATCACCATGCCATAAAGCACCTATGTTAATGATGATAGATAAGGAAATGATATAAATTAGCAAGCAACAAACTTGTTTAGGTTATAAAGTTTACATTGGCTTAAGATTAAGAGTGAACCTAAGTGAAAACTAGAGAACTGAGGTGCAAATACCCTATTCCAATGATAATTTGAGCACTTTTAGGCATGAGTAGTGAACAATTGCATGCTAAGAAGGATCTCATTCATAGTAAGTTTGATTTGGAAAAGTATGAAGAGAGGTTCTTATAGAAATAAGGTAGGTAGTAAAGTGAGTGGATGTCTTAGCCACCATTCAAGGTTAGTGAAGCTTGAAAGCCAAAGGAACAGTCACAAATCTCATGACTATAAAAGTGCCACCACTATTCAAGGCTTTAGTAAACCACACCTTCTACATTTTAACACAAGCAGGTTGAGGATGGTGAAAAAATGAAAGGGATCGAGCTATAATCCAATATAGTAGGACCTAAAATAGGCACATATAACATGTGAAGTGGCCACTACAAAAATAACATCACAATGAGCATAGCACAAGTGGACATTGAGGTGCTCACCAAAATGTCCTACCAAGTAATGTAGTTCCCTTTAGAGGTTGTGATAGGGGAGGATTAACTCTCTTTTTCACACATATACCAACTGAAAGAGTACAACCATCACACATCAAGTCATCTATAGTACTTATCACAAGATTAGATGGTAGACATAGGATGGAAGATGGTGCAAGGTGATGTCTTGTTTGATGTCTCAATCTAGGAAAAATTGACTACTTCCAACACAACTCAACTTTATAAGTTACTATGATTTAAGAAGCTAGATGAGATGGTATAGTTCCTAATCACTTGCATCTATAATAACCACATCTACTTCATAGCAAGGTACATGAAGATTTTTGTATAGTTGATAAAGAGAATAATCAGGCTTCTAGACATCGGTAAAGACATCTATCAGATGATCAATGATGATTAAGAGGTGGAGTACATAGCCTAGCTCCTAAAGTATTTTAAAGGGGGTTGTGTACTCCGCATAAAGGAGTGCAAAGACCTAGGCATGAGGGTAGTAGTGTGACTTATAAGCTCCAAGCAATTTTTAGGTGGGCAATGGACTAATGTGATTAAGGCATGCCTTTGCATCACCTATCACATAGTACATGGCATATAGTTCAACATTGCCAAATTCACCTTCAATGATTTTTTTAAGAATGCACAAGAGTGCCATAGGGAAAAGGGAACATTCATATGGGGATCCATCCTCATTCTCATTGTCATGGAGGAGATTGGGATTCTAGATGGGGATGAGCACAATGTTTGGGTTCATCCAAAGCAAAATAACTCCCTAATGTAGAAGTATAAAGACTTCACAATCCCACCTTGTTTTAGTGCCAAATATAAGACTCGTGTCATGGGGTGGTATGATAAATACATATAGGCCTTCAAGCTAGAATGGTACATCCCTTAGGGGCTCCCTAAGAGTATGTTTAGAATGGTAATATTTGTCATAATGACACACTATTATGTAGTTTGCTTGTTTCTAGTAGATGGAAATATGCCAAGGTGGCTAAATATAACCTACACATTTTCAATAAGATACTTTATGGATGCACTATTTTGGATCCCCAATGCATAATAGTTAGACATTCTAGCCAAAGAACTAAATATGGAGAGGTACAGGATGAGGCATCAGTTCACTTGCACAAATGGGAAGGCCATCGAGGATAAAGAAGATGAATTAGATTGCTTAGATATCCACCCTCTTTAGGAAGCAAGTATACTTGGCCACATCCATAGGCTCTACTATGAGATGAAGCCATGGAAGAAGGGCATCAACAATAAGTAGAGTGAAGACCTTCTAATCCAGATCGATGATGAAGGAACTTTGGTGCCAAAAGAGAAGAATATGTCTCCCAAGAAGAAGAGGGGGGGATTTGGAAGAGACAGAGGAGTGAATAAGGCTTAAAATCAACTCAAAATAAGAGGCCTCTCCTTTGACCTCCACAAATAAGTGCATTTGATTCATGCCAAAGGATTCCCCTAGCATAAAGAATAAGGGGAAGGTTCCTCCTATAGTACCTAGGATAATCTTATTTGAAATAGATGAGGAAGAGGAGTTAGAGGAATAAATAGTTGGGAGGGGCGTATACATAGTGCATGAGGAATATGACTCCTTGTCAAATGAATGGAGCACTTCTCTATCCCCTTAGACTGAATTGGAGAATAATATGCAAAGATGGATAAAACACAACCTTAGTGATGTCAACATATAGAAGGCACTAGAGATGGAGGAGTGAAGAGAAGAAATGACAAAGGCTGAAATGTCAAAAGAAGCCATATGATGGTTGAGGCTAAAGAGTGAAAGAAATAAGTGGAAGAGCATAAGGTGTAGGATATGAAAGGAAAAAATGAAGGGGAAATATGTGAGAATCCTAGTGAAGTGGAAGTGCATGGAGAAATAATACCTTATCTATACCAACTGAAGAAGAGTTAAAGCACAAATGGAAGTAAATGGTCTTAGACCAAAAGCACATTAATATAGTACTAAATTAGAACCACAAATGAGATTCCATAAGGGCCAAAAGCATGTCCCATTCTAAAATTGATCAAATCGAGACTGAGGAGATAAAGGTAGAAGAGAAGAAATGCAAGGTGCAAGCCAAGAAAAGGAAGGCTAAGAAGATAAAAGCCAAAGAAGAAAAGGCCAAAAGGAAAGAAACAAAAGAAAATGTGGCCTAAGAAAAAAGGGTCAAAATAAAGAAAGAGAGATAGGAAAAATTTTCCACTTGTGTGGAACCTAGAAAGGAGAAATCAACCGAAGAGGTGCCTAGCACCAACTTTATCTTGGCAAAGGAAACTACACAATAGGCACACCCTAGTTCTATAAGGGTGCCTAAAGACAAATAAGGCAATGTTGGCACCTCAAAAAAATAAAAAGAGAAGATGGTAGAGACCCCGCTTGAGAAGAGGAGAGTAAGGTTGGTACCAAGGAGGTTCATGCCAAATTAATAGAATGAGAAGAATAAATAGATTAGGGGGAAAATTTTGATGAATAACCCCTAAAAGAAAAGATGTCAAGACTATCACCAAAGAGAGAGAAGAGTTAGACCAAGGGGAGAAGTCTGATGAAGAACCCCTAAGAGAAGAAAAGGTAGTGGAGAAATCCCTAGCACTCATGGAGGGGAATAGGATCACAAAGAGGTAACCATCAAAGATGAGGAGTATGGGCTGAGCTATAGGGAGAAAGTGTAGAGAGGGTTCACCCATGATGCCAAATTTTATATGATGGAGTATGTGCCCCATCAAACTACCATGACCTTGATGCACTATCAAGTTTCTTGGGACCTTGATTGCTACATGGACAAACCTCAGTTTGAGATGTCTATGAAAGTGATTCAAAGAAATAAGAAACTAGAAGAGAGGCATGACTAATATCTCATGAATCTTAGGGATATGAACCCTATGAGTTTGGCTAATTCCCTCCTCAAATTGGCCTCTAAAGTGGCACACAAGAACATTGTAAATGGTGTTCACACTGCTAGGTAGAAAGACATTAAACTTAAAGTATAAGAAGAGATAAAAGTGATGAAACTCAAACTCCAGTAGCTGGTCAAGTGCATTAAAGAAGTTGAGCCATCCATTTTGGATGGTGTTAATACTTTAAAAATGCAAAAGGTTGATAAGGTTTGTGTGCTAGTAGAACAAAATCTCCCTTGGATGAAGTTGACATTAGATAAACAAGAATACCCAAGTGAAGCCATCATAAGAGAGCTAAAAAAAGTCTCAATGTGGTAGAGGATATCTTTGCCAAGCTAGAAGAGGGTGTAGAATAAGTGGATGTCATATTTTACAACTTCACCACTCAAATGTCAATCATCAATGCACACTTTCAAAAGGAAAAAGAGGATAAGGATGCTTTGGTGAAGCATGCATTAACTATGAGTAAGACCAAGTGCATCCAAGTTATGGTGTAGGTTAATACCTTAAATTCCTAGATAAAGACCTAGGAGCAAGACCTAGAGGCACTCTTTCATGCCTTTTAGATAGAGGCAAGTGAATAGGGGGATATTTTAGATGGCAGGGTAAGAAGAGTGAAGGAAAGGATGGAAGCCTTTAAGAAAGAACTAGAGAACATAGATTTACTCATAATTGAGGCTACATCAACAAAAGTAAAAGGTGCCACTAAATAAATCAAGCTAAGCATTTAGGGATTTGAAAACTTCAAGGTGGAACTATAGCAGAGCATGCCCAAATTTTGCATAGTAAATTTGTTGAAAGACTAATCTGACGGCGAACTGGTAATTTTCTATGGGGTAATGTTTGGACCCTTTTTGTGATACTTATTGGACTACACCAACTTTGCACATCTCAATGTATGGTAGTCCTTACAAATGATTACTATTTTGAAATATTTAGTGCTAACTGAAAGAATCTTTGATGATCTTGCATCAGCTGGTAAGCAGTTACTTAACACTTAGGTTTCTAGGGACATCCCTTTGAGTTCTTGCACATGGAGGTTGGAGAGTGTGAGTGTTATATTAGTAGTGATGATAGTATAAATTTAGTATATGAACATGTTGCATTATGAATGTTTACCCAAAGATTAATGGAATCTCTATTTAACGTAACAAACCCTCATTAGTCTAGAAATTATTCTAAGTATTGAGATAGGCATGCACCTAAGCCTTGACCCCTACACTTAGGGTGTTATCTGGATGAATGAGCCTCTGAGTATGAGTTATTCCCCTATTTCACTAAGCACCTAAATGGAACTTTACTTACTATTTGAAATACTTGTACCCCTAGAAAATTAGAACTAGTCTAATACCAACTTGTGCCTTATGACCTAAACTAGTCCCCTTGAATAGGCTCATGCCTATTGATATTACCTAGAATATCCTTGTGACAATAGACCACCTAAACCTAGTTTTTCAATGATTAATTCCCATATAGACTAAGGTTACACCATGTTTCAACTAGCCCAATGCAAGCCTCAGTCCCTTTATTATTGCACTTTAGGTGAGTGCACAAGGCTTATGCCTTGTGTGAAATTGATGCCAGTGTAGTAGTGCATTTAAATTTTGTGTACCACTAAATTTTACTATGGTTTAACCTAATTTTATCAAGTATAAAATTTACTTGGATTGATTACTAAATGCATGACTAAGCATATGAGCTAAACAAGGAGAATTTTCTACAACATTGTGAAATAATGTATACTACCTAACTACACTTGAAGCAAAATCTCTCAAAATCCTAATGAACATTATGCACTTTTGTAAATATATTACATGATTTATTTTAAATATTATAAAAACTCAAAAATCTAAAAAGTATCAACATGTACTTATCCCATCAGCTCCTTGGTACATACATTGTTAGTTCTATGCTGGTAGATGGCAAATCAATATTTCCTATATACACATATGTTTCAAACATATTTTGAGTATGATATAGGCATACACATATACATAATATATTCATTTATGTATGTTGGGCTTTCCCTCTACTCACATCACTAGGACATTGGGGGCATTCACCTATATGATCATGATACATACAAGTTATAACATTCCATGGTCATTTTAGATTATCATGTTTGATCTCATATATATACTTACACATGCCTTTATCCATGTCTATATCTTTCATAGTGTACTTTATATGTAACAAATATGTCTAAGGAATAGTATGATATCTTTATGTTGGTTTATTATGTTGTCATTTGTGTACTTCCTTGAGTTCATGCCTTATTATTATCTTGATTGTTTGAGCATTATAATATGCTCCATTATTTGTGGTGCATGTGCCTTTATTTTTCTATTATTGACATTTAAATATGTCACTGCTTGTTATATGGAAATTTTAGTATATTATTTTTTATTTTTTGAGAATTTGACTAAGTCATGTCCATCTAACTGTGCAACATTTTGACATGCCCCTTGTTTGTGGTGTCCTTATACCATTATCTTTTGACTTAATTCTAAGTGCTCTTGTGTGTGTGCTTGGTTGCTTATTGATATTGTATTTTTACTATTTACATGCTTTCATGATCATTATAAAGCATCTTAAGCATTGATGTGATCATATTCTATGTGATTCAATGGTACATTTACCTAGACATGTCTTTCTATATGTTACATGGTTCATTCATAGTTATATGGTTATCTTATCCTTTTAAGGTGAGGTAACTACAAGTTTATATCTTCCCTCACCTCAAAGGGGGGGCATGTCATAGAGGCATGGCTTCCACATATTCAAACTTTTATATCTTGTGAGGACATGTTTTAAAAAAATGTTCTCCACACTTATTCAATTTACAACATACCTATATTAAAGTGGGGGCATGTTTGGAAGCATATTCTCCATATTGTCACTTATATACATTTTCATATTTATCCATATATAATGGGGGCATCTTTTGGAAACATGCTATTCACACTTACACAATTCTCAAATTAGATAGATTCATTATTATATGAGTCAAATACACATTTGTGGCAGAATTCTATACATTAGTACCATTTTTATACACAATTTCAGCATGAGAGATTTATAAGATGCATATGTTATGTAATGTGCACCTAATATTGAAAAATCAAATCAATTTTAGATTATAAACACTTTTAGGGACTATCATCACGCATCAGTTGGAATTTTATGGATTATATTGAGCCAATCTACTACAGTAGTTAGTTTGATTTTGGTATTGTTAAGGTGATTTGATCACTCAATCCTACCAAGTTTTTAGGTTGACTTGATTACATCATCTAGCCTTACTAGATAAATAGTATGGGTTGACTTTGTTCACTCATGCTCACCAACTTATAAGTATGATTCGGTTTTATGGTTGTACTAATATCAACTATTAGGTGGTAATTCATCTTTTTTCCAAGGTTGGGAACATGTGTCCTCCAATCTCTCTATATCTTTAGATATATGAACTTTTCCAAATTTTATATTTTTGTCCTAATTCTAGTTTTAGTGATTTATAATCATATATCTTTCAAATCAAATTTTCAAAAGAGAATACGATTGAATCAACACATAAGTATCCTCTTAAACCTTGCTCTCTTTCAATTTTAATCATTTCAATACTTTAATTAAATATGATTTATTCACTTAAATAAATAGTGATGTGAAAGATAATTATTAAAATTATTAATCTAAACTTTAATTCTAGTGAGTAGGAAACTATCAAAGTAACATTATCCTAAGTAAATATGGTTATTCACAAATTAAATAAATAAAAAATAATGTCAATGATAAGTAATCCAATCAAATATGATTACCAAAAAATGTTACAAAATATAATTAATAGAAATTTAATAAATTTTTTAATACTATTAACTAATAATCCATGAAATTTAGAGCAACCCAAAAAAATATATTTACTTTCAAATTAAAGAAGTAAATAATTATCCAAAAAGAAGTAAATAATGATACAAAGGATAATTATTAAATACAAGTTTAATTTTAAGGATTTTGAACCGTAATAACATCCCCAATAAATATGGTTTCCCAAAAAATTAAATAAATAATGGTATGAAGCATAAGTATTAAAAATATTAACCTAATGTTTAATTCTAACTACAATAAATCCAAGGAAATAAGTTAAAGTATAATTTTAAGAGTTAATAATTCATAATTCATATATGTTAAATATATATTTGTTAATTATGAAAATATATTAATTTTGATGTGTTTATATAATAGATAAACTGAGTATTAAATATAACCATCTAATGTATTATATCTTTAATGTTATTAAAATAGTTATATTAATTTTAGTTTTCATTAAAATGTTAATTAAATATTAAATATAATGATTATATGATAATATTTTTATTTTTTAATTGTTAATTATAATTTATATTTTCGATAAATCGTATTTGATCAAAAAATTTAAAAATCTATTATAAATATATAAATTGTATTTAATATTTATTTCTTTTATTATTAACTATATTAATATTTCAAAAAATAAATTATTAACCCAAAATTTAATTATAATAGTTAGGAACTTATCATAATAAAATCCCAAGTAAATATGGTTATCTAAAAATTAAATAAATAATATTATGAAACATAATTGTTGATATCTTTCTACCTTTGGACCAAAAAAAAGAATCAACTCTTGCTTGTAAGCACTTGAATAGTATCCTTGTCATCTTCATGAGTATTTAGGATGTTGTGGTATTTTAGGAGAGAGTCAGTAGTCATTTGGTTTATAGGCAACATGTTTATATGGTCCGCTAATGTCAAAAAGTGTTGTGGTAGTCACCATCTCATGTTATTTGAACTTGTGTCAAGGTTTCATATTATACTGACTATGTCTAAGAGTCTACACCAAGTATTAGTGTGATATTCATGAAATAAAATCACACATAATAGGGTGACCTATGATATTGCATCCCATGATCAGTCATGTGTTAATTAAAGCATGCCAAGAACCTACAACATATGGTAAAATTAGAGGGATTGAAGCTAATATGAGGGAATGGTAACCTTGTTTGGAGCCTTTAGCATATTTTAAGGTTTTTTAGCAAATATTAAGGTAAATAATTTAATTATTATTGCATTTGATATCATATATGTATTGCCTTAGAAGGATGTTCAAACCATGTGAATAGTGTTAATATCCCCCTAAGACATCATTCAACCACCAAAGTCACCACTAAGGGTAAAATGTCCCCCAAAAGTCTCATAACCATGGAAAAGTCATTATAGGTTGGTCTTATATGTAGAAAAGGGTATTTTAAAGGGTCAACCATCCTTAATTCACCATAGAATGTCCCCACACATTTGAAAAGTGACCTTTCAGCTTCTATCCATTTGTACCCTTTGGTTTAAAAGTGTATGACTTCTCATTTCCCTCCTTTTGGCCTTCAATGGGTTCCCAAGATCTCAAACATGAAAAAATGTAGATAAAATATGTTTTCTAAGTGTTTTAAAGACATGTACAGATGGGTATGGTTAGGCTATGTTAAAAAAGGTCATATATCTCATGGAGGACTCCTTGAAATCATTATAAAAGATAATCCATGCTCACTAAGCCAAAAGAAAGGCAAAAAATGAAGTAAAACCTCCATCAAGCTCTTGGAAAGCTTAAAAAGGCTAGTTTTAGGTGAATGGTATGGTCTGTATAGGCTAATTCAGAGACTAAGCTCTTGGTAAGAGGTAGATTCTCTATTGGTCTTATAATTAGTGGTATTAGTTTGTAGATCAAAGCCTTGGAATTTATGAACAATCATTAAGACCCCCAAGTGGTCTTAAACCCTCCTTAAACCCTAACATCAACTTGATGGAATTAAAATTAAAGGAAATGGCTCCAAATATATTAATCTACCATCGAAACACATGGGTCATGTTCCATACTCCATGAAGGGTCTCTACACATAGTTTGATGGTATAGTCACTTGTACGGATATGAAAAATGTTGGGTTTCACAGAAGTTTCAAGCATAGAAGTAGGGATTTAAGTATGTTAATAGTTAAATATCATGGAGAAAAGTTTTTTGGATTGTTTCACAACCCCTCAGGTCAAAAAATCCACTCATCTTCCCTTGAGGGTGCTTTTATAGATATGAAAAGCAAGACAATCATAAGGTGTTATGAGAAAAAGGTAGTATGGTCATTAAATAAGGATGAAACTATCTTATTTGGTATAAGCAATAACATAACATGGCTTGGAGATCCTAAAACATGATCATTAACCTAGTTTTAGAGTTATAATGAGGTATCATGGCCATTCTAATGTCTAGTATCAAGAATAAGCCTAATTGCCTTATAGGCCTAGTTAACCAATGTGAGAGGATCATAGGAAGTTTTGAGATCTGTAAGGTATATAAAAAAGTTTTTTTGATGACCAATGAAGACACATAAGTTATCTAATATTCATAAATATTTTTATGACTATGTAATATCTTCTAAAGACACCTATAGCCCTGTCAACACATGCCCATTATGAACTCTCAAACTTTTCAATATTATCTCAAGGGTATAAAGAGTCGAAGCCACTTCACTTAATGTTTAGAATAGTTTGGATTTGATTGGAATGAATTTAACTCTATTTAAGTTTGTTTATCAAAAAATAATATTGTTTATCATTGTTTAAACTTCAAGGTATTGGGGCAAATTTACAAAGTTTCAATATGCAGAATTCTCAAAGGGTTTGATCTAGGAAGGATGTCTTAACAGGTTTGTGGATAGTGTGATTTTTGTCTAGAAGTGTCCCATGTTATAATGAAAGGCCAAATAAGCTATGAGATCATTCATACACCCTAACACTACAAATTCAAGTTCCATGTCAAAGGAGAAAACTATGAAGTATGCACATGTTTATAAAGAAAGGACAGATTCTAAAGGATTTAACTTGCATCTCTATGATTCTAAAGTCATATTATTGCTTGAGACATAATTTAAAGGGCTATATAAGGTCTATGGATTCTTTAAGTCCTCCAAATGAGGATATATGACAAGATTTTTAGGGATCCTACTATTATTGAGAACCATGCTAATTTTGAGTTGTGGTGGAAAGATTGTTAAAATCATTGATGCTTGAAGTTGTAGGGCCTTCATGGAGGTAGGATAGTATCGGGATGGTGAAGGTAAGATCCAAACGTGGCCTTATTAAACAAAAAGGAACATATGGACAATAATATATTAAGCTACATATGTAGAATTGGCTAAACATGATTGGGACAATCAACATGAATTTTTAGTTCATCTTTGGAGGTTGTCCCAAGGTTAAGGGTAGAGTTCAAGAGTCACATCAACCCTCCATACCCATAGATAAATTATAGCTTGGAGAAGTGTTCAAAAAAGAGTAAGAATTTTATGAACATTTTAACACTTTATGAAGAGGTCACAACCATGATTCAAGTCACTCTCTCTGAGGTTCCAGGTCTATGACCAATTCCAAGGCTACTAATCAAGCTAATGACCTTCTTGAAAAGTAGGTCTAGTGTTGAGTGAGGATGAAAAATTGTCCAAGAGTTCTAAGACCTACATAGAGGTGAGATAGAGTGAGAAAAGGGGAAAACACAAGTTACCAAGGTCAATTACATCAATTGGTTTGAGAACCCTAACATAAACTAATGATGGCCATAGCAGGTCTAAAGAGGAGGAATGATAAAGATAGAGATCCATGCCAATTTGAGATTATATAGAGGGTTGATTTTGAATATAATAGATTCTAATAAGGTTTTGAGACCACCATAATCACCTACAGGTGGTGTTACACCTTAAAGATCAATTCAGGCCTATAAGGTCTAAAACCTTACATAGGCCCTTAGACCTCCAACTCCACTCTTATGACAAGAGAGTTCCTCAGGAAGATGTGGAGATATAGAAGGTGGAATATTGATATTATAGGTCTTAAAAAAGGTTTCATAGGTAGGGGAAGATAATAAAAGTGCCCTTTTAGCCTAATAAACCTCCTTGAGCTCTCCCATCACAATATACCAACTCGAGTAATAGGTTATTATGTTCATATATTACATAAAGAAGTGTATGGGGCCAAATTATATTATGGAAAGTTGAGGAAACCTATGTAATTATCATCCATGATAAAGAGAGTTGGATTTAGGGGACCATCTTAATGAATGATACTTAAGACTATAATTATACCTAAACTACCTAAAAGAAACCTGAGAGGGACCAATTTTTGACCAAATCTCATCGGATAAGGTGCATGGGGTAAAAATATATTAGGTAAAATTTTGGGGGTATATACACTCAAGATTCATGAAATTAAGTCTCCAATCTAGGGTTTGTGCTTTATGAACCATTGTTAAGATGGTTGGCCATTCCAAACTCCCTAAAACCTAGAATAAGACCTGATAAAGAATATGAGCCCACAAAGTACTAAAAATGGACTTAAATGACCTTGAATTCCCTTGGATGACATTATCAAACCTCATAGATACCTATTGAAGTAGTTACTTGGCATGTGTGAGGAAAAAAATAGAAAATGGCCTAAAAGTACATATTTTTGGATGTTTTCATGATGTTTGAGCTATTTGAGCTCCTTAACTAGATGAATAGACCTATTAGACCTAATTAGAGGTAAAATAATCTCATAAAATACTTAAAGAGACTCTCATGGTGCTAAAAAGAGTTTTTAAACTAAGAAACAAAGATTAGATGAAGAATATCTTTTTGTTTTTATAAGAAAATCGAGGTTTCTGACCTTGTATAGGCCATCAATGGTATAGAAACTTCAAAAATACCATTTAGGTTATTTGACTGTAGTATTGAATGGCCATCTAAGTGAAGAACATGTATGTTGCAGGTTTATATATTATGAAATAGATCACCTATAGAAGTTATAAGTTTGATAAAAGATTGCAAGTATTTGATGGTAGAAATGAACATTAGGGAGTATGAATATGAGTTTCACTCTGGTCCAACATGAGAGAAGCCTTGAAGAATTCAATCATAGCATGTAAATTTTCCAAGAAATCATGGTTTGATACATATTAAAGAGGTAATGGAGCATGATGATTATTGGAGGTATCATGAAGGTCAAGATGTCAAAGGAATCTCTTTATAAATCCTCATTTAACCACTATGCCACCTTCTATAAAGGCCATTATGCCACCAAGTCAATGCATGGGTAAAATTATGAGACTATTTGCTTAATCTCATTCATGTTTTTAACTATTTTTGGATGGCTTATGGTCATTATGGGATCTCCAATCCATTTCTATGCCATATTTTCCCTCTCTTTCTTTATCATGTTCTATAAATTGGGCTTAGAAAGCCATTGTACACATCCCTCTACTGGATATGGAGAAACTCTACCCATTTATATCTTTAATCCTTTGATCTAATATAAGGATTGATTTAACCTTATCTATACTATTTTCTAGTGTGTTTAGGACTTGTTTTATTTACATTAGTGTTTGAATCTTTTCTCCCTTTGTAGGTCCTTGTCTCTCACCTAGATACTAGTGGATTAGTCTTATGCAAGTCACATCGTGTGTGAAGGTGATTATTATCATGATTAGATTGGGAAATTATTGGTAATGTCTTTTATCATACCTTTCATTCATCACCCTCAAGTTATAGCCATTTGACATGGTCTCCATGTGAATTACTGATGTATAGGAGTCCTTTTGGAGAGATTGTATTAGTGATTATCCCTTGTTCTTTCAGTTAGTGATGTTGAATGATTAAGTAAAGGAGACCTAATGTATTTTTGCATCACCTCCTATATTTTAGAGTTTGTTTTCAAGTATTTTATATTCTTTTTCCTTGGTAAGACAACTAAGCTTAGTGATTTGAAAATAGATGATGCATCATGGGAGCTAGCCCCAAATATAAAGACTCACATCATTCATTAGGCTACCAACACCTAGAGGTGATTCACTTGTTTAGTTGGATGAGGTAAGTTTCAAACCCTTACCTCAAGGATGTAATCTAGACTAATAACAGTTTATGGCACACCTGGTGGGACTAGAATTCAAGGACATTGGAAAACTTACTCTCAGCATTCAGTGACCTCAACAAGTTTCAAAAATTTTAGTGGCAGATTAGCACTCAACTTTCATGCCAAATTTCATCACAAGGTCTACATACAAGGGTAAGTAAGCTTAATTTATTAAATTGTCTTTGAATTTTTCTAGAGGAAAGAGGTACCCTAGGTTCAATCCCTATCCCACACCCCCACTCCTTCTATCTCTATTCAACACAACCCTATTTTAACCCCTACATATACAATGGATAGACCTAGAAATAAGGCCTTTGTACCATTAATTGATGGAAGCCCTCTGAACCTAAACCAATTTGATGAGATTCTTGTATCTTGCCTTTAAATCCTCCCATACTTGATAGGAGAGAACTTTACCACTCCTATTGAACATATCATAGACATTGTAAACCTTTGTTCTGTGCATAATGTGACTCAAGAAAATGTAGTGATGAGGTTTATAGCTACCTCCTTGAAAGGAAAATCACTTCAATGGTATATATTTATATCACCTACCTCCATCAATACTTGGGATGAGTTTGGGGAACACCTATGCAATCACTTTAAAGGTAGAAGTGACCACTTGTCCCTACTAGATCAATTGACCACAATCAAGAGGACCCCTCAAGAGTTTATGGTGGAATTCAAATATAGGTTTAATAAAACTTGGGATAAGATCCCAATAATAGTTACACCTACCCATAATTGTGTATTCTTATACCATTTGAGATCCCTCAATTATGATATGGCAATCATGATTCAGTCAATGGGTGGGAACACATTGCCTGATGCCTATGAAGTGGAAGTAAGGGTATAAAACTATCTTATTCAAGAAGGAAAAATCAAAATAATGCCTCTTATTACATTGTTTTTAGAGATGCATCCTCCTGATCCTACCATTTCCCCCATACCTACACCAACAAATAATGAGCAAGTAGATGCTAGTCAGGCAGATAGATTGGTCAAACTTGAAGGGTTGCTCAAAGTACAAAACAATAAGATAGTGGCCTTGGAGAGACAATAATTTAAACCCCATATACCCTACCAAACTCATCAACCTTACAAATTCCATAGACCTCCATACTAGCTTAATCCTCAAGGGCAAGGGTAAATCACTCATGCAAGGCCATAAACCAATTTTAATCCCAGCTCTACCAACACTTTTAGAGCATTAGGTCTCACTCAAAATAACTATCTTTAAGAATTTGAATGGTTTACACCTTGGGGACCACCTCATGAATAAATTATCATCTCAATTGAAGGTGTTAATCAAGCTCCTTGTATACAACACAATCAAGTTCCTCCTATCCAACATAAAGAAGTTCCTCATATGCACATGGAGAAGTACCTCTTATGACTAAAGATGAATTTATAAATAAATAAGGAGTGGGTGGAGAGAATACTCAATTAAATTCTACATTTGTCAACTTTTAAGAAGGAGAAAATACTTTAGGATATTATGTAGTTAATCATTTTGGAGGTACATCTAAAGTGGACAGCCCTATTACAGCTAATACAAAGGCTAAAAGAAGGGTAGTGGGTGGTGACTTAGAGGTATGGATAAAAATCCTTCACCTTATCAACAACTTTAGAAGACTAATGAACAATATGCATACTCTAAAACCAAAGCACTCCAAAAGGGTTAGAATGAGAAGGGTCCCTTTATACCTCATTTCACACAAGTTCCAAGTAGTGTCTCTACTCCTAAATTATAGTCAAAGGTTGGTGGACATCACATAAACATTTTAAAATAGATTAAGAAGTCTCATGCCACCATAAAAATGTGGGACACATTGCTTATTCTAGGTCAGAAAGACCTTCTTCAAGAAGAGTTGTCAAAACTCAACATCTCAAACAAGCAAGCAAAGAATGAGGGAATAGTCCTTACCAATACCAGTCAACCTAATGAAACCCAACCAGCCAAGGTAGAAAAACCTATTACCTTATATCTTTATGTCATAATAGGGTATTTATTAATACATAACTATATGATATATAGTGGGGAAAACACATTTATTATGTCAAATTTAATAGCAAATAAATTGGGGTTAAAATATGAGCCTAATTCTAAGGGAGTCTTGAAACTAGATGGGTCTCCTACCAAGACAATTGGTGTAGTTAGGGAAACAAATAGTATCATATCTTCTTGCCCCAATTGCATCATATCCCAAGATCTTGTTTTGGTTGATTTACCCTATTATTTTTCATTAGGTATATTTAGGGACTTCATTACCAAGATAAGAGGCTACCTATAATTACATTGGTTGTATATGGTCTTTATAAGTAGGTATGGGACCAAATCCACCATTAGGTCTAAGCTAATCTCTAAGTTTTATTTAGATCCCTACATTTCTAGCTTATCAAACACCAACTACACTATTATTGATGAAGATGAACACCTTGATGAGCAATATCTAGTTATGCCATTTGAGGGCATATCAGACCTACTCCTTGATGAGTAGGGGATAGATAAAAATGGGTATGATAATTAAAATAGAATTGAGGAAGCAGGCCAAGGGATATATTTTATACATGAGGAGGAATCAGTCATACCAACTCTTACCAATCTAAGTCAAGATAATAATGGAGTGTGGAAACTATTTTTTGATGGGTTTAGGTTCAAGAATGGAAGTAGATTAGGTATGATTCTTATTTCACCATATTTAAAAAAATTATTTTCTACCATAAGGTTTCAGTTTAGTTGCACATGTAATACAATAGAGTATGATCCCCTCACTCATGGGTTGTAACGGGCAAGGAAAAGAAGTGTGAAGCTTTTACAAGCTTATTGGAGATAGCAAATTAGTAGTCCACCAAGCGAGAGGGTAGAATACAGATAATAATCCAATATTAAAAGGTATATAAACACAAGGTTTGGGACCTCATATATAACTTTAATACCTTTGACATCCATTCAATCCCAAGAGAAGATAACCAGCATACAGATAGGTTGAAAGCTATAGGGGAACAATATGACATCCCAAGTAAAGTCAAGAACCTAAGGAATAAATCATAAATCAAGGTAGTATTAAAACCATAAGTACCTAATAATGAATTCATCTAGTAGGTCTTTGACATTGATAGAAAGATAACATGATTCTTACAATAAGAGGTAGAATTATCCTCAAGTAATCAAGGTAGACTTAAACAACAATATGGTGACTAGATTGTTTAGCTGAATACAAACAAACTTCCTAAGGGATTAGTGACCCTTGAAACATTTTTTATTAATATGGCTGGTTGAAAATAGATAAGTTTAGTGTGTTAAACAAGAAAAAATATTATGAGAGGGTCACCATTTTTAAGGATAGATTACTCAAACTAGGAAAGGTGAATACTAGAGAGGAGATAATTACTTTCATATAGATGTGTAAGGAGTTTTAAAACATATTTACTTAGGAATAAAGTGACTTAAAAGTATTTGACCCTAGTTTAGCAAAACATACCATAGATTTGGAGGTAAGTGTCAAACCTGTGAGATAGATACAAAGCACTATCAACCTCAAAATTGAGTTCCTTATGAAGAAATGATTGACTAAACTAATTTAGTCCAACATTATATTCAACATCAAGAACTCTTCATGGGTGGCTAACCTTGTGCCTACAATAAAAAATAATGGGGATATAAGGTTATGTATAGACTTTAGGGATTTTAAAATGGTGTCATTGAGAGACCATTACCCCTTGTCATCCATGGATCAGATCCTTCAAAAGGTTACAGGTTCACAATGTTTCTCCTTTCTTGATGCGTACTCAAGGTATAACCAATTATTAGTGAAGGAAGAGGACCAACACAAGACTACCTTCACTAATTGGAGCACCTATGCTTACAAAATGATGTCCTTTGGGATATCCAATATAGGAGCCACCTTTCAAAAGGAAATGGATGTAATTTTATAGGGACTAATCAATGATATGGTACTCATATATCTTGATGACATTAAAATATTCTTAAAGGATGTAAAGGACCACTTGACAAACCGAAGGATGATATTTGAAAGGTGTAAGTAGTATGGGGTCTTTTTGAACCCAAAGAAGTGTTTTTTTATAGTCTATAAAGGAAAACTTGTGGGCCACATTGTGTCTAAGGAAGGCCTCTCCATACAAACCAATAGGGTAAGTAGAATTATATCCCTATCATTTCTTAGACATAATAAATTAATACATAGGTTCCTAGGTAAGATCAATTTCATTAGAAGGTTTATTCCTAGATTTATTGAGTTGGTTAAACCCTTGACCTCTATGATCAAGAAACATAAAAACTTCACTTGGAATAATGAAGGAAAGAGGAGTTTTGAATCAATCAAACATGGTATTTCCCAAGCACCAACTCTCCTTAACCTTAGTTTATGAAAATATTTTTTCTTGTATGCCTTATCAACTGATGACACCATATCTACCATGCTGATGCAACAAAATAGTAAGGGTCTTGAGAAGCCCATAAAATTATTTAGCCAAGGGTTAGAGGGATATGATGAGAGGTACACTTATGTAAAAAATCACGTTCTTTCAATGAAGAGGAGACTTAAAAAATTTAGGCACATGGTGTCTAACAATAAGATATATGTCATGGTGTCCCACTCTAACATCAAAGAATTCCTTCTTAACTAGGATTTGAGAGAGAAAAGAGTAGGTTGGGTGACTAGAGGTATGGAGTATGACATAGAGGTAAATGTCACTAAGGTAGTGAGGGGTAGAGGACTATGTTAACACTTGGAATAAGATGTTAAGGAGAGCAAAGAGGTAGTTTTGGAAATGTATAGTGATCCCCAAGAAGCTACACGTGCACATTCTTCTAGATAGAATCAAGACATGGTAAAGATACTTCAAATAAGACAATGCCCTATATGTTTATATAGGATAAGAAAAAGGTATTATAGGTTTCAATCAATCCCATATGTCTTGGTAGATGGGGTCCTATTCAAGAAAGATCTTGATGGAATGTTTTTTAGATGTGTGGAGACTAACCAAATTGACAAGCTATTGGATCAGTTTCCTAATGGGATTACAAGAGACCACTTTACAACTAGGACTACAACAATAAAAATAATGAGATGATGCTATTTTTATCTAAGCCTAATCAAAGACTCCTATGCTTGGGTTAGGAGATGTTAGAAGTGTGCCATGTTTATTGGAAAATAGAAGCTAGATGCCTTGCCCCTCAAGCCCATCCAAGTAGAATAACCATTCATGTAGTGGGGCCTAGATTTTATAGGTATGATACATCCTTCATCTAGTACAAGATAAAAATGGGTCTTGAATACCATAGACTACTTCACCAGGTGGGTATAAGTAGTGTCCCTTAAGGATTCTAATGAAAACTTACTCTTGGAGCTCTATGAGAGCTTAGTGACCAAGTGTTGGGTCCCATCCATAATCATATCAAATAATGCACTAGATTTTAGTGGTATAAAGATAAGTTAATGGGATATTAGCTATGGCATATACCTTAGTACTTCCTCAAATTATTGTTCTCAACTTAACTAACATGTAGAGTCCACTAATAAGAACTTAATCAAGATCATAAAGAGGACTATGGAAAAAAATAAGAGGATGTGGCATACCAAGATGAGGAAAAACTTGTGGGTAAATAGGATCACCCCCAAGAGAGATAATAGTCATTCTACCTACCTTCTTGTCTTTGGGAAGGAAGAAAGGTTACCCATATCACTTGAGTTGCTAGCTTTGTAACTCAAACATCAACTTGAGCTAATGGAGAGTGATGACATATAATTAAGTATGAATGAGTTGAGAGAGTTATAATAGATAAGAGATGATGTTATGCATGCCATATGGTCTCATCAAGATCAAGTTAAGAGGTCATTTGATAAGAGGTTTATTTCAAAGACTCCAAAAAGGTGATATTGTGTTTAAAGGGGTTGAGTACCAAGATAAAATAGGTAAGCACAAAAAATTTGATAGCCTATGGCGTGAACCCTATGTTATCATCAGTTGCAAGGAGCATAAAGCTTTCCAACTATCAATATTTAATGGTGATGAACTCCCTAACCCATTAAATGAGGTGTTTATTAATTATTGTTATTGAAGATCATCTATTGTCCTTATAAATAGTAGATTAGGTGTTTCTTTTCTCCAATTTTTATTTCAAATATACTTATTTAGTTAGTTACCTTGTTGTCTTATTACTTTCCTAGGTATTTAGGTATTTTGTTCTTTCTTATGTCCTTCTTATGTGGTGGTGATGTTGTTTCTAGTCTTTGAAGGCTTGTATGCTACTAAGTCTAATTTTCATCTCAAGTATATTAGTCATTTCAATTAAATCATAATTGTCTTGTGTGAGTCTTTTGCCCTAAGGATGAGACAACTGGTTCTCTTGACTAGCAAGCAAGTCAAGCCTTTGGAGTCACCAATTATGTTGATATCTTTCTACCCTTGGACTCAAAAAAAATAAACTCCTACTTGTAAGCAATTGAACAATGTCCTTGTAATCTTCATGATTCATTAGGATGTCATGGTAATATATGAGAGGGTTAGTTGTCATTAGGTTCATAGGTAGCATGTTCATATGGTGTGTTAATGTCAAAAAGTGTTGTGGTAGCCACTATCTCATCTTATTCAAACTTTGTCAAGGTTTCATCTCATACTCACTATGTCTAAGAGTTTACACAAGGTCTTAGTGTGAGATTCATGGTCTAAAATCACACATAATACGATGACCTATGATGTTGTAACACATGATCAGTCATGCATTCTTTAAAGCATGCCAAGAATATATAAAATATGGTAAAATTAGAGGGATTGGAGATAATATGAGGAAAGAATGGTAACCTTGTTTTGATCATTTAACATATTTTAAGATTTTTTAAGAAAATATTAAGGTAAATACTTTAATTGATATTGCATTTGATATCATATAAGTAATGCCTTGGAAGGATGCTCAAACCATGTGAACAGTTTTAATAACCCCCCTAAGACATCATTGAACCACCAAAGTCACCACTAAGGGTAAAATGTCCCTAAAAAGTCTCATAACCATGGTAAAGTCATTATAGGTTAGTCTTATATGTAGAAAAGGGTATTTTTTAAGGGCCAAACATCCTTCATTCACCATAAAAGGTCCCCACATGTTTAAAAAGTGACTTTTTAGCTTCCCTCCATCCATACCCTTTGGTTTAAAAGTGTATATGACTTCTCATTTCCATTATTTTGGCCTCTAATGGGTTCCCAAGATCTCAAATATGAAAAAATGCATAGAAAAGATGTTTTAAAGTTGTTCTCAATA
The DNA here is from genome assembly GCA_037957365.1 of Torreya grandis. Taxonomy (NCBI): domain Eukaryota; kingdom Viridiplantae; phylum Streptophyta; class Pinopsida; order Cupressales; family Taxaceae; genus Torreya; species Torreya grandis. The sequence continues at coordinate 2,136,959 of JARHVA010002003.1, forward strand.
CATGTGTGGATGGGTTCAGTCAAGCCAGGGTTATAAAAGGTCATATATCTCATAGAGGACTCCTTATAGGCATTAGAAAAGAGAATCCATGATCACTAATCCAAAATAAAGTGAAAAAATATAACAACACCTCCATCGAGATCTTAGTAAGCTCACAAGGACTAGTTTCAAGTAAATGTTACAGTCTATATAGGATAATTTATATCCCAAGCACTTGATCAAAGGTAGAGTCCCTAACGAGCTTGAAATTAGTGGCATTAGTTTATAGATCAAAGCCTTGAGCTTTATGAATAATCATTAAGACCCCCATGTGATCTTAAACCATCCTTAAACCCTAACATAAACTTGATGGGAGTGTAAATAAATTAAATGGATATAAATGAATTAAGATACCATGGAAACACCTAGGTCATTTTCCACACTTCATGAAGGGTCTATGTACATAGTTTGATGGTATAATCACCTATATAGATATGAGAAATGATCAATTTTGTAAAGGTTTCAAGTAGAGAATTAGGGTTTTAAGTATGAAAATGGTTCAATATCAAGGAAGAAGGTTTTTCATTTTGTTTCAAAACCCCTAAAGTCCAAAAATCAACTCATTTTCCCTTGAAGGTACTTCTACATATCTGGAATGCAAGATAGTCATAAGGTGTTGTGAGAAAAAGGGTAGTATGGTCATTGAAGAAGGATGAAATCATCTTATTTGGTCTAAATAGTAGAATAACATGGATTAGATATCCTAAAACATTCTCATCAACCTATTTGTAGAGTTCTAAGGAGGTCTCATGGATATTCTAATGGCTAGTAGCAAAAATAATGAGTTTAACTGCCTTCCAGGCCTAGTTGGTCAATGTGAGAGGATCATAGGGAGTTTTGAGATATTTAAGTTATATAAAAAATATTTTTTGAGAGAAATGAAGACACCTAAGCTATTTGATGATTATGATGATTATGTCATATTTTCTAAAGACACCTATAAACCTACCAACATAGGCCCAATATGAACTCAAACTTTTTAAGATTATCTCAAGAGTATAGAGGGCCTAAGCTCCTTCACTTAATGTATAGAATAATTTGGATCTTATTGGAATGAATTTAACCCTATTTAAGGTTGTTTATAAAAAAATAATATTATTTAACATTCTTTAAACTTTAATTTATTCGGAAAACTTCACAAAGTTTCAAAATGTAGGATTCTCAAAAGGGTTTGAGCTAGGAAGGATGTCTTAACAGGTTTGTAGATAGTGTGAACTTGTATAGAAGTGTCCCATGCTAGGATGAAAGGCCAAATAATTTATGAGATCATTCATACACCCTAACAATTTCAAGTCAAGTTCCATGTTGAAGGAGAGAACTATAAAGTATGCATAGGTTTACAAATAAAGGAAAGATTCCAAAGGGTTTAACTTGCATCTTCATGCTTCTAAAGGAATATTATTTCTTTATACATGGTTTAAAAGGTTATATAAGTTCTAGGAATTCTCTAAGTCATCCAAATGAGGCTTCATGACAAGAGTTTTAGGGCTCCCAGTCTTATTGAGAAGCATATTAATTCATAGTTGTGGTGGAAAGATGCTCAAAATCCTTGATACTTAAAGTTGAAGGGCCTTCATGGAGGTAGGATAGTATTGTGATGGTGAAGTCAAATTCCAAACATGGTCATATTCAATAAAAAATAATAGATATTCAAGATTATCTTATGCTACATAGGTATAATGGGCAAAACATGATTGGGATAGTCAACATGAAGTTTTGGTTCATCTTTGGAGGTTATCCCAAGGTAAAGGGTAGAGTTCAAGAGTCACATCAATCATCCATACCTCTAGAGAAATTATATATTGGATCAGGGTTAAAATAAGGTTAATAATTTTAAGAATGTTTTAACACTTTATGACGATTTCCCAACCATGCTTCAAGTCACTCTCTCTAAGGTTGAAGGTCTATGACCCATTTCAAGGCTACTAATTAAGCTCATAACCTTCTTGATAAGTAGGTCTAGTGTTGAATAAGGATGAATAATTTCCCAAGAGTTTTAAGACATGAATAGAGGTGATATAGTGTGAGAAAAGGGGCAAACACAGGTTACCAAGGTCATTTACATCAATTGGTTTGACAACCCTAACATAAACTAATGATGGTCATAGTAGGTCTAAAGAGGAGGAATGATAGAGAAAGAGATCTAAGCCACTATAAAATGATATATAGGGTTTAATTTGAATAAAATATATGCTAAGAAGGATTTAACACCACCATAATCACCTATAGGTGGTCTTGCACCTTAAAGATTAGTTTAGGCCTATAAGGCCTAGAACCTTGTATAGGCTCTTAGGCCTCCAACTCCACTCTTGTGATAAGATGAGTTCCTCAGGAATATATGGAGATATATGAGGTTTCATATTGATATTAAAGGTCTTGAAAAAGGTGTCACATATAGGGGAAGACAAAGAAAGTTCCCTTTTATCCTAATAGACCTCCTTAATCTCTCTCATCACAGTCTACCAACTCGAGTAACAAGTTAAGATGATCATATATTACATTAAGAAGATCATGGGTCCTAATGATCTTAGGTAAATTTTACGATGCTTATGAAATTTCCATCCATGATAGATAATGTTGGATTTAATGGGACATCTTTATGAATGATCCTTAAGACTACATGTATGCCCAAAATCCTTAAAAGAAGCCTGAAATGAACCAACTTTTACCCATATCTCATTGGAAAATATGCATGGGGGTAAAATATATTAGGGGATTTTGAGGAGATATATTCACTCAATAATAATTTTATTAAGTCTCCAATCCATGGCTTGTTCTTTATCAACCATCATTAAGATGATAGGTCACTCCAAACCCCCCAAAACCCAAAATAGGACCTGATGGAGAATATGAGCCCATAAAGCACTCAAAATAGATTTAAATGGCCTTGAATACCCATATATGACATTATTAAACCTCATAAACACTTTTTTAAGTGGTATCTTGGAATGTGTGAGGGAAATATGAAAATGGATGACTTAGGCATGGCTAATATCACCCAACCTATAGGTCTTCTTTCTTGCTCACACAACCCTTCTTAGTTAGTCTTTCATTGACTCCCAATCATTACCTAAAAGTGAATATTTTTTGATGTTCTCATGACATTTAAGCAGTTTGAGCTCCTTAACTAGATGAATAGACCTCTTAGATATGGATAGAGGTATAGTGATCTCCTAAAATACTTTAAAGAGACTCCCATGGTGATAATATGAGTTTTAAAACCAATAAACAAAGTTTAGATGAAGATTGTCTTTTTGTTTGTAAAAGAAAATCAAGGTTATAGACCTTGTATAGGCCATCAATCCTATAAAAACTTCCAAAATACCATTGATGTCATTTGATTGTCAGTCTTAAATGGTCATCTAAGTGAAAATAGGTCTATTTTAGGTTTCTATATTATCAAGCAGAGAACCTATGGAAGTTGTAAGTTTTATAAAAGATCATAGGTCTCTGATGGTAGAAATGAATGTGAAGGAGTATGAATATGAGTTTCACTCTAGTCCAACATGAGATAAGCCTTGAAGAACTCAATCATAGTATGGAAAATTTCCAATAAACCATGGGTTGATAAGTATTAAATAGTTAATGGATCATAATGATTAATAGAGGTAGCATGAAGGTCAAGATGTCAAAGTAGACTCTTTGTAATGCCTCATTGAACCACTAGGCCACCTTGTATGAAGGTCACTATGCCACCAAGTCAACACATGGGGAGAATTATGAGACTATTTCCTTACTCTCATTCATGTTTCTTAAGTATTTTTGGATGGGTAATGGTCATTATGTCTTCTTCACTCCATCTCTACACCATATTCTCCCTCTCTCTTTCTCATGTTCTATAAATTGGGCTTAAAAATCCATTGTACACATCCCGATGTCGGGTATGAAGAAAATCTACCCATTTGTATCTTGAAGCCTTTGAGCTAATATAAGGATTAATTCAGCCTTCTTCAAACTAATTTTAAGTGTGTTCAATACTAGTTTGATTTGCATTAGTGGTTGAATTTTTCCTCCCTTTATGGGTCCTTGTCTCTTACTTCGATACTAGTAAACTAGTTTTATGCAAGTCACATGGTGTGTGAAGGTGCTTATGCTCATTCTCATAGTGGAATATGATCAGTAGTGTCTTCTATCAAATCTTTTAATCATCATCTTTAGGTTATAGGCATTTGGAATGGCCTCCATGTGAAGTATTGATGTGTAGGAGTCCTTTTGGAGAGATTGTATTAGTGATTAGCCCTTATTATATCCATAAGTGTTATTTAAATATCAAGTAAAGGGGAGATAATATATTGGTGCATCACTTTTTGTAGTTTATATTTTATTTTCAAGTCTTTTCTATCCCTTTTCTTTAGAAAGACAAGAAGGATTAGTGATTTAAGCATAGATGATGCATCATGGGAGCTAGCCCCAAATCTAGAGACTCACCTCATTCATTATACTACCCACACCTAGAGGTGATCCAATTGTATTATTTGGATGAGGTAGGTTTGAAACCACTACCACAAGGGTGTAATCCAGACTGATAACAATAATTATTATAAATATTAACCTAATGTTTATTTCTAAGTACTAGGAATAAAAGGAAGTAACACCATCCCAAATATGGTTACCCATAAATTAAATAAATAAATAGTTATATAAAGTATATTTATTAAAAATAACAACTCAATATTTAATTATAGAAACTAAGAATCCATAACTCGTATATGTTAAATATATAGACACTACATGTCTAATATACAAATCTAATATTTAATATAGGTACCTCGTAGTTGATATCCTTAACATTATATATATATATATATATATATATATATATATATATATATATATATATATGAGTTACTGGTCATATCAATTTTAATTTTCTTAAAAATCTTAATCCATCCTAGGCCATATAATTGAATTTGTATTTTTTTTAACTTTGATAGATCTTATATGATAAAAGGTGAAATTTTGGACAATCTCAAAAAATCGTAAATAATTATTTTAAGTAATATAGATTGTATTTCTTCCACTATAAATTATATTAACATTTCCAAGGAAATGTTTTTTTTAATGTTTGAAGGAATTACATGGAATTGAATGTAAATCCAATAAATGTTTATTTCAAAATAAACTTTGAATAAATAAAACATTATCAAAAAAATCGCAAAAAATAAGATTGAGGTGCATCAAATTTAACTCTAATCCCAAGATTAATATAAAATATGAAAATGAAATATTGAATTACATTTGTGATTCCCTTTCTTATCCATTTTTTATCGTATTATTCCTCTTCTTATATACTTACATTGTTTATCTTAAATTAAAAATGAAAACAATAATTTAGGTACCTGTTAGTCAGATTAGCTACCCTTGGTCACTCTTTTCAAAAACTTTTCTTCTAATCCTTCTTTAACTTTGTTGATAGCCTTTTAGGTATTTTGTCTTGGTCTAGAGGTAACTGATTATCCTAATAAGATGTCTTTTCAAGTGTCTTTAGTCATTTCAAGGTCTCTTTCAAGGTCTAGCCAAGGAGAGTGAGTCAAAACACCTAGTATTTTCATTAATCCCCTTCATTGTAATTCTTATGACATGTTTGTGGAGAGATTTAGGTAATTTTGAGAAAGTTAAGGTTGATTGGTTTTAATGTGAAAGTAACTTCATTGAAGGGGACATCAAGTCCAAGGAACCACTGACATATGTAGGAGTCAAAAGAGATTATTTATAGCATTTGACACTTGTCAAGTCATCTTATACTTTAGGTTGTTCATAAACTTTAAAAATGTCTAAGTAAATCATTTTTAATGTTCAATCTCTTTGAATCCTTCTTTTTTGGATATTCTAATGTCTAAACATAAGCTTAGCATGTTGAAACATAGGTAATAATATTATTTTAATGTTACAATTATTATATAAAGTTAGAAAAGAATCTATTGGAACATTTTACATAACTAATGTAGAGTATCCTTCCAAATGAGCAAGTTGGATTGTAGAAGAAGACCTTTTGATAAGGTCATGCAAGTTTCCTATGGTGAGAAAGAGAAATTATCAAACAAGAAAAAAGTTTTTCTAAGTGATATAAACCTAGCACAACCTTTTCTAGTTTCATCATGTCTCATACCATGTTAAAAAGTGAGTTATAGGCCCAAACAAGCTTAAAACCTCTTCAAAACCTCCATCGAGCAACCAAGTAGGTTAAGAAGGCCAAATAGTTTTAACTTGGTGCATGGTTGAGAGATAATAATAAGACATAATTTCTTATAAAAATTAAGGTACCCATATACCCTTCTTAAATATGATAAATTTATGGGTTTAAGGGGGCAGAGCTCTATGTACAATTATTAAGAGCTCTGATGCCCCTAAAACCTATTCAAAACCCCATCATCTAATATAATACTCTAAGTAACATATTATACATAATTAGATTTATAATAATAAGTTAATATCATCCTCAAGTATCCTAACAAGTCTTCATACACAATGCTCAATCATACATTCAATGCATGCATAGGCCAAATGTGATCCTACAGTCCTCAAGGGTGAGAGACATAGTCCTATGAACAAACATCTTTGATGTTTTGAGAGGTAGTGCATATGAGATAAAAATTTAATTAATTAATGGTATATAAATGACAAAAAAAAATATTATTAAAAAATTGGACAAACCCTCTAGGACCATTCTTATAATTAAATTGTAGGTCTTAGACCTAAGATCATTCGTCTAGTGCTTACAAGAAAAACATAGTGTTGGAAGACATTTTGGATATTTTAAGGAGTATTTTGAAATTATAAATAGGTATATAATATTAATGAGATGAATAAATGTATTATATAACTAATAATCATGTCATCAATATTCTAAATGTAGACATACAAGTTTGCAGACTTATAGGTCCACATTCATGATAAAAAAGATCATAATCTCTCAAAGAAGGAATTGTTCTGAGCTTCCTAAAGAAATAATTACCTCATTAAAATGATAAATGGGTAAAAAAATACCTAATTCACCCACCTACATGTACATGGAGTGAAAAATTGATTTTATGAAGGTGAGATACAATGGAGAAGGTCAAGAAACCTAGACATGCCTAATAGAGAACTACAAGTTTGCCTTCAAGAATATAAGAATAATATGTAATTTTTTAAATTGGGATTTTGATTAATATGATATGTTTTATGGGTATTAATATATATTTTTAAAGTGTGGATAAACCTTGGAAGGTTGAGATAATACTAAAATAGGGCTGCTAAGGTCAAAGTGTTAAGACTACTCATAAACCCTCATTATAGGTCAGAAGATGTTTAATAAATTTTGAAGATCCAAATTAATTGTAAAATAATTTAAAGATATCATGGGAGGTTTTTTAATCCTCAAATATTCATTTACAATCAAATAACATGTAATTTTAGGACTTATTGAGCCAAAACACTCTCTCAACCTACACACAGTCTTACCAAGCTCAAGAAGTCATCTTATTCACATTTTAAGTCTTTCCACAAAGTTCATGGGTAGAAATTGTTATTGGAGGTGTTTAAAATGTTCCAATACTTGAAATTTATGGCATTAAGCAGAGGAGAGAGCATTTGTTCTTTATGAACAATCCTTAACAAACTAGAGCACTCAAAACCTCCCTAAAACCCTTCTAGGAACTTGATGTCTAAGTTTTAATTTATAAGAGGTTATAATGCATTTGAATTTACATTTAAGTACCTTTATGACCATTATGAGTCTCATTGTCACCTTTTTGATCCATTTTTTGGCATGTCTAGGTTGAAAAAGAACAAAAAATGGCCTGGAAAAGCTTGTTGAAAACCTATTTGCATGGTTTTGACTATATGCAAATCTCTAAAATAGTTGAGAAGGATTTGAAATACTAAGCAGAGTTCTAATGGTCCTCTACAATCCATTTTTAGGGTATTCATGATGATATAAAATGTTTCTTGGGAAGAACCAAACCTAAATCAGGATTGTTTTCTTATTGCATAAGAGAGATGAGCTTATAAATCTATTAAAGGTCATAAAGGACTTAAAAGTCTTTAGAAAAAAATTGAGAACACTCATTGAAACTCTTTGAATTCTATTCAACTCATGAATAAGTTTAGTCAAATTAGTATAGGTAAAATTAAGTATGATCCCTTAGCATGTCAATCAAGACCTTCGAAGGAGAAGTGTAGTGAAGAAGGGTTTTAAGACACCTAAGAGAACCTGAGATACCTTTGCAACATAAGTCTAAAAATTTCTTATGCATGTGCAAGGTGTCAATAAGATCAAATGGTATCTAAAGGAGAGTTATATGATTAATAATCCAACTCGTCACTTCTCAACAAGAAGGAGGTCAGTTTCATATAATAGCGATGAGTCATCTAAGGAGTTGAAGATCTATCCTATGCCAAATCTCTAGAAGATAATTATCACACCAAGGAAACACATGTTAAAGAGGATGATAATACTATCTTTGACCTCTTCCACTTGTAATTAATTTTTTTCAATGACATTTCTCATAGGTCTCTCAACTTTCTTTCTCTCTCTCCTCTCTCATTCATCCTATATATACTACCTTGTTAGGCATTGTATAGATCCTCCACTTGAGTATGGAAAATCCTTGCTCAAATAACACTTGTACTTTTCATTTCAAATTAATACATGTTGATTCCTAGCCTTCTCAATACTATAACTAGTGTATATGGATAATTTTAAGAATGGACCCCTAAAAGCTTACTATAAAATCCTAGTGAATCCTAGATTTCAAGTATAATTCCATCGGTGAATCTTTGGCAAAATCATCATGTTGGTATAAATTGAGTAGCAATTTTTATTAGCTCTTTAAAAACAATTATAAATCATTGGTGAATCAAGTGTCATATTCAAATCAAGAAATAATGGTAAAAAGTCAAATTTAAACCCCTTTCCCCAAATACATTCACAGGGAAGATATGCTTGAGGTAGAATAATGATTATGATCAATGGATACTTTAAGTTTTTCAAAACAACTATTTTACTTTGCCTTATGAAATTGGGGGTAGTCCAACCATTTCAAACACTAAGTAAAAAATGCAAAGATATTGATGATATCATTACTAAACAAACAATCCTGTGTCATAACCAAATTATGTCTAGTATTAAGGGTTCTGATATAAGATAAAAAGGGTTTTCACACTGTGAGCAAAGATCTAATGAAAAGCTTAACATGGAAATAATTTTAATCCCTTAAAATATAGGTGTGTGAAAATTTTTACAGATATGTATGAATTATATTTCTTACTTGGATTGAACTTGATTGTTGGTTGCTTAGACTCCTCCTTGGCCTCCTCTTGTAATTGTCTCTCTCTTCACAATTCTCATGACATGTAGGGCTTGTATTTATTACTTGGATTATAATTCATTTTTATTTCTTAGACTCCTCCTTATCCTCCTCTTGTAATTGTCACTCGTTTCATGTTTCCCATGATATGTAGGGCTTGCATTTCTTACTTGGATTGTACTTCATTTTTGGATGATTAGACTCCTCCTTGGCATCCTCTTGTAATTATCAATTATTTTGTGATTCCCATGACCACAAAGGAATAAAAATTTAATAAAAATGAAGTCATATAAATTTAGGCTTTAGGGTTTCATGGTTATAGGTTTTAAGTAATTAGAAACATTTATGTAGATTTATTGTATAAGAGGTAATTTGTGTTGATTAGAAAACCAATGGAGAAAGAGGTTAGAGGATGAGAAGTCTAAAGTCAGGATCTTATTTATGGTTACTTTTTTTTTTAACAATTAAATTTGTCATTCTTTTTAAAGATTAAATTTATCCTCTTTAAGTGTTAAATTTGATGGAAATATGACTAAGTATAAATTGATTACAGACCTCTTTAAGTCTTTCAAAAAACCAAATAAATAATATAATAAATTGAGTGTAGCAAAAAATGTGATAAAAAATCAGTGTATAGAGTATAAACCAACTATGGGAGCATAAAGCAAAATAACTTTGAAGAGTGAGGATGACATTACTGAAACAAATATTTAAAATATTTTCATATTTTTAAAATTATAAATTATATAATAAGGTCTGCCAAAATGTCTTAACCACATCCATATTGGCCTTTCAAATATTTATTTATTTCAATTAACAAACCATTCCAACCATAATATAATTATTACCTTAAACATTTAAAAACAAAATGTAGTATGATCATGAGGCTCTATTATGTTCATTTAATTTGTTTTGTGTGCATTATTTAAAAGAAGTATTTTGCATGTCATTATTTCTTAGATAAATCAATTTCTTATTAGTTTAAAATAAGTATGTGGTAAAGACCAACAAGATAATCTTATAAACTGAGTATAGAAAAAATATAATGAATAATTATAATGATAAGTTACCTTAAAAACATTTCCTTAAATATATTTTCTCAAAACATTGTCTTTCAAATGTCTTAACCATATCCATAATCAATAATGATAAGGTATGCCAAAATATCTCAACCATATCCATAATCAACAATGACCTTTCAAATATTTTTTTATTTCAATTAACAAACCATGCCAATTAGAATATATATATTACTTTAAATATTTAAAATGAAAATACAATATGATTATGAGGCTCTGTTGTGTTTATTTAGTTTGTTCTTTGTGCATTATTTAAAAGAAGTATCATACATGTCATTATTTATCAGAAGAAATCAATTTCTTGTTTGTTTAAAATAAGTATGTGGTAAAGACCAACTAGATAATATAATAAACTGAATATATAAAAAATAGTGACAAAAAATTAGAGTATAGAGTATAAACCAACTATGGGGCCATAAAACAATACAACTATGAAGAGTGAGGATGATGTAACTGAAAAAAAATATTCAAAATATTTTCATAGTTTTAAAATTATAAAATATATAATAAGGTCTATCAAAATGTCTTAACCACATCCATATTGGCCTTTCAAATATTTTTTTATTTTAATTAACAAACCATGCCAACTAGAATATAATTATTACCTTAAATATTTAAAAATAAAATATATTATTATCATAAGGCTCCAAAACTCTTTTTTTGCAGTACATATGATAAGATCATGTGCAATACTTAGTATAAATTGAGTATAGGACACAACTCACACCTTTGACATAGTTGGTCGATCTAATAAACTAAATAAGTTCCTATTATAAAGGATCAATTACTTGAGGTTGTATCCTAAGTAAGTTATACCTTAAAGTAAGTTTCAAAATGTTTCTCTTCAGATATTAGATATCATTTTACTCAAGATGAATTAATAATATCCATAGTTGTGACATACCCTCAATATTGGAAAATGTTAGCTCAAAAAAATTTCAAGATAAAATCAAAACCTTGGCTCTACACTTTTACAAGAGTGTATAATTGAATGGTAAATAAACTAAAGGCATTTTAGATTTTTCAAAGCTAAGGGAATAGTCTATTTGATTTTCCACAACAAGTTTTGGACCATGCTTTCAAAGATGGCTTGATCACTAGACTATGGAATACCTTAAGGAGTGAATACTATGTGATGGTATCTCATAATATTTTAATCTTGTTAATTTATGTCAAACAATGATTTTAGGCTTAGTGAAAGATGAGAGAATTTTTAGTGCATTATCATTTTTAAAGTCAATGCTAAGAAACAAGATTGATAAAAATTAGAGATTTGCTTGAGGCTCTATACAACTAGAAAAAATGTCCTTAATTTTCTATTTGATAGAGCTCTAGAAATTTGGTAGTCAACAACTGAAAGAAGAAGATTGAATAATAATTCTTTAAACACACTATATTTCTGCAATACTAAATCTGATTCCAACAAATTTTGAAGAGAATGCAAATAAAAATAATTAAAAAAAAAAATGAAGAAAATTAGCATGTTGAAATTTGAAATTTAGGCATCTAAAATATGGGGTTGATCGAGGAAGGAAAAAAAATTGTGATCAATTTTGAGATTTATTTTATTAGGGTTTTGGGAAAGCTTGTTGAAGATAATGTAGAGTATATAAATGATTAAGAGGTAATTTGTGTATTTTTATTTCTATTTGATTAAGAGAATATGCATATAACAGTTGTATAATCTATTATAGAGATGCATAAGTATATTGTGGTGTTCCCTTATTATTTTATAACAATCTTATTCGATGTATATATAGTGTAATTAACTATAAGTATCTACATTGGACCCAAAAATTCACTTCCACTAATAGCTTATATAAATAAATAAAAAAATTTGAGAAGACTATCACATATGTATTCGAGTAACTTCCATTAATTCCATGGGTGATGTGTTTGACCTTCATTAAATTTTACCTTGGGCTCCCTCAACATGTTGGCACCAATTCACTAAAAAAGGGGCAAAATCTAAACCTCAATTCTTGTAGCTTTAATTCCACCTACATTGCATTTAATGCTAGAAATAAAATAAATTTTAGGTTTAAAAATTATTTATAATTGAGTTTTTTAATCATTAAAACCATATATAAGGAACATCAATTTTGTTTTAATTAATTTTATAAATGTGTTAAGGACCACTTGTGATTTAATACACTATAATCTTATTGTAATAATTATATTTTGGTTGGCATGATTTGTTAATTGAAATAATTTTTTTTAAAGGCCATTATTGATTATGGATATGGTTAAGACATTATCATTATATTTATTCATTTCAATACAAAGGCTATGTATACAAACAACTGCTCTCAGTATTTAAAATAAAAGAAACACAAATCCATACCTTGCAGGTGTAATCCTAAGGAAACCAACTTAGAAATTGTATGCACCTCATCCTAATATTTTGACTAATAGAGCTTCATTTACACCAATAGATTATATCAATGACTAGAAAATTTGATAAACCATCATCAAATATCTTTAAAGAAATTATTTTTAAGGAACTTACCATTATATTGATTTATTTCAAGAGAGATGACTGTGGATGCAAACAAATTCTCTTAGTCTTAACAAAAAAATAAACACAAATCCATACCTTGTAATTCTAATCACAAGGAAACCATCTTATAAATTATCTCCACATTCACTTCTAACCTCTTGTCACAATCTTCTGATTACCATAGCTTCCCTTCTCCCAATAGCTTGCATAAATGACAAGAAAAATCAAGAAACTGTCACATATGTATTCAAGAAATTGATATTGTTGGTGATGTGTAAGATAAAAATTAAATTCTGATTTGGACCCCTTAATATGTCAGTGCCAATTCATTAAAAAATGGGATAGATCTAGACCTTAATCCCTGTAACTTTAATTTCATTTGTACCACATTCAATGCTAGAAGTAAAATAAACATTAGGTTTGAAAATTATTTATCATTAAGTTTTTTAGTTAATAAAACCATTTAAAAGGAAGAGCATGTGGCACCAAAGAAAATTCAAAATATTTTCATAAAATAAAATATAATTATTACCTTAAGCTTAGTGTGTCCTAGGTGGTCCTCATTACACACACACACACACACACACACACACACCCCTAATGATTCCAAACTAACCTATACATGTCTCATATAATTTATTGGCAAATCATACCCATAAAGGTATAGTAACTCTAGAGAATCTATGTCCTAAAATAAGATCAAGTATAATCTATAAGGCAAATATGTGTCCTGAACTATGACATTGTATAAAATTGAGGCTATTTGACATATGCATATTTTCATAGAATTAGCCATTTTCAAAATTTAAAAAACCTACTTATAACATTTTGGATATAAATAGCCTATAAAATTTTCCCTTCTAGTGTAATCTCATGTTGGTTGATGAATGTTAGTGATACTTTGCAACTTTATTTCATTTGTCCTATCTTCTTACCTTTTTACAGGTTGTTAGTCATCATAATAGGTCATATGAAGAGTGTTACATGGTTTTATAGTGTCTAAGTGTGGATTTTTATTCATTAGTGTCCCTTAAGAGACCTTTTAATCACTCCTCTTGGTTGGTGTCTTGACCATTACCTTCATATTGAAATATTAGTGCTTGGAGACTCATGTTGAGTTAGTACAATAGGTTTTAGTCCTAATTCATGTTCTTATTATAGTATAGTCAAGTGGAAGTTATTAATTTTGGTGCATCACTTCCCATTTATTTGTTTTTAGTTATCTCTCTCTCTTCCTTGTAAGAAATAGGTTTAATAGTAGTTTTAAAGTGATACATCAAGGGAGTTATCCCTCATCTATAGATTTACCTCAAATATTAGGCTACCCATAGCCTCAAGGTGTCACCATGTGTGATCTAAATTAGGAAGGCTTAAACAACCTCCTCAAGGGTGCAATTTAGATTGATAATAGTTATGGCATGTTTGGTGGGATCAAGGATTTCATCTAGTGAAATTTTTTTGATGTTATTCTTTAATATATCATCCTTTGGATGCATGACCTTAAGCATAAATGGAAAATCCAAATGAATCATAGCTAATTTAAGTAGCCCTAATACTTATAATTCAAAATATTGGTATGTATTTTCATCATTCATTTGGTCAAAATGCATATTATTTACCTTCATATCCTTCATATCAAGTTAATAATGTTTATGGATTCTCTGCAAGTATCGCTTAACCATCATATTATATTTTTCATGAATTTTACCCCTCATGTACCATAACTCATCTTCTTTGGTATCCTATTGATCCTTCTAGTCATCCTTATCAAAACTATCCTACCCTAGTCAGCCTAGTCACACTTTTACTCAATTCTTATGAAGATTCAAATAGATCCTATTAGACTACGATGCACTATTGGGAGAGCTTAAAAGAGAAAATGGGCTTAGTCTAATTATCCCTATCCACCTCATTCATATTATGAGGTAATTATTGCAATTGGATAAGAGTGAGTGGGCATCTTTTAAGAGACATAATTAGAAACTACCAATAAATGATGTGTTGAGGATATGAAGATTAATTTAGTGATTGAAGAATGGGTTATTGGTCTGGTAAAGGAAATAAATTCATTATAATCAGCCTTATTTTGTTCCGAACTTGCTTCAACTTTTAATGTGCCATTAGGAAAATCTTATGTCTATTCAAGCTCTACCCACTCTTCCTCAAGAGGTCAAACTAGGATATTTTCCAAGTCTCTCAAGTCCTTCACCCACCCCTCAAGTTTGAATTTCCCATGAAATTCAAAATACATTTAAATTTGATAGAGTTATTAGGGAGGGAAATATAATAATAGATCATCCCTAACACAAATTATTTTTCCCCCCTACAAGATTCCTTCAATAAGCCTAATACCCCCAAAATTCTAAGTTGGAAAGACACCCTATCAATCTTTAATCAATCTAATGAACTTTTCCTCCCCATCTCCCCTTTAGAGAGAGACCTTATTGTATGGAGTGCAAAATAAGAGCATCCAGTTGAAAAGGAGGGTTTGTTAAGAAAAGATGATGAGGTGGAATTCCTTGAGAAGTAAAACCAAGTTACAGTTTCAAGATAATATCATGAGGGATATGATGAGGATGTGGTGAGTGAGTATGATGAATAAATCATTATTGTCAGTCCTCATTCTACCATTGGATCAGATTTGGAATAAAGGAGAGAATAAATTCAAGTTGAGATAGTTGTCTTGATTAGCGAACATGGTAAAAACATGAGTAAATAAGTTCAAGGTGTCCTTGCAACATGTGATGAAGTTTTTACCACTTCAAGTCATGCAAGTGAGCTCCAAGAGGCCATGATGAAGGTGTTCAAGCAACTACAATAATAGAGGTATAATTAGATGGATCTTAAGAGGTTTTAAATGACTAAGAAGAGGTAAAGTTTTGATTTAAACTTCCTTTTTGTGTTGAAAGTGATGATTCAACCTCTTATTCTAATTAGTATCTTGATGAGTTAGGTGTATTGAACCCACTAAATATCATCCTTCAATAAGATATGCATGATCATGTTATAGCTACAAATGAGCATGAGATCATAGTGACAAGTGAAACTCAGTAAGACAGTCTTGAAGATAAATTAAATGAGATCATATTTGAAGCTAAAAATTCTTATAATGAGTTTGATAATTTTTGACAATAGTTATACCATGCTTTTCTGAAATATATTTAATATCTTATCAAGGTATCATTGTATGATAGAATAAAGGAATAATATGAAGTCTCAATTGAAGTTGTGATGGCTTCTAATGAACAAGAATATTTTGATGTCCTTGGTGAAGAAATTGAAGACCAAGATAAGCCTAAGGTCAATAATAGACCATTTGAAGTAAATAATGAGGTGGTTACTCTCTCAAGTGACTAAAAAGAAGTTTACTTTTGGGAAGAACTAGAATTTTTTTGTTTAATATTAGATACTAGACCTGCAGCTCCATGTGAAGACATTGATAAGGTAGTTGTGAATGTTGGAGAATATACTCAGGATGTTGATCAAAGTGAAAATTTTAATTACTCATATATTATTTCTAAGAACATCACCATACTAGAATCTATGGAAGCAAAATAAGATCCAAATGAGTCACAAATGTGTGAAGTATAGCTACAAGACTTATTTATGGTTTTAGAAGTAGGTAATGTGCTCTTACAAGGAGACTACAATATAATAAAGGTTGAAGAGATAAATTTTATAAACATGTCATCCTAGGAAACTAATTCAATTGATGAAGACTTATTTGATGCTCTTAAAGATGGCTATCAACTTCTTGACTAGTTTATGAAAGTTGAAAAAGATGGCATCTTCTCTTTTAGTGAGTCCTAGGAAGCTCAAGATGGAGAGGAAAAAGTTCATGATAACTCATAGAACCATACCTTAAAATAATTCAATTGGTTTAATTTATTTTTAAGCCTATATCTCTTAGCAATAACATTGATGAGCTATTTGTCAAAATTGAACAACATGGTCCTAATGAGCCATCAAAGACTAAGGTTTTAACTATGGTAACATTAGAGAGTTCTCTTATGGATAAAGAATAGCATGAGGTAAACTATGAACTACAATAAAAGTTTGTTTACATTGGGGACATGTTTATTGTTTTTAATTCACTTGAATTCAATCCAAAAACATTCATAGTCAAGAAGAGAGTTGATAGAGAAAGAACAATGTCTGAATAGTAGTTGATCTATCACTCTAGTTTATCTTATGAGGAAGATTTGATAAGCTTCTATTTTGATCCAATAGTTATCCAAAAATCAAAACCTTTGGTTGAAAGATAATTCAAGAAACAAGAAAAACATAATTCAAACAATGCTATCTCTAAGAAGAGATGTTTTATTGATCAAATTTGCAGACCCAAACATATGGCTATCTCTGAGAAGAGATGTTTGATTTCCATTTTGGGTTACATCTTAATTTATATATGTTTTTAAGGTATGAGGAGGATGTGGAAGGTCATAAATCTTGAGGGAGATCAAGTGGTTCGAATTCCATGATTTACAACAGTACAAAATTTGAGGAATTACTATTTTTAGAAACTTACTATTTTTAGACTGCACTACTAAATTTAAAATTTGGGGCACTTCTAATGGATTTTCTAAGGTAAAAATTCATCAAGAAAAGTTTAATTCCATCTCACCATGTTCTCCTTATTTTGAGATTTCCAATGGTTCAAACAACAAGTCAATTGGAGCTATGGTGTAAAAGTTATGGCTCCCAGAAGTTTTGTCATCAATTAGGGTGGACCCATCACCTAAATTGTTGCCTGAATTATTGCCTGGATCAAATAGGATCAAACATTAGAGGTTAGTTTTACATATTAGTTATTTGTGTTTTTTTTTCTAAGTGATTTTATTATAGTGCATATCTTTTTGTCTTGTTTTTTTATTGTGAGTGTTCTTGTAGAGAGGATTACAAAGTAAGTTAGTCAAGAATTAGTCCATAAATAATTAAAAAATGCATAAAGAACTAAATAACTAAACCTATCTATTCTTATCAGAATTACAAAGGATAACAAGAAATAAATGAAATAAAGCAACTTCATATTACCTTCCCAAATGGATTCACCATACCCATGTGGCTCAAAATCATGTTCTCCCTTGATCAAACATCCTTGTCTTTGTCAACAATGGTGGCAAACTCCTCCAATGTCTCAAGAACACTCCATAAAACCTAGGCTCATGATTACAAATCACTAAACTAGCATATCTATGAATCTTGCAAACAAAATAAATTATCAAATGCAAAGGATTGTGGAAACAATTTAATATTATAACTTTGCAATATTCAAGCTTAAAATTCATGTTCATGGTCTCTCTATTTATAGATTTTTGAGATTGGTCAGGATCAACTATGACCATCCATCTCAATATTGAGATGTGTGGCCATGGATAATCCTAATATTTGGAATTAAATCCATAATTATCTTCATCATGACCTTGGAATAAGGGGCATTGAAGAGGCACAAGAGGCATTAAATAGGAATGGGTGACCCATAATCCTAATATTTGTGACATTTATGGCCTAGGGATGTCTTCTCAAGAAATGATGTCACCTGATGATGTAGTTAATGGGAATCAATTTTCAAAAAGAAATATTCAACAACTCTCATGGAAAATCCACTCTTGATTTGGATTAATTAACCTTAAACAAGGTTAATCAACATTTGTGTAATTATTTGAAAATTGGCCCTCAATTAATCAAAATGGTCAAAAAGTCATATTACTAAGTTGTATTTTGACTCAGGAAGAATTAGAAGGTGATGTTAGATGTGTTAGAGCCATATTTCCATTTAGGATGTTTCCAACACAAAATAATAAAGGCATGTGGCATGTACCAATGTATTTAGGAGAAAAGAGTGATCCAAAGCATAACAGGCAAAATTTTCATTTTGGCTCAAAATGAATTGATCAAAGTTAGCTTGCCCATAAATTGCATTGCCATATTTAGGGATACTTTGACCTAAATTAGTACTTGTAAATGACAAGTTTGAAACATTTAGCACATTTTATGGATTTTGACCTAAAATGTGCATTTGAGTGCAATTCAAGTAAGATCGACAATTTTAACACAAATGGTATTAGGAGTTAGATGTCTACATTTTGACCTTGTTTGAGAAGGTGTAGTGAGACATTCAGGTGAAGTAACATATTTTTAAAGAAAAGAGTTATCAAGAAGAAATTAGAACAGACCCATGATGCCCCCTTGAGAGGACATATTAGGATGAAAAAGAAGGATGAACTCTAAAAAAGAGAGAGAGTGAGAGATTAACCCATGGAATAGATTACATCTAAATGAGCTAATGATTACACACATGATTACCGTTAATGATAAAAAAATTAATTAGAGGTATAATAGGCCCTAGAGATAGGGGGAATAGAAAAGATACAATTCATAAATGTAAGGGACAGACTGTAAACATACCTAATTTAAGAGTACAAGCTACATGTTTATGGCATTGATCAATCCTGAGATAAGTTGCACAATAAATATTACCACCATGGGCTTTAATGTGGAGAGCTTAAAATTAGAGGAAAAGAGAGAACATTCTACTTTAGGAAGGGAAACACCACTAGAATGGGGTCTCTAAAGAGAATATAATAAGAAGTACTCCAGTAGAGTAGATTTGATCATGGAACTTATTGGATTTAGATGTTATGCCCAACATGGGTAATTGGAAAGTAAAATAGCTCAAGGATATAACTAAAAAGATAGGTTAAAGTGAGCGAGTGCAAATGTACATGCAATGCTGTAATGGCTTAGAAAGCCATATAAAACCAAGCATATGAGAATGCACAAAGTGATGAGAGAAATGAAAAGAAGAATGGAGATAGCTGAGCTAACCTTAATAGAAATTGAACGTTGCGTACATAGTTTTATGGACTCATGTTCCTACATGAACTTCAAGCCAATGTAGGTCAACCAAGTTTGGGAGAGAATGGAATGAGGAATGATGAAAAATGACCAAAAATTGATTAGAATTATAATATATGCAAAGAGATGCACATCTAAGCATATACAAAGAATCCTAAAATGCATGCTACCTAGAAGCCTAATTCCATATCATGAGCCTAGGTTTTGTAAAGTGTTCTTGAGAATCATTCATTAGAGTTGATGTTGATGTTAAGACTTTGAGATGTGAGCAAAAATTGATTGCTATAGAAAAATAAATTAGGCATCATAAGTATGAATAACTTAGAATGACATAAAATTCCAATTATACTGAGCTAGTTCAAATGTGAATATCTATAACTAAGGATAATGGTAAAACAATGACCAAAACTAGAGTTACAATGATTTACATTTAAACAAAAAAGTAAAAATAAACATAAATAAACCTAACTTGAAATCAAGATATGATCAATCAGAGTTCAATTAGGAACAAGAATGTAGAAAAGCAAGGCAAGAACACCTTAAATCATAAGATCAAGATATGAATAACCGAGATCTATGTTGACCATCAAGATATACTTGGAAAATAAAACAAAGAAGCAAGACCAAATAAGAAAACAAAAGACTAGAAAATAAACAACAATCACACACAAAATGTTTTTGAGTTTTTAAACATTTTTATGAATGTTTTTGGAATTTTCTAAGTATCTCAACTCAAATGAGGATTAAGAGATACAGAACAGTCTAGCTCATGAAATGGTGAGAGTGCACTGAATTAAAATGCTCATAATATGATGAGAGCGTATGATAACAGGGACTAAGTTTACCTTAACATGAGTTGATCATGGCCTGTATAACCCTAAAATAATCCCAAGTCACAGTAATTATGCCCACACAAAAGGTGATTAAAAATCAACTAGGTCACAACAAGTTCACAAACAAAGGTGAATGACAAGTCAAATGAAAATAGTAATGGTTAGGTGATACAAAAATGCATGATAAACAAGGTATTGTACCTAATTTGCCCATAGGTGGTTATAATTAGGAAATAATGTCATATATTGATTTAACCAAAGGAGGTTATATGTACCAAAATAATACTGATTTGCCCATAGGTGGTTATAATCAGCAATACCAAATAAGATTATAGATGAAAGATAACTTGCGATATCAAATGTCACACTATGTTCATAGACTATCCTTCAACACTAAATTCAAAAACTATTGAAACTAGATCAGAATCCCCCTATAAAAGGTGTAGGATGAACCAAAGGAACCAAGATAAAAATGGGATAAATAGGACAACTAAAAACAAGCCTTGGTCAATAGTAAAGAAATGGTATAATGAAATGATCAAAAGAAAATTAAACATAGTGGTAACAAAGTTACCCCGAAGCAATGATTGGATCAAATTGCTCACAAAATAGTGAGAGCGTTGGCTTAGGTTTCTCATAAAATGGTAATAGCATTCAAACTTAACAATTGCTCATAAAATGGTGAGAGTGTGGGAAAGGGGTGACCGAGCTGACCTAAATAAAAATTGAACATTGCCTACACAATCTTGCAGGACCTCAAGTAAATGTATTTCAAATCACATGGTTCATGGATCTCAATGGTATAATAATGCCTAAAAATGGGTCTATAGGGTTGTCCCCAAGAGACAAGGCATGGTAATTGAAAATGGGTGAATGGTAGATGAAAAATGGTTTTGTTGCTCTTGCTGATAGGGAGATGCACATCCTAATCACTAGACAATAAAAATGATTAGCTATATAAGTTGTTATCCAATACCCTTTTGGAACAACTAATCTATTAAGAACTTGTTGCTGATCTGGAGCTCAATAATGTGTTCATGATTTTCATATATCATTGATTCTGCTTCCTTCAAACATCAAGACAAGATATCCTTATAACATTGATAAAGGAAAGTGTTGTCAATGATGGTAAATAATGACAAGATAAATTAAATGAGTGGGTAATAAATAGGTGGGTGATAATGAAATGTATAATGAATGGGAAACAAATGGAGATCATGATGTTTAGTCGCATGTAATGTTGCTGATGTTAGATTTGACATACTTTTGGCTATGGTAGGGCTGAAGACCTCTGAAGATGCTCTTAATAGGACCATCATATTGTTCTATTGCTTGATCTTGAGAATAGCTACCATCTTATTATGTTGTAGATTAGAATCTATTTTGATTTGATCTTTGATTTTGTTTTCATCAAGTAGTGAAGAAATTTTGTGCTCAAATATTGGTGCCTCAAAAAAGTTTTCACCAATGAAGTTGTCTTGATTGACCCGTAGTGCCTTTGAGAAGGTTTCACTAAGGAACACTGACTTTTGACTTTGATTGTCTTCTAGTGCTTTCAAAAAAGTTTCACTAGAAGATGCTGAGTTCTGACTTTACTTATCTCTTAGCACCTCTAAAAAGGCTTCACTAGGAGAGTGTTCTTTTGCTACATGAATGTGGTCTTGGCCTCCTTTCTCTTTTTCAACTGCTATGTCACCATGGATTTATTTCAAAAAAGTGTGATTCTATCAATCCCAATCGACACTAGTGGGAGATGGGATGCTAATGATATGGCTATGTTGGGTGGTAATAATGGGATAGTGAAAGGCAACACAATCCTCATATAATATACTAAGATAACTTGTGTCGATGTTGAAGTAATCATCCTTAAAAACCATATAAGTGTCACAAATATATTTAAATTGATCTACAAGGTAATTGTAACTAATGTTATAACAACCAATACTATAATCTATTTCTGACTCTGATTCTAAAGCAAGGGACTCTGAATCCAATGTCACCATTGATGTTGATTATATTTTTGATGATAAATCCAATGTTGGTTCAAAAATGGAACCTGACTCTAATATTTATTCTTCATCTGATATGGTTGTTTTGATAATGTTCTATTAAATGCTAAATTTTTGACAAGTAATGGCCTGTGATGTCATAATGGGCTTAATAAAAATTGATTCATCTTAGAAGGGTTCAACGTAGACTAACTCATCTAAGTGAAGCCCCTGAAAAATAGGTAACCACTCAAGGGAAATCTCGATAAAATCATGTCTATCAAAGTGAGACTCCTCAATGAGTGGGAAAAGATCAAGAGACAACTCTATCGAGACTGGCTTGTGAAGGAGATAAGGCTCTTTAAAAATAGGTAACCTATGAATAGGTAACTTATCATAGTTTATCTTGTCAAAAATGGGTGTTTAAATAATAACATGTTGATTTTGGTTCATAATTGGTTGTAAAAGATAAATTTTGAACACATTTTGATCTTTATAAGATGGATTTTGAAGAGGTAATGGTTATTTTTTAGGCTTAAAGATTGGCATAGAATTTCTAAAGTGAGGAACATTTGGTTTAGTGGGAACAATGGTTTGTGGTTCAATAATGGACTCTCCAATGATTTGAGTATTAAATAAGGGATCAAAAACAATTGGTTCATCAAATGGAGGTTCTTCAACAATAGGTTCATTAAAAACTGGTGATGGGCCAAGAATGGTAACAACTGGATGCTTCTTAGTTTGCTTGCTTATGTAAACCAAAGGAGGAGGTCCTAAAGTGGTAATGACTGGACACTTCTTAGTTTGGTTGCTCATGCAAACCAAAGGAGAGGTCCTAAAATGGTAATGTCTGGACACTTCTTAGTTTGGTTGCTCGTGCAAACCAAAGGAGGAGGTCTTAAAATGGTAATAACTAGATGCTTCTTAGTTTGGTTGCTCATGAAAACCAAAGGAGGAGGTCCTAACATGGTAATGACTAGACGTTTCTTAGTTTGGTTGCTCGTGTAAACCAAAGGAAGAGGTCTTAAAATGGTAATGATTAGATGCTTCTTAGTTTGGTTGCTCATGCAAACCAAAGGAGGAGGTCCTAAAATGGCAATCTTGGTACATTGTCGAGTTTGATTACTTACACATGCCAAAGCATCCAAGTCTTCCTAATAAACCCAATCATTCCAATCATGAGTTGGATCATAATTTGGATCATAAGTTGGATCTTGACTGTGTTCCCATGACTGATTTTTATTTGGTAGATAGAAATCTATCTCAAAAACCATATTATCACCATAGGGGTCTTGACTAAAGTCATAAAAGTCATTTTTTGTGGCCATTATATCATAAGTTGGATTATCCATGATTGCACCATAATTGTAGGTAGACATATTTGCATTTAATGAAGAAATCTCTAAAAATAGAAAGACTTAAAGTTTTGCAAACTCTGAAAAATGATGCTTTAAAAAATAAAAGGTTCAACCTTGGTTGAAAGGGTGAAGTTGCATCTCAAAAGTAGTTTGTGCCAAGATTTGTCATAAAACAACCTAATGTCAAATGTCTAAAATCAAAGGTTTTTGAAGAAAGGTTGTGTTTTCCCAAACAAAGTCACAAAAAATGACGAGGATAGGCACTCGAACAAATAAACAATCAATAGTGTTCAAAATTGGGTAATCATTTAACTGAAGCTATGCAACCAAAAATAAAAATATCTATGTACGAACCCCATGAATTAAGGCCTAAACAAAAATCAATCAATGTTTGGATCCAAACTTGACAAGGTTAATTGAAAACTCAATGTTGAAAACTAGGATTTGACCAAATAAGGTAGACAAGATCAAACAACATGACAACACAAGATAAAGGTCCAAATGGTATACAAAATATGGTTTGAAACAAATGGTTTTTGATACAATGGTAAACAAGTTATTGAAACAAATTGAGTAGCCTAATGGTGTAAGCATGCTCAAATGATGTGGTCAATTGTTATGCTTCAAAGACTCAAAGGCAAAAGATATTTGACATGATTTGGGAAGCATAACGCTACACTTGTTAACTCAAATACATGATTTTGACATGGTTTATGAACAAACAAACAAGTTTTAGCCTCAAAGCATACCAAACAAATAATAACCAAAATACACTAAGTATAATCATCCAAATCCTAGCAAGGGTATGGAAATGTGGGGTTGACTAAAACTAATTAGTTTTCAATTGTTCTAGGGGAATCAATTGCATAATGACTTTCACGTCAAATGATGCAAAAGACAAGAACAAAAATTGGGTGACCATGGCATTGGCTAATTGTAAAAATGTCTAGTCTTTTTTCAACCACTACATCCTATTGTTCGCTCAATGTAGTGTGATGTCCAAATATAGATACGTCCTATGTTCAACTCAAAAGGAGTAAGTGAAGTCAATACTAGGAGATGAAATCCCAGGTCAAATCTTCCCTAAATAACTCATGAGAGGTGATGAAGTCCCCCTCACAAGCCAAGTTTGCATAAAAATAAAGAAAGCATAAAATAGAAAGACTTTAGGGTCATTTTTAAGGTCACCCAAACTTTGATGATTTTTTGGGGAGTGCTTTAGATAATTTTTTTTCTAAGCCTTGGAATAGGCTATTTGTAATAGGAATGAAACTTTTGATTCCAAGGGTTCCCTAAAGGGGACAAATGGAAGAGCATACATGCAACATCCCTCTTTTTACCAAAAAAAAAAAATTAGATCAAGCAACTATTGAAGACAAAAAGCTTGGAAATATGAGTTCATTTTTAAGCCCAAATGAAAATGAGGTGGTGTTCATTTTACCCCTTGATCCTAGTTGTAACTTTGAAAACATTCACCATAAACATCTAAATTCTTTTGTTAAACATCAAAACAAGGTTCTTAATTGATTTTCAAGCATGCAAAATGTGATCTAAAACATGTTTTTAGCAAATGTCAAGTTTGGTCCTACAATAAAAACATTATCATGTCTTTTAGCCTTGAAGCTCTTTTAGGTTTGAAATAATAAAATTTAAAAAAAGATCTCTCAAGTTTGTGTTTTAAGAAAAAACATAGTGATCAACGTCAGTTTATATAACCAATGATGGTTACATTTTATAACCAATGTCGATTATCTAACTGACATCAGTTATACCAATATGAATGACAATATGTATCTAACCAATGTCAGTTTTACTAATTGACATTGATTAAGCTATGCAATTGTTGTCGGTTTTACTAGCTGATGTTGGTTACTGTGTAAATCTATGGTAAACAAAAATGGAAAAATAAAGTTAAAAAATCAATTTGCAAGAGTTTTAAGGGTCTAAATGAATATTTTAAAGCTACAAAATTATCTTCTTCATGTGTGGGATGCGTCTAGTCCCACCGGGCATGCCAAGATGTAGAGAGGATTACAAAGCAAGTTAGTCAAGCATTAGTCCATAAATAATAAAAAAATGCACAAAAAACTAACTAAGCCTATCTATTCCTATGGAAATTACAAAGGATAACAAGAAATAAATGAAAGCAAGAAACATCATATTACCTTCCCAAATGGATTCACCATACCCATGTGGCTCAAAAGCATGTTCTCCATTGATCAAGCATCCTTGTCTTTGTCAACAATGGTGGCAAACTCCTCCAATGTCTCAAGAACACTCCATAAAACCTAGGCTCATGATTACAAATCACTAAACTAGCCTATCAATGAAGCTTGAAAATAAAATAAATGATCAAATTCAAAGGATTGTGGAAATAATTTAACATTATAACTTTGCAATATTCAAGCTTTAAATTCATGATCATGGCCTCTCTATTTATAGATTTTTTAGATTGGTCAGGATCAACCATGACCATCCATCTCAAGATTGAGATGTGTGGCCATGGATAATCCTAATATTTGGAATTAAATCCATAATTATCTTCATCATGACCTTGAAAGAAGGGGCATTGAAGAGGCATGGGAGGCATTAACTAGGCATGGGTGACCCATAATCTTGATATTTGTGACATTTATGGCCTGGGGATGTCTTCCCATGAAATGATGTCACCTGATGATGTAGTGAATAGGAATCAATTTTCAAAAAGAAATATTCAAAAAATCTCATGTAAAATCCACTTAAGCTCTTGATTTGGATTAATTAGCCTTAAACAAGGTTAATCAACATTTGTGCAATTATTTGAAAATTGGCCCTCACTTAATCAAAATGGTCAAAAATTCATATTACTGAGTTGTATTTTGACTCGAGAAGAATTAGAAGGTGACGTTAGATGTGTCAAAACCTATTTTCATTTAGGATGTTTCCAACAAAAAAAACAAAAGTATGTGGTGTATACTAATGTATTTAGGAAGAAAAAGTGATCCAGAGCACAAAAAGCAAAATCATCATTTTGACTCAAAATGAATTCATCAAAGTTAGCTAGCCCATAAATTGTATTGCCCCATTTAGGGATACTTTGACCTAAATTATTACTTATAAATACCAAGTTTGAACCATTTAGCACTTTTTATGGATTTTGACCTAAAAGTGTATTTGAGTGTAATTCAAGTAAGATTGACAATTTCAACACAAATGGTGTTAGGAATTGGATGTCTACAGTTCTTATTTGCTTTATTGTGTGGTTGAAGTAATTATTAAATGTTTCATCTCCTTCTCGAGGCTTGAAGTCAATTCTCAAGCTCTATTTCAGTTTGTGTTGAGTTGAGGTGACCCCATAGCCTAACAGATGCAAGAAGGTTACCGGTCTAGAGTGGATGGCAAACATACACTACCTAGAGGTCACCAAAATGTTATCCAAATTGGCTACCCTTGGTCATTATTTTTAGAAACTTTGACTCTAATCCTCCCTTAACTTTATTGATAGACTTTGAGGGGTTTTGTCTTGGTCTATAGGTCATGCCTTTTCCTAAGAAGATGTCTTTGGTCATTTCAATGTCTCTTATAGTCAAAACTACTAGTATTTTCATCAATCCCCTTAATTATAAGTATTATGACATGTTTTTGGAGAGACTAAGGTAATTTTGAGAAAGTTAGGTTCATTTTTTGTAATGTGAAAGTGACTAAATTGAAGGGGACATCAATTATGAGGAACCAATGACATATGTAGGAGTAAAAATATATTATTTATAGAATTTGACACTTTTGAAGTCATGTTATACTTTAGGTTGCCCATACACTTGGTAAAAGAGTCTAACTAATTTATTTCTAACATTCAATCTCTTTTGAAACCTTCTTGTTTGGTTATTCTAACATCTAAACATAAGATTAGCATATTGAAAGGAAATTAAAAAGATTCTGTGAATGTTACAATCATTTTATCAAGTTAGAGAAGACTTTATTGGCACCTTGTACATAGCTAATGTGGAGTATCCTTTGAAATGATCAAGTCTAATTTCAAAAGAAAACCTTTTGATAAGGTCATGTAGGTTTCCTATGGTGATAAAGAGCAAGTAAAAATCAAGTGAAATGTGTTTCAAAGTGATATATATCTATCACAACCTTTTCTAGTTTTATCAGGTCTCAATTCAAGCTAAAAAGTGAGTTACAGGCCTAAACAAGCCTAAAACCTCTTCTAAACCTCCATCAAGCAATAAAGTAGGTTAAAAAGGCTAGATGGTTTTATCTTGGTGCATGATGGAGAGATAATGTTAAGGAAAAATATCTTATACAAAGTAATTTACTTATATACCCTTCCTAACTATGATAAAGTTCTAGGTTTAAGGGGGTAAAGTTCTAGGTTTAAGGGGGCAAAGTTTTATGAACAATCACTAAGAGCTTTGCTACCCCTAAAATCTCTTAAAAACCCCATCATATGATATAATCCTCTGAGTAATATCTTGGAAATAATTGTATGTAGAATAATAAGTTAATATCATCCTCAAGGATCCTAAAAAGTCTTCTTAAAGCATGCTCAAGCACACATTCAATGCATGCACAAACCAAATGTGAGCCTAGAGTCTTCAAGGGTGAGAGAGATAGTCATATGACTAAACACCCTTGCATTTTTAAGAGGTAGTATGTATGAGATAGACATTGTATTAATTTAGGGTAGAGACATGAGACACTCATAGAGTATTCAAAAATGGGCAAACTGTCTAGGACCATTCTTAAAATGAAATTGTAGGTCACTGACCCAAGATCATTGGTCTAGTAATTACAAGCAAAGCCAAGTGCTGGATGACATTTTAGATGATTTAAAGAGGATTTTTACCTTGAAAAAAGTCTAAAAGGTTAATGAGATGAGTAAAAGGCTTATATAACTAATAATCATGTCATCAAAGGTATAAATGAGAGTAAATGTAGACCTATAAGTTTGTAGACTTGTAGGTCCACATTCTTGATAAAAAAGATTAGAATCTCACAAAGAAGGAATTGTTCTAAGCTTCATAAGGAAATGATTGCATTATTAAAATGATAAATCCATCAAAAAATACCTGATTTACCCACCTACATGGGCATGGAGTGACAAATGGCTTCTACAAAGGTGAGATATATTGGAAAAGGTCAAGGAACCTAGACAGGACTAATAGAGAGTTACATCTCTGCCTTCAGGAATATAAGAAGAACATGCATTTTTTTATTAAATTAGGGTTTTAATGACTAGGATAGGTGTGAGGGTTCCTAAAATATATTTCCATAGTGTGGATAATCCTTGGAAGGTTGAGAGAATACTAAAATAGGGCTACTAGGATCAAAGCGTTAAGACTATTCATAAACCCTCATTATAGACTAAAATAAGTTTTAGACCTTTTGAAGAGCCAAATTGATTATAAAAGAGTTGGGAGACACTATGGGAGATTTCTCAAGCCTCAAAGAGTCATTTTTAATCAAATAACATGCAAATGGAGGACCTATTGAGCCAAAACACTCTCTTAAACTACACACAATCTTACCAAGCTTGAGAAGTCATCTTATTCACATTGTAAGTCTGTCCACCAAGTGCATGGGTCAAAATTGATCTTTTAGTTTTTGAAAATGTTCCCATACTTTGACTTCATGGCATTAAGCATAAGAAAGAGGATTTGTTCTTTATGAATAATCCTTGACAAACTATAGCACTCAAAACCTCGCTAAAAACCTTTGAGAAACCCAATGTCTGATTTTATATTTATAAGAGGTTATAATTCATTATAATGGACACTAAATTACCCTTATGACCCTTTTGAGTCTCATGGACACCTTTTCAATCCATTTTTTGGCATGGTGGGCTGAAAACATATAGAAAATTACTTGGAAAAGCTTGTTGCAGGCCTATTTATGGGTTTTGACTATATGTAAGTCTTCAAAATAGTTGAGAAGGATTTTTAATCCTAGTCAAAGGTATTAGGGTCCTTTAAAACCCATTCCATGGGTATTTATGATGATGGAATAGGTTTCTAGGTAAGAACTAAGCCTAAATCAAGACTAGTTTCTTGTTACATAAGAAAGGGTAGGTTGTAGACATATTGAAGGGCATGAAGGGATTGAAAGTCTTTAGAACACAAATAATAACACTCTTTGACACTTTTTTAAGTCTCTTCAGGTCATGAAGAATTTCAATAAAATGAGTATAGGTAGAATTAAGTATGATCCCTCAGTATGCTAATGAAAACATTTGAAGGAGAAGTGTAGTGTATAAGAAGGGTTTAAAGACACCTAAGGGAACTTGAGATACCTTTGAAACATAATTCTAAATGTTATCAATAATTTTCAATGCATCAATAAGATCAAATATAACCTCAAGGAGAGTTATATGATCAAGAATGTAACTTGTCATTTCTCAACAAGAAGGAGGTCAGTTTGATAAAAGAGTGATGAGTTATCTAAGGAGTTGAAGAGTCTCTCCTATACTAAATATATAGAATATCATGATCACACAAAGGTAACACATGTTGAAGAGGATAGTAAGACTATTTTTGGCCTCTTCATCTTTACATTATAATTGATTTGTGTGAATGACACTTGTTTGGGCTCTTTCAACATTCCTTATCTCTCTCCTTTCTCATTCCCCCGATATGTACTACCTTGTTAAACATTGTATAGGTCCTCAACTTAAATGTGGAAAATACCTACTTAACTAACACTTGTACTTTGCCTTTGAAATGAGTTCATGTTGATTCCCAACCTTTTCAATGCTGCAACTAGTGTATTGTCATGGTGGTTGATGAATGTTAGTGATAGTTTACAAATTTCTTTCATTTGTTCTATCTTGTTACCTTTTTTAGGGTATTAATCATCATAGTAGGTCATATGAAGATTTTTACATGGTCTTAAAATGTCTAAGTGTGAAGGTTTCTTCATTCGTGTCCATTAAGAGACATTTTGATCACTCCTCTTATTTGGTGTCTTGACCATTACCTTCGTATTGAAACATTAGTGCTTGGAGACTCGTATTAAGTTAGTGTAATAGGTTTTAGTCCTAATTCATGTTCTTAATGAAGTATATTCAAGTGGAAGGTATTAATTTTTGTTCATCACCTCTCTCTCTCTCTCTCTCTCTCTCTCTCTCTCTCTCTCTCTCTCTCTCTCTCTCTCTCTCTCTCTCTTCTTTACAAATAGTAGGTTTAATAGTAATTTTAAGGTGATACGTCAAGGGAGCTATCCCTAATATATATATTTAACTCAACTATTAGGCCACCCACAGCCTAAAGGTTTCTCCACGATTCATCTAAGTTTAGAAGGCTTGAAAAACCTCCTCAAGGATGACATTTAGAGTGATAACAGTACCTTTAATATGCATCCAAGTAATTGGTTTGGTTTTGATAAAATACAAAAACATATAGAGTTTATTACCATTAACCCAAAGTTTGATTCCATGGAGGTGACACCATCCCAACCAAAAATGGTTACCCATAAGTCAATAAATAAAAATAAATATTGAAATGAATCAAATAGAATTCAGTGATCATAAATAATATAGGGAAATGGAAATATAATGAATAAATAATGTGAAAGGATAAGTAAACATCCAATAATTTTGATTTTAATGGAAAATGTATTTGGCTATAAAATCAATTTTCTATTTCTTTTTTATACATCTACACATGTACTTTCATTTTCACATTCAACAGGATGAAATATTGAAATCACCACATAACATCCAGTGGATATCTAGAAGTGAATCAACTAACCATCTTAAGAACAAAGTGAATTCCACTGATGTAGAGATTATACAATAACCAATGAACTTGGTTTTTATTGCAACAAATCCTTCTTAGAATTGTTGAACTATTCAATAAACACTTAATAGTTTTAATCTTTCTATTTGTAATCAACGGTCTTAGGCTTCTCCAGGTTTATTATAACCCTTATTACTTCTCTCTCAAAGTATAAGTTTATTCAACTATGAAATCACACATTTACACAACCCTACCAATAACAATATAATATATATCTAAAAACTTATAAATCTTCTTTCTTTCAATGAGAACTCATGCAAGATGAATTTTGGGACCAAATCTATGGGCACAATTGGTAAATACTTCAATTAGGTTCCTTTCACAAAGTTAATATGGGTTCACCAGTACTCACAAGGCTTAGACAAGCTTACAATGACTCAACTCCTCATTTCCATCCACAATCTATTTATAAACATCTCTATTCAACTAAATATTCCACTCTCTATATGGATTTCTCACTATCACAATCTTTATTGACTTCTTGATTTTTTTGGTGATATTCCTTCATTTAATCTATGTAACCATGGTGCCTCTTTCCTTCATATTCTCCATTCACCATTATCTATCACACTTCCCACCATACTTACCATCATGCATTCGTATTCTCTTTACCTATCTTAGCTTGTTCCAATGCTCAATTTCTTGACTATTCTAAGCTTGTAGTCATTCAAGCTTACTTAAAATCACCTATTACTTCTCTCCTATATCAAAATTAGTATAGGGGTATGAAATAATTCTCAAACAACTTAAAACCAGAAAAATATCATTACATGAAATGAGTTCTAATACATGACAAATTATAATGCATTTCTACCAGTTCAAACTCTTGGAATGTGGACTTCAATATTAAACTCTAGTTTAGGTTTCTCTTTGATTGAATGAATTCAAGAAGAGTTTTAAATCAATTCCATGCAAATTGAATAATTTCAAATTTCATGTGAATTATTAAATGTCATCTCTAATGCACTAACCTTCACTCACTAGTAGATCAACATAGTTTTTGTTTACATAGTCAATTTATTACATAGGTTATGGCTCATACTGACCAATCTTCCTACCAAAATTTCATCTCATTAATGCATACTTAGAGTTCAAATATATATTTTTTCACAATAAGATTATGGGTTATTTATAAATTCCATTTTATACATGCAAACACAGTGAGTGTTGGATAGAATTTACACATAAAGTGAACATAGGTTCTCCATAATGCATAGCACCAATAATCTGTCCATGACCATCTATATTCAAATAAATCCTTAACATCTTGTCCTTTCCTAATTGATTATACAATCTACAGGTTATAAATTTTTTTTCATGAGGAATGTGGAATCTAAAAATATTTATAAACTTTGCTTCCTATTGACACCTTTTGATATCATTTTAAAAGTTTTATAGAATCAATTGTCATGCATCAAAATGCCTCTACATACTCATTTATCAAACTTTAAATACTTATTTTTTGTTTATTCATCCTTCATTAAACTATATGGTGTTCCAACACAAAAACATAACATCTCACAAAGGAACTTTAAGACATATATTCAAAAGCATGACGAACTTACCAATTCATAGATTAATCTTCAAGGATAAAGCATTACTGAATCTAATTTTATAGAATATCTTGTTCTTATTCAACATGTATACTAATATGCAAATAAATACTAAGTTATAGGATTCCTATATACAAATTTTATATCTTCATTCATTATATCTTGGGTTTATTTCCCATAATCCTTAGAATACAATATCCTACCAACCAAGAATTCAAAAGTGAAAAACTTTGACTCAAATAACTACCATAACTACTTGAAAGATACCAATTCATTCTTAAGACTGCATCATTCAGGCTTACAAAAGTATTATGACTTGATGTTCTTAACCACATGTTTTATATTTTATATCAACCCCCTATAGACCTAACTCTCACATTAAACAACATCTAAACACCTAAAACTAACCAAAATTAAAACTAACCAAGATGTCTCTACATCATACTACCAAGGGTAGAAGAAATTAAGCTCCAAGCTCAATGTGACTTGCTTGCTTTTCTTTCTCTTCTTCCAGTCTCTTGAAGGTCTCTAATCTTTCATTCTTTTATCTGGTCCTACAGCCCCCACTATCACATCCTTAAATGGATTGAGTTCTTGTTTTAGTTTTTCCTTGGTTTCATCTATTTGTAACTTTAGAAAGGATTGTATGCCTTTCATGTTGGACAAAAATTCTACAATTTGAACACTATCATGGATCTCCATGCATTGAGAGATTGCTTTAGTTGTACCTCCTTGTCTTCCTCTTGACTTTCTTGATTCTCGTGTTACTACAACCACTCTTGTACTTGTTATTATATCCTTGTCTTGTCCTTATTATTAGTTTGTTCCAAATTTGGATCTCTTGCTTTTATTTAAACTATGAAACTTGTTTCTTTTTATTCAATCTTAATCTCTTGGTAAGGTGTTTCTTGACAGGGTCAAGTTTCAGCTTCTTGAACCTAAACATCCACCTTCTTTCTCACTTCAAAATATTATGTAATGGCTACCTACTCCTTACTTGCACTTAGATCATAAAACAACTTATTAGAAATGAAATTTGGAGCCTTCATGGCTCTCTCTTGGGATGCCTCCTTGGACAATTTAATTTCCAGCCTCTTATCTTGTTGGGTGTCAATCCCAAACCATTTCTTTTCAATTTCAGTTGTAATTTCATTTACTATTTTTCTATCTTCTCTCTCATAGGCTTGGCTTCCCTTCTTGTTTTGGCTATCCTCTTTATTGAGCACTCTCATTGGTGCTATGTCTTCTTCTCTTTGATGAATATTTATTGTCACCTTGCATTCTTGTTCATCCTCTTTTATTTCCATATTTTTGGACTCACAACTCTTCACACTCCCCATTTCAAGACAACTTATCTTTGCTTCTTTCTTGGGTACTTTGACCAAACCTAAACTTTCCATGGCTTTGGTCCAATACTTCTTTGTTTCTATCATCATTATTCTCTCATCTCTTTTGTCTTATTCGCCCTTCAATGGGACAAGTATGTGTATCTCTCCATGTTGCTTGATGGTGTATGTATTAGCTTGACCATCATGAATAGCTTGTCTATGAAACTACCATGGTATTCCTAACAGTAAATAATAAACATCTATAGATTTCTTTAGTTTTACCTCCTTGTCTTCCTCTTGACTTTCTTGATTCTCATGTTACTACAACCACTCTTGTACTTGTTATTCTATCCTTGTCTTGTCCTTATTATTAATTTGTTCCATATTTGGATCTCTTGATTTTATTTAAACTATGAAACTTGTTTCTTTTTCTTCAATCTTAATCTCTTGGTAAGGTGTTTCTTGACAGGGTCAAGTTTCAGCTTCTTGAACCTGAACATCCACCTTCTTTCTCACTTCAAAATATTATGTAATGGCTACGTACTCCTTACTTGCACTTAGATCATAAAACAACTTATTAGAAATAAAATTTGGAGCCTTCATGGCTCTCTCTTGGGATGCCTCCTTGGACAATTTAATTTCCAACCTCTTAGCTTGTTGGGTGTCAATCCCAAACCATTTCTTTTCAATTTCAGTTGTAATTTCATTTACTATTTTTCTATCTTCTCTCTCATAGGCTTGGCTTCCCTTCTTGTTTTGGCTATCCTCTTTATTGAGCACTCTCATTGGTGTTATGTCTTCTTCTCTTTGATGAATATTTATTGTCACCTTGCACTCTTGTTCATCCTCTTTTATTTCCATATTTTTGGACTCACAACTCTTCACACTCCCCATTTCAAGACAAATTATCTTTGCTTCTTTCTTGGGTACTTTGACCAAACCTAAAATTTCCATGGCTTTGGTCCAATACTTCTTTGTTTCTATCATCATTATTCTCTCATCTCTTTTGTCTTATTCACCCTTCAATGGGACAAGTATGTGTATCTCTCCATGATGCTTGATGGTGTATGTATTAGCTTGACCATCATGAATAGCTTGTCTATGAAACTACCATTGTATTCCTAACAGTAAATAATAAACATCTATGGGCATAATATCACATAATACTTTATCTCTATATCTTCCTATATGGAATTCAACCCAACTTTGTTCACTTACCAAAATTTGATGTCCCTTCTAAACCCATGCAACCTTGTATGGTTGTGGATGTGGCATCCTCTTCAATCCCAACTTCTACACCATCTCTAGAGACACAATGTTATTAGTGCTTCCTCCATCAGCCACTAAATTAAAAACCTTACCTTTTACTTTGCACCTACTTTTGAAAAAGCTTCTTCTTTGGGCTGGTTCTTTGACTTAATTTTTCTATTATAATAAGATTATCCTCATGATTAAAGAATCATTTATTTATTATTTTCTTTCCTCATTCACTTATCTTGTACTCTATTGTTGCATACTTCTACTCATATTCATTAGACTCTCTACTGCTCTATGTCCCTCTTTGTGGCGTTGCCAACATTGCCCTTCAAATCTTTATCTTGGTCTATTTATCATAGGACTTTTATCCCTTCTCAATCTATTACCTAGAAATGGTCTAAATACCCATGCATAGTGTTGTACTCCCATGCCATCTTCTTAAACTAATGCTACCTACATTTGTGGTCTCTATTGAAACATCTCTCCATTTCCTCTTTCATTTGTTCTTGGCTGTAATGGTGTTACTTGACATTGCTAACTATTATCTCCTTCTCTCTCTCTGTTAATGCTCCTTGTACTCTCTCTATGAGAGCATCCTCAATATCCTCCATCCTCATGACCAATGGGGAAATCAACTATGTCACTTGGTCTATCATATTATAGACTAAATCTTCATCTTTGCTAAATTTATCCATGGGCTATTATTCTTGTTTCCCTGTCCTACACTGCACCTCAAAACACATGTTGTCAATCTTGTTCACAATCCACTAAGAATCTCTTACTAGATATGATACCAAAATGATGCAGAGCTTATAAAAAAACCAATGTACTTGTTTTTGCTTACAACAAATCTTTCTTAGAATGGTTGAATTATTTAATAAACACTTAATAGTTTTAATCTTTCTATATGTAATCAATGATCTCAGGCCTTCTTCAAGCTTTTTATAACCATTATGATTTATCTCTCAGAGTATAAGTGTCTTGAAGTGTGAAATCACACATTTAAAAAACCTTTCTCATAATAATACAATCTATGTCTAAAAACTGATAAATCTTCTTTATTTGAATGAGAACTCATGTAAGACCAAATTTGGGACCAAATTTGTGTGCACAGTCACCATGTGCATGATTGGCAAATGTTTCAATGAGGTTATTCAAATGAATTTAATATGGGTTCACCACTACTCACAAGGATTAGATAGGTTTACAATGACTCAACACCTCATTTCCATCCAAAATCCATTTATAAACATATCTATTCAACCAAATATTCCACTCTCCATATGGATTTCTCATTGTCACAATCTTTATTGACTTCTTGAAACATTTTTACGATATTCCTTCATTGAATCTCTACAACCATGGTGCCTATTTCCTTCATACACTCCCATTACCATTCTCCATTACACTTCCCACCATACTTACCATGATGCCTCCATATTCTCTTTACCTATCTCGACTTATTCCAATACTCAATTTCTTTACTATTCTAGGTCTATAGTCATTCAAGCTTTCTCAAAATTACCTATGCCTTCTCCCCTTTGTCATGGTCAGTATAAGGGTATGGAACCATTCTAAACCAACTTAAAACCATGCAAATCTCCTTACATGTATTGAGCTATAATATATGACAAATTATAACACATTTCTACTAGTTCAAACTCTTGGAATGTGGACTTCAATCTTAAACTCTAGCTTAGGTTTCTCTTTGCCTACATGAAATTGAGAAGAGTTTTAAATCAATTCCATGCACTTTGAATCCTTTAAAATTTCATGCAAATGACTAAATGTCATCTCTAATGCATGAACCTTCACTCATAAGTAAATCACCATAGTTATTGTTTACACAGTCAATTTATTACATAGATTATGTGTCATACTTATTGTCCCCAAAACTTGCCACTCATTTTTTGGGATAACCTACAGACCAAAATTTATCTCTTCCCTTCTCAAAATTTGTTCTGAGCTTTCAAATTCCTCATTTTAAAGCTTTTTACATAAATGGGATTCACATGTTCAACAGGTTAAAAAAGCTTCTGCAGGCAAGATCAGTCAAAAGAACAAGCTTCTAACACTTAGTCGTTTCCAGGATTGGTTTAGCACCTTGGTTCAATCAAAGGATTTCAATCAACAAATAATAAAGGACTTAGGCTTGAACCATTGAACTTTGAACCACTTTGGTTCAAAGGTTCAATGACCAAGTTGGTTCCACACGCTTGGTGTAAAAGAACGAAGGACTTGGCCAAATAACAAAGAATGAACCATTGAACCATTGAGCCAAAGTTGGTTCAATCGGTCAGTTCAATCGGTAGGTTCAAGGGGTGGCCCCATGACCGAAGGAACAAATTCCCCTATGGAGGGTCGTGAATCAAGTCAAGTGCCCTTGTAGAGGGCCGCGAGCCAAAATGAACAAAGTGAACTCCTTAAAAAAATGAACAAGGCAAAAGGCAAAGTAGAGTCCTTCGAACAAATTATCTGAAGGAATTCCCTCAAACATTTTGTCTGAAGGAATTCTCCTAGGAAGAGAGCCTAAAGAAAGCAAAGGAAAATCCCAACTGAAGAGAAAAATCTCACAAAAAAGTGCCCAATGGAAAAAGACAAGGTGCAGTAAAAGCTGTCATGCGTCCATTGTAAAGCAGAGCAGAAGCTGCCACATGTCATCTTCTACAGGACCCACAAAGGTTTCTAAAGATTCTATAAGTTAAGTGGAATACGTCACGTGTCCTGTTATGACTTAGAAGAATGTGACAAGTGTTTGCATCCGTGTTCCCCTTTTGGAGTTGCTCGAGTAAAACGTGTCGTGGACCCTATTTTTTGTAAGTTTCTAATGAGTTTCATAACAACAGAACTTGCCACTTGTCAAAGACACAAAAAGGACCCCATAAAGACTTAGGTAAGAAGGGATATAAAGAGCAAAGAAGTGCTTAAGTAGTGAAGAGAGGAGTGAGACCAAAGGATCAGAAATATATTTGAAAGAGTTATTTTCAGTAGGTGAAATAGTGGATTGAGTAGACTTCTGAGTGCACCAAACCAAGGATGCAGCCTTTTTTCTTCCATGAAGTAAAGACAAATATGCAAAGGACAAGATGGTCCATATTAAGGAGGAGACATATCAGATGAAGTGACATTCCATAGTTATGGTAGCACACTATTCTCAGTATGGACTCTCTAGACAAAATTGGAGACGCATTGAAGACGTTGACTACAACATGGGCCGTCCCATGGAAAAAGGCACCAATCCTTGGGTAGTTGCTATAAGTTTGTATTTTATCTCATTTGTAAAGGAGATCTTCCCCTTACCAGAAGTGAAACTCTACCTAAATTGAAAGGCATTACTGAGACTTTGAGCTCAGATTGTAATTCATATTTCTTTGATTGAATGAGAAAGCAAGTTACTTGTAGACTTTGTGCTGTTATAGCTTGTGCTACTTTAGGAGATTGTTCTTATGTCTATCTTCTGAAAGCATTCTTATTTATTTAATTTAACAAGTAGGACTAGTAGAGGTGATAAGGAAGGTGTCCTGAAGCCAACTACTTTCAAACTTTGTGCTGTCATAGTTGTCTTCAGTGTGTGTTTATTTTTTGTTTATGTGTAAAGGACCTTGGGATGACTTTGTGCCCCCATTGTTCTTTGTATTTCACTCTTGGGTAGTCAAGGTGGAGACTTTGCACTACATTTTAAGATGCTAGTTACTCTATGCCCTTTTGTCACCTATTACCAGAAAGATTCCTATTGCCTGCAAGAACAAGCACTTCTGAGAGAAGAGAAGTGCCTTCTGTCGCTTCACCAAGATTTCTACTATCTAGGAAGGGATCTGGCTCTTAGCTAAATGTTACTTTTGAAAGAAGAAAAGTACCTTCACCAATCACCCAAAATTTTTCCTCTGTCTATGAGCATCATCTCTAAAAGAAGAGAGATGGATGATGTATTCTACCCCCGTGTCTTACTTTCTGCTTATATATATAGTATATAGCCTCCACATATTTAATAAGGAACCTCCCCTTGATGAGAGGAGAGATTTGTCCCCTTTGGATGTGGTAAACATAAAACATTGGATGACTAATCTCCCTATGCTGTGGTGATAGGAACTATTTTAGTCACCAGTTAGCTGGTCGACAAAATATTCACCCAACAGTTTTTGGTGACTCTGCTAGGGACACAGTAATTTTATGCAACTTAGAACCTCAAGTTTCAGATTGAAACATCACCTATGTCTTACCCATTATCATTATAACCCTTATCCATTACAAACTCTAGCAACTCTATTCTATGTCTTACCCATTATCATTATAGCCTTACCATCTTCCTCCATCTTCGTTATATTATTTGGTCTGCAAAACTAGAGCTGCTGGGAAAGAAAGCGCAGTTTGAAGCCTCAAGCTTTAAGCTGAAGAAGGGCTAGTTTCTTTTCCATTTTTGTCCTATACTCTAGAAACTCCACTCAGATGTGTTATCCCTATTTTTCATAATCCAATCATGGCAGTTTGAGGCCCTTGGGGTAACTCATTTGGCCCACTTAATCTAACTCCACCCCTGCATGAGCTACCACTCAGTTCAAGGAAGAATTTCCCCATATTTTTTGGTGATGGAGGAGTCCACCCAAATGAACACATTACAACCTTCACCATAGCTTGTGGTGTGATAGGGGTGGAATTTGAAGACATGGTAGTCAGGGTTTTCATGGAGACACTACAAGGTGCCGCTGCAGACTGGTTTTACCATCTGCAGACTAGATCAATGACTGGCTAGGACACTATAAAGCCAAGTTTGAAGGAAGGTTCAAACCTACAAAAGATGCTCATGTTTTGCTAGCCCAACTTATGCAAATGAAGAAGGAACCTCATGAACCCATGAGGGATTTTATTGCAAAATTTGACAAGCTAAGAAACATGATTCCCATAGTTGCTCAGCGCACACCTAAGAACCTCAAATGCTTCTTCATAAACTCACAGCTACCTAAAGTGAGTTTTCTGCTAAGATGTGCTAGCCACATAGATCTTGAAGCTACTCAAGAATTAGCCACTGAGTTAGAAGATGACCTTATCTTGGCTAGAAAGATAAGAAGGGATTCAAATAGAGGCACATCTTCCTCATCTTTTGATAACTCACCTGCAGCCACCACTGATTCAATGGTGCAAAAACTAGCAAATGAAGTGTTGGCCCTTAGAAGACAAATGGCACAAGGGATGTCATCTGCTCCTGCATACAGATATATGCCCAAGAGGACATTTTAGAATCAGGCATACCAAGGCAATGTTGCTAGGAATCAGGGACAACAAAATTACCTTCCTCCTCCATAGAGGAACCTCACCATTAAAGCACCTCCAGCCAACTCAGTAGTTGGATATTTGGAAACAGAGCATGATTTTTCTTTCCAACCTGAGTTTAATCAAGAAAATAATGCTGACCTCTTTATGGAGGATCAAGAAGAGTCAGTTGGCAACTCCATCATTGGTTTCTTGGATTACCAAGATGAACCCAGAAGTGAAGGTGATGCAGATGAGGGACCATATGTTGTGTTCACCCAGTCCCAGAACCAGTCAGCTTAGCAATCTGATAAAGAAAAAATAGAGAAGCGACCTCAACTAGTAATTTCAATTGCTGAATGTGGAACCACTCTGTCTTTCCAGCCAAAGGACTCGGTGGTTGCTAAAGAAGTAAGTATCCCAAGTAGTTCTACAACTTCTACTTCAATTTCATAGTCCAATCCTCCCACCCCTCCCAAAAACCAAAAGGATGAACTCCCATCCTCTGTGCCTAGTCCAATTCAGTCATTTGACATAACTGATCATGTCAAAAAGACCAAAAGTCAAATGACTAAATTTGAAGTCCTTCAGTCTAACCCCAATTAGCTGGACAAATTGGTACAAGATGTCAAGACCCAAATGTCAGCCCCTGAAGCTCAAATTTTGTGAGTTTTTAGGTAGGGGTGATTACTTCTTGACCATGGAGGATGTCCATGTTCCTGGAGATGAAAGTCCAGTAGGTGGTGATCTAGGAATTGATTTAAACCAGACATCAGAAGGATTGGTAGGGCATAGTACAAATGAAAAAGGGTCTTCCATCTCTAATGAAGAGAAATTTGATAGAAGATCCTTTTCTGGTGATGTTTGGATCTAGGAAATGGATGGTAGCAATTCCTTTATAGGTGCTGGGGTCAAGTTGGTGTTGATATCTCCTAAGGGGGATATTCTTCCTTCTTTACACGAGTTGTAGTTTAGCAACACCAACAACACTGCTAAGTATGAATCTCTGTTACTCGAATGGGGAGCTACTCGAGACAAAGGAGATGTTGAGCCGGTGGTCTGCCAGGCATCTGAAGGGGACAATCAAGACATGTGCTAGACTAAACTATCAGAATATCAAATCATGGTAATAGACCAGGCTGCTACCCATCAAAATTAGAAAAAGGGACTCCATAGGAGAACCAAAATTCATGGTTCTCATACTAGAAAGCAAGTCTTTCCAAGGGGAAGCAAGAGAAGAGAACCAAGAGGAAGACACAGGAGATTGAATTCCTAGTGGAGAGTTCCATTCGCTCATCACCGATTCTGGGGGTAAAATGGCTTCTTGCTAGTTTATCAAGATAGAAGCCATTTTCACTGCCTCTCAAGGGGCAGCATCTGAGGTACTTCAATTCTTGAAGTACCAAATAAATTCACCTATACATTTGTATATTTATAAAGTCTTTGTTCTATTTTATGCTTTTCATTTTCATTTTTTGGAGCCTTTATTATTGGGTAGCTCCACTCCATAGCCCAATGGCACACTTCAAGGCACTGGAGATTCTAGTTTCTACTCCCCTCAGATGTTTCAAGTTCTCATCTGAAGGTAGTTCCCTAATTGGAGCTAGTTGTTGTCCCCGAAAAATGCCACTCATTTTTTGGGACAACCTACAGACCAAATTTTTTCTCTTCCCTTCTCAAAATTTGTTCTGAGCTTTCAAATTCCTCATTTTTAAGCTTTTTTCGTAAATGGGATTCATAGGTTCAACAGGTTAAAAAAGCTTCTATAGGCAAGATCAGTCAAAAGAACAAGCTTCTAACAATTAGTCATTTCCAGGATTGGTTCAACACCTCAGTTCAATCAAAGGATTTCAATCGACAAATAATAAAGGACTTAGGCTTGAACCATTAAACTTTGAACCACTTTGGTTCAAAGGTTCAATGGGTTCAATGACCAAGTTGGTTTAATGCCCTTGGTGCAAAACAACAAAGGACTTGGCCAAATAATGAAGAATGAACCGTTGAACCAAAGTTGATTCAATTGGTCAGTTCAATTAGCAGGTTCAAGGGGTGGCCCCATGGCTGAAGGAACAAATGCCCCTGCAGAGGGTCGTGAATCAAGTCAAGTGCCCTTGTGGAGGGCCGTGAGCCAAAATGAAAAAAGTGAACTCCAAACAAATGAACAAGGCAAAAGGCAAAGTAGAGTCCTTCAGACAAATTATTCGAAGGAATTCCTTCAGACATTTTATCCAAAGGAATTCACTTGGGAAGAGAGCCCAGAGAAAGAAAAGGAAAAGCTTGACTAAAGAGAAAAAACCTGTAGAAAAGCACCTGATGGAAAAAGACAAAGTGTAGCGGAAGTCGCCATGCATCCATTATAAAGTAGAGCGGAAGCCACCATGTGTCATCTTCTGTAGGACCCACAAAGGTTTCTAAATCTTCTATAAGTTAAGCAGAATACGTCATGTGTCCTGTTATGACTTAGCAGAATGTGACAAGTGTTTGCATCCATGTTCCCCTTTTGGAGTTGCTTGGGCAAAATGTGTCGTGGACCCCATTTTCCATAAGTTTCTAATGAGTTTCATAACAACAGAACTTGCCACTTGTCAAAGACATAGAAAGGACCCCCCAAAGACTTAGGCAAGAAGGGATATAAAGAGCAAAGAAGTGCTTAAGCAGTGAAGAGAGGAGTGAGACCAAAGGATCAGAAATATCTTTGAAAGAGTTATTTCTAGTAGGTGAAACAGTGGATCAAGTAGACTTCTGAGTGCACCAAACCAAGGATGTGGCCTATTTTCTTCCATGAAGTAAAGACAAATATGCAAAGGACAAGATGGTCCATATTAAGGAGGAGACATATTAGATGAAGGGACATGCCATAGTTATGGCAGTGCACTATTCTCAGCATGGTCTCTCTAGACGAAATTGGAGACGCATTGAAGATG
Source organism: Torreya grandis (assembly GCA_037957365.1). Lineage (NCBI taxonomy): Eukaryota > Viridiplantae > Streptophyta > Pinopsida > Cupressales > Taxaceae > Torreya > Torreya grandis. The sequence continues at coordinate 2,180,991 of JARHVA010002003.1, forward strand.
CTGACTACAACATGGGCCGTCACCAATCACCCAAGATTTCTCCTCTGTCTGTGAGCATCATCTTTGAACGAAGAGAGATGGATGATGTATTCTACCCATGTGTCTTAATTTTTGCTTATATATATATAGTATATAGCCTCCGCATATTTAATAGGGAACCTCCCCTTGATGAGAGGAGAGATTTTTCCCCTTTGGATGTGGTAAACCTACAACATTGGATGACCAATCTCCCTATGCTGTGGTGATAGGAACTATTTTGGTCACCAGTTAGCTGGTCGACAAAATATTCACCCAACAATACTGACCAATCCTCCTACCAAAATGTCATCTCATTAATGCATAATTGGATTTCAAATACAAATTTGTTCACAATAGGATTATGGGTTCTTTAGAAATTCTTTGTTATACATGCAGACACATTGATTATTGGACATACTCTGCACACAAAGCAAATATAGGTTATCCACAATGCATAACATCAATAATCTTTCCATGAAAATGTCTATTCAAATAAATCTTTAACATCTTGTCCTTTCCTAATTGCTTATACAATCTACAGGTTATACAATTTTTTTCATCAGGAACTTGGACTCTAAGAAGATTTATAAGCTTTGATTTAGATTGACACCTCTTAATATTGTTCTAAAAGTGTTATGGAATCAACTGTCGCACATCAAAATACCTCTATATACTCATTTATCAAACTTTAAATACTTACTATCTGTTTATGCATATTTCATAGAACTGTATGGTCTTCTAATACAAAAATACAAGATCTCACAAAGGAAATTTAAGACCTCTATTCAAAATCATGAAGAACTTACCAATTCATAGATTAATCTTCAAGGAAAAAAGCATTATCAAATCTACTTTTATAGAATATCTTTTTCTCATTGAAATTGTATAGAAACATACAAAGAAAGACTAAGTTACAGGATTCCTTTATCAAAATTTGACATCTTCATTCATTGTATCTTGGTTCTATTGCCCATATTCCTTTAAATAAATTATCCTACCAACTGAGAATTTAAAAATGATAAAATTTATAACTCAAATAACTACCCTGAATACTTTTTGAAAATTGCCAATTCATTCTAAAGACTGCTTCATTTGGTTTACAAAAGTATTATGAATTAATATGCTTAACCACATGTTTTATATTTTCTATCAACCTCCTATAGATATAACTCTCATATTAAACAACATCTAAACACATAAAGAAAAGAAAAATTAAAACTAACCAAGATGACCCTACATCATCCACAAGATCATTTGATACATATGAAAGAGTTTGCCAAGATCTCTAAATAATTTTCATGCAATCAATTTGAATCCTATGAAACAGTGTGAGATCTCCATAAAACACATGATATTTGTAATAAGCTATGAAATCCAAAATGATATGATTGAATTCTTCATTAACCTTTTAAAAAGGAAAAGTGGGGTTCATATAGAGAAAATTAGGGCAACATAAGGAAGCCTTTAATTTTACTAATTAAATAATTATAATAAAGGATAATTACCTTATAGACCCTTTATAACTAACCTAAGGAAGCTTAGAATGGCCATACGATTGTGTAGGCAAAACCTAGTGGGAAAAATCACTACACTAATACCCCCCTTAAGCATAGCTTAGGTGAGATGAAAATTGGGTCCCAACATTGAAATCTTGATGAGGTACCCAAGTACATAGTGATGAACCTCCATAGGAGGAAGAAGAAGGTGGAACAACCCTAACTCTAATGAGAGCTCACAGATGAAAAAAATTACTCTCTATGAAAGGCTTAGTCAAAATATATACAATCTACTCTAATGTTGGATAGTATTGAATATCAATGACTTGCTCATTAATAAGCTCTCTAATGAAATACATGTGAATCTCTATGTGCTTGGTCCTTTGATGGAGAATGAATTCTTACAAATCTAGATAGTGCTTTGATTGTCATAGTAGATGATTGTTGGATTATGAAACTATACACCAAACTTAGCGAGAATCACCTAAATCTATATTGATTCAGTGGTGGCATTAACAACGCCTTTGTATTCTACCTCTGTGGATGATAAAGAAATTTCATGCTACTTCTTGCTTGACCAACTTATTAGACCCAAAACAAGTGAGAAACTATAGCCTGAAGTGGACTTTTGATTCTAAATATCTCTAGTCCAATCTAAATCTATGTATCCAATCAAATCAAAATCTATTCCTGATCCATAGTGTATCCCATAATTATATGATAAAGTTATCCTATGTCTGTCATTGAAAATCTATCTAAAAGTGTAGTTTTCACTACTAAGATGGATGATCGTGAGCTCTTTGTAATCAGTAAATCATCCACATAGAGAACTAGGATCAATAGAGAATAATATTGTTGAAAGATGTAGACATTCAAATTCGAGTGGCATTTGGTGAACTTGAATATGAGGAGAAAGGAGTTCATCTTGGCATACCATGTTCGAGAGGCCTACTTGAGTCTGTAGATAGATTTCTTGAGTCTACAAACCAAGGAGGTATCTTCCAAAAATCCATGTGGTTGCTCCATATATATCTCTTCCTTGAGGTCATCATATAGAAAAACACTCTTTACATCCATTTGATGAACATCCCACCGATGTGCGGTTGTGATGGCTAGAGTGAGTCTTATAGACGTCATCTTGGCTGCAAGAGCAGATGTCTCAGTGTAGTCTATGCTAGGCACCTAAGAAAACCTATTTATAATCAAAAAATATTTGTACTTATTGATGGACCCATTTGCACCATACTTGTTTCAATAAACCCATTTACACCTAACCAATTTTATTCTTTTAGGAAGAGGCACCAAGTCCCATGCTTTGTTCTTGATTAGAGAATTGTACTCTTCCTACATAGAAAAATCCCATTCTAGAATGCTAGATGCCTCATGAATGGTTTAGGGATCTGAGATAATGGCCAAGTAGGCATGTAAAGTCACCTAAAACTGTGATCATGTTCACATTGTATTTGATGGATTTCTAACCCATCCCCCACCACTTTGAAGTGTTTATCTAGCCCAAATCAGACCAAAATTGTATGAGATTAGAGAATCAGAAGGTGAGTCCTCATAATCTATAGTGTGAGTGTGAGATGGAGGAGTAGAATCCTCATCACTACTCTCATCACTTGAACTTGAAGAAGAAGAAGAGTCATCCTCATCATTAATAGGATCCTGAGGTGGATCTATGTCACTGTCTAAAGTGGAATCAATGTCTAGCGAGACTTTTGAAGAGTTTAGAGTGTTAGGATTGTGTTTAAGTGGGCCCTCACAAAACTTGGCATGCCTTTTAATGAATAAATCATGAGTTTTAGGATGGAGAATCCTATATCCCTTAACACCCTTTACATACCCCACAAAGATGCAAGACTGACTCTAAGGGTCCATTGCCTTGCATTTCTTCTTGGGAATCTAGGCTATTACTAGTGATCCAAACACTTAAAAGTGATCTACTCCAGGCTTGTGACCATCCCAAGCTTCAAAAGGAGTGATTTCATTTAAGGCTTTGTGTAGAACTTGGTTCTAAATATATCATGCACAGTTGATTGCTTTAGCCCAATACTGAGGATCAAGAGACTTTGATTAAAGCATGTAGTTGGCCATTTCCTTAAAGGTATGATTCTTGTGTTTAGCCACTCCATTATATTGAGGAATGTATGAAACTATGTGCTGCATCTGAATCCCTTTTGATGTGAAAAACTACTCAAATGTATTTTTGAAGCACTCTTCACCATTGTCAGCCCTTAAGATTTTGTTGGAACATTCTGATTACTTCTCCATAAGTGCCTTGAATTCCTTAAAGTGATCAAAGACCTTAGACTTCTTTTTGAGAAAAAAACCTAGGTGTACCTCAAAAATTCATCGATGAATGTGAGCATGTATCTTGTCCTTTTGAATGAAGGTTTTAGAAATAGACCTACTAAGTCACTATGGATATCTCTAGCTTTTGTTCAGCTCTTCTTGCTTTACCTTTATCATATTTCTCTTCTAGATGTTTACCAATAATGTAGCCATTGCATAGGCCATCTGAGAATTTGACTTTAGAAAATCTTGAAACCATGTCTTGAAAACTGAGTTACTCTGGATAATAGTAGTTTAAATGGCCAAATCATTCATGTCATAGTTTGCTTACTCCATCTACATGGGTAAGTAGTGGAGTAGAGGGCTGATATGGGGCAAAATGTGAGAAGGTATATAGCCTAGACTAATGATTGGCTTTCCCATAAGCCACTGTGGTGTCACTATGTAGCTCCTTGATGACCACTAAATTAGGTGTAAACTCAACTCTCTTCCCTACACCTATGTGAGTGATTTGATATATTGATAGGAGATTGGTGGATAGTGAAGGAACACGCAGAACATCATTGAAGGTCTTGTCACTTACTTATACTGATCCTTTACCACTGATTTCTACTAAAGTGTCAGCACCCATGAGAATTGAAGATATAAAACATGGCTCTATTTCTAAAAATAGATCCTATGAGGAGGCCATGTGATAGGAAGCACTTGAGTTAATAACCCAAGTTGAAGGCTGAGAAGCTACTACAACCAGTGCCTTTCCCTTGTTTTTACCCTTTTTACTATGTGTACCCTTTGTATAATCTTGTGCTAATGTGTTCTAAGATGAAAATTCAAGAACAATGATGTTGTTTTTCTCAAGCATCGTAGTCAAGGTGTCAATCTTATTTTTCATGCACTGAGATTCATCATGCCTAAGTTTCTTACAAAATTTTCATTTGAGTTTCTCCTTCTTAGGTTTCTTGCTTGAGGAGGACTCATTTGATGATGCCTTAGGCTTGGCATCTGATTTATGATTCTTCTTATGTTCATGATCTAGTTTAGATTGTTTTTTCTCTTGTTTGTCATTGCTTGAAGGCTTCTTCTTGTCCTTATTGACAATCAAGGCATGTGATTTTGAAGACTTCAGTGCACCCATTTGAACCAATGTATCTTGCTTCCAAATTAGATCAGTAAAAAACTCATCAAATGATGGCATTTTCCAAGTGGATCCAAGTGCATGTTTGGTAGCATAAAATGTAGAGATAAAAACTAAATAGTCATGATCTAGTTTTGCAAGAACAGATATAATCAATTGGTCATCCATTTTCTCAATGCCACATTGCTTCAACTACAGTCTTAATGATTTAAAATTTGTAAATAATTCTTGTAGGGTGTCATAGTCACCTAGGCTCAATGTGATGAGCTCATTCTCTAACTCATGACCCCTCATGATGTCTTGCACTCTAAAAAACTTGTCTAGGATTGTTGAGACTTCATTTAGAGTTTTTGAAAATTCAATATGAAATATAAGGTCAAGAAACATTGACAAGCATAGAAACCCATAGGCCTTATCACATCTATTGTACCACTTAACCTTTTTTTCATCTATAGTGGCTCAGTTTCCTCACCCATAGTAATATAATAGAGTACTTTACCTTTCAAAATGAGTTGTATTTTAGACTTCCATTCTAGATAGTTAAATGGTGTGAGTGGTTTGATGTTTAGATCTATTAGTGCATATTAGAATGAGACAAATTATAAAATTAAAATGAAAGCAAAAAATAGAAAGCACATAGTACAAGTACCCCCTGAACTATCAAAAATACCCCGTAAAGTTACAATGAACACATGCTCAGTCTTGGACATTGGGCAAAGTTGAGAATGTGTCTATGAGTAATCAATGTGAGAAAGTATGAGAGGGACATTGGGACCTACTGATAATGCATTTAAGAGGAAAGGTACAAAGGTTTGAAGAGAGTTTTAAGCTATTACACCATGTGAAAAATGAATGTTACAAAAGTCCTGAAATAATGTCACCAATGTGTAGATCTTGAGAAAATATGCACTTTAAAAAAAAATGGTGCCAAAAAAGGAGCTACAGATTGAAAGTTATATCACTTACTAGTTCTTACTCCCACATATTTGTGGACCCTTTCCAGACATGGAATTATTTTCTAGACTTTTGTTTGTTCATCCAAAAATTCAAAAAAGTAAACAACTTTACTCTATTTCTTCATTACCTTTCACTTGAAATTTGATGTCTCCTTGAACATCATGTGGGTTTGTTCAGTTGCTTGACTTCAGGTTCTTACAGTTACATTACTTATAAAAAGTAATGAGTAGAAGCCCTTCAAAAACCTGAATGGGTCTTGTAGTGTAATTTAGGTTCTTCTAACTACTTGACTTTGGGTTCTTCCAACTACACTACTTCAATTTCTTGCAACTACTTTACTTATAAAAAGTTATAAGTAGTTGACTATGAGAAACCCAATTGCTTCTCCTCAGTGTATTTTAGGTTTTTAGATAGATGTAGCTTATTACTTATAAAACAAGTAATGAGTAATAAGTAATCTACCTTAGAAAATCCAAATAGGTCTAGCCAGTGTAAATCATATTTTTCAACCTACACAACTTATTACTTATAAAATAAATAATGATTAATAAGTAATCTACCTTGGAAAATCTGAATGGGTCTAGCCCAGTGTAAATCGAGTTTTTTGATAGCTACAACTTATTACTTATAAAACAAGTAATGAATAATAAGTATTTGACCTTATAAAACATGAATAGGTCTAACCTAGTGTAAATTAGGTTTCTTGACAACTACAATTTATTACTTATAAAATAAGTAATGAATTATAAGTAGTTAACCTTAAAAAACCTGAATGGGTCTAACAAGCAAGTAATGCACCCCAAAGAACCTGATTTGGTCTTGGAGGGAATTAATCATGCTAAAAAAGTTTGATTACTCAAGTAATGGCACCTGTAAAACTTGAATTGGTCTGGGAGGCTTGAAATCCATATAGCTGCCGTACTAGTTGAAGAAAATTGAATTTTTAGAAAACTCCATGAACTTACTCAAAAAAATAAAGACAACCCATTTGAGATATCAAAAATCCCAAAAAATATATGTAAATGAATTTTTTATCTAAGGAATTTTGACATGATTTTTGAGTTAGAATGAGAAAAAGCACCTCCAAGATAAAAAATGGTGACTAGTAGAAGAAATTATTTTTTAAGAAAATATATGAAGTTTCTCAAAAAACTAAAAACAACCCATTTTAGATATCAAAAACTCCATAAATTATATGCTTACATATTTTTTTCAAAGGCATTTTGATATAGTTTTGAAGCAAATTTGAAAAAATGCCTCTAAGGTCAAAAATGGCCACCAAGCTAGAAGAAAAGAAGCAAAGGTGAATGCAAGAGGATCCTACCAAGGAGTCTGATGCATGAGACTATTAGGATAGCTCTGATACTATGAAAGAATTTGCCAAGATCTTTGAATAGTTTTCATGTAATCAGGTTAAATCCTATGTGATAGCGTGAGATCTCTAGAAAACACATGATATGTGTAATAAGCTATGAAATCCAAAATGATACGATTGAATTCTTCATTAACCTTCCAAAAAGGAAAAGTGGGGTATATATAAATAAAATTAGGGAAATATAAGGAAGCCTCTAATTTTTGTAATTAAATAATTATAATAAAAGATAATTATCTTATGGACCCTTTATAACTAACCTAAACAAGCTTCGAATGGCCATATGACCATGTAGGCAAAACCTAGTGGGAAAAAGAACTACACTAACAACATATAGGTTAAAAAGACCAATAATGTGGTTATCAAAATTAAACAGTGTCCAAATGACCTGATTAGTGGGGTATAAACCTGAAGAAATAATATTTTGAGAAATCTCAAGCACCAAAAGAATGATAACACCACTACAGCTAGGTTCATGACAAGTGGATTAACATAAATCCCTAGGATAAATAATGTGAGAAATAGACTAAAGGAGGAAGTCATAAACCTTGACTGCTTTGATGCAAAAAAAATCATATTAAAAAAATTGACAATTATTCCTGATTGTATGTTTATGTGTTAGATCAACAAGGCCTTGAACATTCCATGAATAGACTAACATTGGGAAGCATCAATATTCATATCTTTTTCCTTTAAAATGCCCAATAGGGATGAAAACCAATTAAAACTACGTCAGTCAACAAAAACTCTTATAACTTGAAAGGTTGTCATTTATTTGGCATATACTCATTATCTGTGGTAGGTGAGGGGTTGTTTGAGAAACAAAAAAAACTTTATGATTGAGAGTAATGAGATTGAGCTTAGGAAGGGGTTGTGAAGGAACTAGACTAGTATAGGATAGAAAAGAAATAAAATTAGAAACTACTTTAGGAGACTAGGAAATAATAGGCAACACCTCAACTTGAGTAGGATCAAACATTTTTCCAATGAAGATCAAAGAGCTAGGAACACCCGTGGCTTGATACACAATGGGTTTGGGTTTGGCATTAACCTAACCTAGATTATTTTTCTTATTGGTGACTTTGGTCAAGCCGTTAGGATTCCCATTTTGGGGTTTGGACCCAGACCTAATTTATACTGAGGAATATGATAAGTGAGGATCATAAATAGAATTCTCAAATCATATGATACAATAATTTACACCTAAATCAAGTGTCTAGTATATTAATATAAAGCACAAATTGCATGAATCAATTATTTCCAACTTGAATCACAATGGACTCCTTGAGATATTTGGATGGGTCAATCTCCACACAAACCCTTTTATAAGGATGAGCTATATAGAACTTTGATTATTCATTGAAGATGAACCATCCTAGGGGTTTAATGAGTTGGCTAAACAAATTCCATAGCAGGAAAGGCAAGCTAGGGAATTCGATCCATACCAAGATTTTGATCTTGACTTTCTCAAAGACTTAAACATCTTGGGTTGAATGATAAAATACCACTAGTGTGTTTTGAATAAATTAGGGGCCATGATTAACATTAAATCTATAGTATTCAGGCTTAGTGAAATGAAACATAAAAAAATCCTAGATAAGGTTCTGGACTACTTATAGTTTCACACCATGGCCTTGTCAATGGTTATGGACCCACTACTTTAAGAGGGTCTCAGGAGAGACTAGACCCAAAAAGTACTTAACTAGAGTAAAAATTTAAAAATAGTTAAAGGCTCTATCAAACTCAGTCAAATCAAACACAACATCAAGTAAAAGAGATTCTAGGTTAGAACCAGTACCTCATTGTAAACTTTTAGAACAAATTTCCATGTTTGTTTTGGTGTCATTATTTCTCAGACTCCCACCAATTACCCCTATATCAACTAATATATAAATTACATGGCAATAATTTAATAAAAGGTTGTCAAAATTGCCCAAAGGATGGAGTGAGAACTCGACTTAGCATAATAAATGTATAAGTAAAATAAAATAAATCCTACCTACATCTACTACATATCGACAATGTGACAAGCAAGAATAAAACTCTAAAATTTTATAGACATCTAACACTTCGTACAGTTCCTCATAATTTATTTTTCAATAACTATTGAACTTTAAGAAAAAGATATTAAATTTGGAATGTAATAAGAATGAATAATCATATCAATTTTAACTTCAAAACATTAACCCCAATATTAATATAAAATAGGTGAGTGAGAATTGGGAATAGAAAGTGAAGGTCAAATGGATTACATTTATTTTTATTTTTTCCACTTCTACCCAATACTCTATGTTCCTTTTCCTATTAAAATATGTGTATTAAATGGCCACTTACACTAAAAACATATAATAAAATATCCAATACAATAGGCATTGCTCATAAAAATCTATTGGAATAATTTAAAAACACACATCCAAATCTCCCTTACAAAAATTTAAATAAAAATAAGTGTCGTGATATGGATTTAGTACCTACCATTGTTATTATAATTTTTAATGTTCATTATTCATTTTGGATAAAACATATTCAAGCTCTAGAAAGCCAAATAATATAAATCTATTAAGAAAACAAAATCTGATCTTCAAGATTACAATAGTAGCATATTCTAGCATGTCAATAAAAAGATATGAGATTGTAAATGATTTAATGCTTAGCTTCCCTACACAATAAATCCAAAACTCTTGTCAAAAACTAATATCTTCCAAGAAAAGATATATAATATAGCAAAGGGTTTTATTTTTCATGTATTATTGTAGAGATAATAATAAGAATAACAAGTATATATCTTACAGATGAGATGGGGGTGCATTGGTTAAACAACTTGATTTTTATATGCACCATCCAAGTTCAAATCGCAGAAGTATTAGAAGGCCATTTATGGCCATTTCACTGGTATTGGCCAGTTGTGATCGTATTAGTGGTATTATTGGCCGATTGTGGTTGTATTGGTGGTATTCACCAATTATAGTGGTATTGTTGGTATTGGACTATTGTGGTGGTAGTATTGGTACTCATAAATTATGGTGGTAGTGTTGGTACTGGCTGGTTATGGACATATTGTTGGTATTAGCTGGTCATAGTCATTGATGTAACTGGTTGTTGCTCCAGTCAAAATATTCATACCTATCTAAAAAAATAAGTATATATCTTGAAGAAGCCTACACAATTTTTTTGAGCCCAACTTAAATTTGTAGGAGTAGGATATTTTTTTCTTGTGATGATACATCCATGGTGGATAGTGTTCTTCATTTTATCGAGCCCTCACTATAGGATGTGATTCTGCCAGACCTTAGTTGTCTCATTACAAACTTTACATCCATTCTTGTGTAGATTGTTGCTCTTTCAGAGCCTTCATCAACTTGTATTTTGGAGGATTTTACTGATTTCAGTGAGAGTATACACATTGAGAGTATCAAAAAATCATATATTCCTATGGGCATTCATCTTACAGATTTGAGTGCTTCATTTACAGACCAGTCTTTAGTTTTGATAATTGTTGAACCTTACTCTCCTCTTCCCATGGACATTATTTTAGTGATGTTCCATGTCTATCTTTATCTCTAGTTATTCTCATAGCTTTATTATATGCTTCTTTATTTCCATATTCTACAGTTAGTCCTATGATATCTGATTAGGCTTTGGAACATTTGAGCATTAGTTGGAATACATTTGAGCATTTTCTACAGATATTCATCATGATTCCTATTTGCATTCCACTTGAGTGGGAATTTAGCAGTTTGATATCTCATGGATTATTTCTTCCAAAAGGAAGAGACAAATTATGTCGTAGAGGGACCTACTATAGCATTTTCCATGTGACATTCTATATATACCTTCTCTCTCATCTTTGTGGAGGCACACATCCTTCATATTATATAAGATACTGAGATCATCACTATGTATTTCAATACCTCATCAGGCCTCATTTCTAAGACCTAATTTTCTAGCCCAATATATGCTTAAGGGGGTTGTTGGAGTGGGGATTTCTAGTCCTACCTTATTTTCTTTGTCTTTCTTTTGCAGGGTGGGGGTGTTTTTTCCCACATGGTTTTTTCGTTTTACTCTACTTGTTGATAGTTACATTGTATGTAGGTATGTCAATAGGCCTTGTTTCCACGACCCATCTTTTCTTTTCCTCCACTTAAGCTACACTTAGGGGGGGTGTTGGTGTAGGATATATATTATTCCATTTACTTATTAAATGGATAATCCCTACACATGTAGCTTCAACTTACTTAGGTGTGATAATAGGTTAAGTGGGTGAGAGGGTGAGTTGCACCTAGATTTTAATTGAGTACCACTATGAGTTCTCCTATGAGTTCCACATTGAGTTACACTCAGTACCATAGTGAGTTCTCCTATGAGTTAACTCCCCCTAATGCTTTATGTCCCTCTTCACCAAGTTATTGTACTAGGGTAGATAATTGGTCAGCAAGGCTGTTTAAAATAAAGGCAATCATTGCACATCCTCTGGCATATTTTTGAATACAATAAAATTCATCTTTATAAAATTCTTATGTGCTCACTCCACCAAAAGATCAACTATTGGTCTATTTTGACAAAATTGAATCAAATAAATAATTATGCTAAACAATTTAACCATGTGAGTCACCTATTTTCTTGGATGAGAGAGAATCACTTGCAAGAGAGAATGTTGCAATACAAATTAAAATCATAATCCAAATAAACCCTTTATCTACCAATCTCACAAAAAATCTTGTTAAAAAATTATACATACTACAATTTCATCTTTCTGAATGCTTGTAAGTTCATTTATTTAGGATATGTAGTGGCATGTAGAACATGGTTTTACCTAGGAAAATATTTGCAGAGCTAAAAAAATTGATTTTAAGCCCCTGTCATAATTGTTGATAAGTTTGACCCTATGCATGCGAACCACATTTATGAAGTTTCATATAATGAAATCATTGCATGTTATCAAATACATTGACACTATTTTACCAAATGTAATGAACATGTGTTAAGTCTGATCCATTTAGCTTTACTAATTTCCCAGTGTGTGCCAAAATAGGAGCTTTGAAGTAGATAGGGATATCTTTAAAATCATAATGAAAAGGAAATTTTAATTAGTTATTGCAGTTGTAAGTGCCCTGATAGACATGTACATAAAATCTAAAATCATATACAAACCATTTGGGTTGTTTGACAAAATGCTTTGATGAAATGTGGTCCCATAAATTACAATGATGGCTAGATAAATGGTGTTCTTTACAAGGCTTTAGGATTTCATTTGAATTTGTAGACATGATAGTTGGTCTTACAAATAGCGTGCAAGAGAAGATCTTTACTGACCTATAAAATTCAATATATATGTATGTATGAAAATCCCAATATTAGAAAATATTGAAAAGATTAGAATTTTGAATTGCAAAAAACTAATATCAATGTGTTTTTGCCCTAAAACTGTATATATAAGGAGGGGGGGGGGAATCCCTATTCACGGTAAGAGCCGAGCAGGTAAATAATATGAAAAATGTAGAGGCTTGAAAGGTTAACTAGTAATTTTTTGTAAATTTCATTGTGGTTGTTGTCTTTACTATTGTTTATGTGGCATAGTTTTATGATGTTATTATGGTGGAAGGATTAGTGGCCATATACAGCCAAAATTAAAATTGTAATCATAAGGAAATAATTCTCTATAAATCTACCATTGGCTTTCATGAATACAATTATTCATTGGTTAAGTGTAACTGGTAAAAACAATAATTTATTCTCAGATTTTTGCAAACATTACAAAATGCTTTCGATTTATAGACAACAATTATTTTTAAGTGGTAGTTAACAAGGTCAGCAAAAATTAATAGCATCGAACAAAAATAATAGTAATGAGGGGCAAGTAATAATAATAGTATTTTTATTTTTAATATTCATCTTGGTTTTCTTATTATCATGAATCATGAGTTTAGTATCATTAATCTAAAGTTTTTAAAATATTATCCTGAGTTACGAGTTTACTACTATTAATGTAAAGTTTGATCTAAAAGAATAGGAAATGATAAAAGTAAATACGATTTAATTTATTTAAATAAATAATGGTGTGAAGGATAATTAATGGCATAAATATCTTAAATACATTAATCTAAAATACGTCAAGAGATATCAATCTTGAGGTGCCTATATTGTGATGTATGTTAGATAGGCACCTCAAGATTGATATCTCTCAACGTATTTTAGATAAATGTATTTAAGATATCTATGCTAATAGCACCTGCAAGTGTGGCATGCACATTTAACAATAAATACTAATTAATGCATCATTTCATATTCATCCAAATAAGAAATATATATCACATTCAATGATAATTAAAGAAAATAATTTAATATATATCGAAATGTGAAAATAAATATAATATATGTGATATTTGGCTCTGGTGGGAAATGTCCATGTTTATATACTATACTTCAAATATATCCTAGAGATCCATTTACAAGTCCTGCTTCTATCCATAGATTAGAGGTTAACATCACCCTTACATATTTAGATATTAATAACTCCACATCTAATTTATCATTATGACCTCCTGATAGATTGGTACTACTTATTCTAGTAGCAATGCTTTGTGTAATTGGTCCTTTTAATGATTTTAATTTCATTTTGTTATGATTTTTCACATTATCATTTGTTGTAAATAAATGAATAGCACTGTAAAAATCTTCCCTAATGCTTGGGTGTAATACACTATTTGTCCTTGACATCAATAGTTTCTAATCATCAATAGTCAGATGTGCATCTCTAAGATTTGTGAGCAGATGTCGAAACCTTTTTTGGTCATCACTCGAAACCTTTTTCGGTCATCACTTTTCATTTTTTTTATTATTGTATGGTGCTTTATCACTCACAGGAGGTAGCTAACCCAAATCTCTTAATAAAATGATTGATCTACCTCCAAAACTCATATTTAAATTTTTTGAAAATGCTTGACAAAGTCATGCATCTATGTTTTGTAACATTTTTTATCTAATGCAACTCATTTTATCAATCAGTATGTATTTTATATGCCATATTTATTCTTTAAAACTTGTGGATCTTGTTCCTTCTAATTTTAAACAGGTTGCAATTGGGATTCATAGTGTTGAGTGGATTATCGAAGCACCAATATTAAATGTTGCAACTCCAGTTGGTGCAAGTAATAGAAGTGGAAAACATTGCATAGTTGATGATTCATTTTCAAAAGATTCACCAATGTCACCAATTATATGTGATTTTCCTATTCCTACTATTCCTTGAATTATCATGCATAGTGGTGTGATATTATGAGTCTGAAAAAATGTCTCATGATTATATCAAGTGCCTTTTTTTTGGCACCTAAGGTTCCATATGAAATATTACTTGTTATATCATTTGATATGACTAACCCATTGTCTTTCATTATATTTATGAAATTTATAGCTAAAGTTGTGTATTCTTCTCCTTTAAATTCATGATTTCATGGTGCTTTTCTATCAATATCTCTTCTCCCCAACATATCTAATTCTGATACTTCTATAATTAGCCCATGATGTAGCCTTGATATGATTTTTCACTCATGTTCCATTGTATTTTGATGAATGGATTGAACATCATCACATTCAACATTGCTTTGATTTTTATGGTCATCTGGCATAGTCCTCTGCTCCACATGCCAATGATTGTAATTCAATAATTCCTAGTTTGGTGTTATTATATCATCATTAGGTATGATATATCTTTTTATATTATGAAATGGCTTGTAAAATAATAACTCTGACCAACATAAATCAATCCATTTTTTTGATTCCTGCACTGACACTATAATAAACCTTGAGAACACTCTCACAATAGTTGTCACACTCCTGACCTCCCATTTATTATCTTGCCTTTGCTTGGGATTATATAACCACAATCTAGCTGTCTCTATAAGTGAAAAACTTTCTATTTCGTAAGGTTTGTTCATGTATCCATCAATGAAAACTTTTAAAAGTTTATCATTTTTTGGTTCTTTAGTATGTGTCATCGGTTTGAACACTTCACTTAATTAATTTTATTAATTATATTTATAAAATGGACTATGAAAATAAAACTTAAATTTTATTATAGCACACTTAAAAAGTATATTAGTAACAATTTTTTTTTTGAATGAAACACTTTTCTAAATTTATCAAGTGAGTCCTTTTACAACCAGGGAAAGTATCTTTCATTATTTAAACTTAACAACCATTTATATATTTATCCACTTAAAAAATGTAGTCTTTGGATATCTCCATCCCTTATAACTTATTACCATTAAATTGCATTTTTAATTTTAATTTTTTATTATTTTAAAATAATAATTATCTATTCCAAAGTGTCCTTCAAAATTTACAACAATAATTAATTATTTAAAATGTATTTTGATTCATTTATGTATGTATAATTATTCAACCTAGATGTCTCATATATATTTATCTTAAGTACATCTATATATAAAACATTCAATAATAAAAATAATTTATCCATAAATTTTAATAAAATTATATAAAATATTAATAATTATATAATAAATATATAACTCTATTTTAATTTTAAATAAAATTGATTAATATTAAAAAATATTTAAATTGAAACTATATATTATTAATTTACATATACATAAAAATAATTATGGATATCAAATATTAAAAAATAAAGTCTATTTTTTATTTTAAGTTTTGTTCTCTCTCTCTCTCTCTCTCTCTCTCTCTCTCTCTCTCTCTCCACACACACACACACACATCCAAATAATATATTCATTAATTACATGTCTTTTGGTGGGTTGATTTTTATTTTATTTTATTATTATGTCAGCTTAACAAAAATAAAAGTGAATAACTCACATCATTACACTATGAGTTACCATTATAAATTACACATCTCCACATAATTAAAATTATTGATTTAAAATTTAATTTTAAAAACTGAAAAGTATTATCTTAAATAAAAATGATTATTCATAAATTAAATAAATAAATAATTATATCAAACATAATAAATCCAAATAAATATAATTATTAACAAATTAAATAAATAAAAAATATTATAAAATATAATTAAGAAAAAAATTAATATTATTAATTAATAATATGTAAAATTCATAACAATCCAAAAAAATATAATTAGTTTAAAATTAAAAAAATAAATAATAATGCTAAGTATAATTATTAAATACATCAACCTAGGGAATTTTTACCGTAATAGTATCCCAAGAAAATATGATTATCCAAAAAATTAAATAAATAATGATAACTCAATATTAAATACAACCATCTCATATTTGATATATTTAATATTATAATTAAAGTGGTGAGATTAATTTTAAAAAATGTTAATCTTAATTAAATATTAAATTTAATAATTATATGAAGATATTTTTATTTTTAACAAGTATAATCAATATTTTTGTATGAATTGTATTTAATAAAAAAATTAAAATTTTATTATAAATATATAATTTTTTTTTTTAAATTTATAATTTCATTAATATTTTGAAAAAAATATTGAATAAATGATTAATCCAAAGTTTAATAATAAGAACTACAAACTTACTGAAATATCATCTCGAATAAGTATAATTATATATAGATTAAATAAATAATATTTTGAAGCACAATTATTATAAATATTGGCTTTATGTTTAATTCTAACTATTAGAAATAGAAGAAAGTAACACTCTTCCAAATAAATATAATTATTTATAAATTAATTAAATAGTGATATGAAATATAATTATTAAAAACAATAATTTCATGTTTAATTATAAAAACTACGAATCCATAACTCTATATGTTAAATATATATAGATATTATCTATATAATACATGTAAACCTTAATATTTAATATAGATGCTTCGTTATATATATATATATATATATATATATATATGAATTAGAATTAGTGGTCATATTAATTTTAGTTTTATTAAAAATATTAATTGCAATTTGATGATTATATAATGTATTTATATCTTTTAATAGTAAAAAATAATCAATATTTTTTATAGATTTTATATAATAGAAAGTAAAATTTTATATAATTATATAAAGATTGTTATAGAAAGAAAGTGTTATAAAAAAATTCACAACAAATAAAATTGAGGTGCATCAAATTTAACTCTAATCCCAATTTTAATATAAAATACATAAATAAAAAAATAATTAAAAAATAAAAATGAAATATTAAATTAATTTATTATTCTCCTTCCTATTTTATTTTTATTTTTATTATTTCTCTTCCTACATATTTATATTATTTGTCTTATCATTCCTCTTCCTATTAAAATGTGTTAAATATTTCTATACCTTTGGAAAAAAATTTAAAAATAACACAATCATTATGCATAAAAGTTATCTTGAAATAGCGGTGAAGCATATAATTATCTACAATTCATTATTAGATAATACGATAATTACATATAGTTATTTACAATTCATTATCCCCAAACATAGGGATCACACTAGCAACAACCACCCCAACAAGTAGCAACCTCGCAGCTAGAGATCCTTGCAAACCCCTAGACAATGCCCTAATCAAATCCCCCTAACATGAATGGCCCACCAACAGTAAAATCAAACAACACACCAAAAATAATAGACCCCGCAATAGTCTCAACAATAGTAGACTCAGACGACGCACCAATATCTACGGAACCCTGCAAATAAAACATATACACAGGAAGAAGAACAAAAAAAATCATTTCAAAATTTTGATAAATTTAAAGTGAAATATTAATTACATTTGTTATACCACTTCTTATGAATATTTTACTCTTTTATTCTTCTTACATATTTGTATTGTCTTAGTATTCTTATTTCTACTAAAATATGTGTTATATGTTTCCTTACCTTAAAAAAAACTAAAACATAGCATATTTTTAACATGCATCCAAGTAATTGGTTTGTTGTGATAAAATCCAAAAAGATAAAATATTTTATTATCATTTGATTTAAAATTTAATTTCATGGAGGTGACACATTCCCAATTAAAAATAATTACTCACAAGTTAAAAAATAAAAATATTAATATTTTGAAAGAAAATTATGAACAAATCATTCTCATCATCATTAATAATAATAAAATAATTTACTTTAATTTAATTTTATCTCAATATTAATATAAAACAGTTAAATAAAAATATTTGAAATAATAAATTTTGTTAATTGTTTCCTTCTTACTTACTTTTATTATCTATTTTATTATACTTCAAATTAGATTTAAATTTGATAATAAATAACTGTTATCAAAAAAATCATAACAAATCAAATTGAGGTTTATAAATTTAACCTTCATTTCAATATTAATATAAAATATAAAAATAAAAAATAAAAATAAAATATTAAATTACATTTATTTTTACTTTTTCTATTCATTTTTTATTTTCTTAATCTTCTTATTATTAAAAATACTAATATATTGAAAAAAAATATTAAATAAATTATTTTCATAATAAATAAATAAAAATATTTAAAAACAAAACAAATATAATAAACAATTAAACTATAATTTTATTTTATCCTAATATTAATATAAAATATAAAGTGAGAAAGTTCTAAAATGACCTTCGTACCCTCTTTTAATCTCTCTTATTGTCTCTCTTTATCTCTCTTATTGCTTTTCATATTATTGCTACTAAAATGTGTTAAATATTTCCATATCTCTATAAAAATTATTTTGAAATAATTCAAAATATAGGTTAAAATTCCACGTTAAATAGATAAAATAAATATTAGAGAGAAGCGAATAGGACACGGTGATGGTAAACAATATAATATAGGGCAATGGAAATATAAAGAATGAACGATAGAAAAGGATACGTAAACATCTAAAAATAATAATAAAATAAATTTATTGAAAAGTTGGATTTCAAATTTTAATATTTGTTGGTTTTATTTACTAAATATTTAAATTAAGAAATAATTGAACATCATGTCCTTTAAAAATATGTGAATATAAATGCGAAATCAGTTTAAAATGGTTATGTAAATTTTACAACTACTCGAAAAAATTATTAAGTATTGACAATTTAAAAATCTCATTAAATGAATATTTTTAACAAAATGCAATTTAAAATTTATTGATGTAATAACTGTTATTATATTTAATAGAAAACAATTAATTTTTAAAATAATATAAATTAATTTTTAATTTTTTTAAATTTTTTTTTAATAAACAAATCATATTGATCAAAACAAATATGCATAAATTAATCAAGTAAGGTATTGGAAGTGTTAAAAAAACCCTTTGTTAAAACTTGAGATTAAGGATTTGAAAATAGCATTAAGAAACAAAGCCATTGAAAAACAATATTTAAACCTTAACATTTATCTTTTTCATTACATTTCTCATCGTGTAATAATAGCATAACAATATACAAATGCATAATAATTAAAATGACAAACATTTAAATACCATTTATATTGAAAATATAGAATCATAAATCTAACATCATTATAAGATCAGGGATAAATAAATAAATAGATAGATATTTATATTTAAATACACATGTATGTATGTATGTATATTGTGTGTGTGTGTGTGTGTGTAAAGAGAGGGATGGTTGTATTCTAGAAGTGAATTTCAATTAAAAAAATTACATATCAAATTCATAAGTTTGAATTCTCTAAATATAAAAATGTTTACCACCAATAATAATAATAATAATAATAATAATAATAATAATAATAATAATAATAATAATAATAATAATAATAATAATAATTAAAAAAAAAATGTCTCAATTAAATATTAGTTATCCAAAAATTAAATAAATAATATTAAGAAACATAATTATTATAAATATTGACTGAATGTTTAATTCTAATATAGTTACTAGAAATTAAATAAATAAATAGTAATATAAAAAATAATTATTAAAAATAACAATTCAATGTTTAATTATATAAATTAAGAATCAATAACTCGCATCTGTTAGATACATAAATGTTATTTATATAATACAAAAGCCTAAGATTTAATATAGGTGCGTATTCAATTGATATATATTAAAACTATAAGAGTTAGTGGTCATATCAATTTTAGTTTTCTTAAAAATATTAATTTTTATTAAAATTTAAATTTGGTGGTTATATAATTACATTTGTATTTTTAAAAATAATATTTTTAATAAATTTTATATAATAAAAAGTAAAATTTTAAATAATTATTAAAATTTGTGAATTTTTTTTAAAAATAATATAAATTATTTTTCTTCTTTTATAAATTAAATTAAAAAAAAATGTTGAATAAATAATCATTATCAAAAATCATAACAAATAAAATCGAGACATTAAATTTAACCTTAATTCCATCATTAATATAAAGTATACAAATAAAAAAATAATTAAATGATGAAAATGAAATATTAAATTGCATTTGTTATTCTCCTTCCTACCCATTTGGCATTCTTTTACTATTCATGTACGTACATATTTTGATTGTTTGTCTTATTATTCCTCTCACTGCTAAAATGTGTGTTAAATGTTTCTTTCCTTGCGAGAAAATACTTTAAAAAATAGGATAATAATTATCCATAAAAATATTTAAAAATATAAATTAAAATTCCACATATTTTTTTAAAAAATTAAAATGATAATTTTTGTATTTTTAATATACGTCAAAATAATTGGTTTAGTTTTGATATAATAAAAAAATTAAAGAGTTTATTATTATTATTAACTTAAAAGTTTAATTCCATGGAGATAACATCATCCTAATTAAAATTATTAATTTTAATTGAAATTTAAATTTGATGACCATATAAATATATTTAGAAATTTTCATAGTAAAATATTAATATTTAAAAAAAAATGTTGAATAAATTATTCTAAATAAAAATCATAGTAAACAATTAAAATATCATATAAAATTTAATCTTATCTTATTTATTTATTGTTTCCTTTCTACTTATTTTTATTTTTTTTATTTAAATTATTTTTATTATTATTATTTTTGTTACTAAAATGTGTTAAATATTTCTAATAAGATGTAGATGAATTGGTTAAAGTGATTTGATGATGTTAGTGATGGGTGTATTCCAAATTGGTTCATAACTCTAATAAAAAACTTTCCAATTCATTTGAAATGTACTTATAGTGTAAAAAATAAGATAATTATTATTCATAAAAATTATCTCAAAATAAAACAACCACCTAAATTAAAATTTCACTCTTAAAAAAATAAAAATAATAATAATAATTTTAATACCTTTAATATGCATCCAAATAATTGGTTTGATTGTGATAAAATTAAAAAAGATAAAAGTTTATTGTCACTAACCCAAAGTTTAATATTAAGAATTACGAAACAATAAATAAAAATAAAAATAAGGGACACAAAGTGCCAAGTCCTTGGAGGGAAATAAGTTTAGTGAATGATATCAATCCAATGAATGTAGGATGTAAAGAACACTTAAGGAAATATTATCAGTTTGTAGCATTGAATTGTTCTTCAGGTTGTCGTATTTTTGATTGACATTAAAGTTTGAAAATAGATAAAAAAAATATTAAACTCTCCATGATTCAACTTCAAAAGAATTAATGAAACCAAAAATTATCAAGACAATAAAATTACCAATAGGCCAAGATCTCAAACAATACTCACATTTGATTCATATTAATTAACTTGAATTAATTACAACCCAAACCATGCTTAAATAACCCTCAACTCAAAATTATATTTGACATGCAAAAATTCAAACAAAACTAAAATATAAAAAAAATTCTATTTTTAGTGGTTGTTATTTTTAGTAAGTTTTACATAGAAGCATGTGAAACTCTAAAAATCTCAAAAAATAATCTAAACACTAAAATTAGCCTAAATTTTTTTTATAAATTTTATGTAAAAAGTTGCTAAACTGTGGAAACTTCTTACCTCACTAATGATTTTTGGAATAAGCCACTCAACAATTGCCCTTATCTTTTTTTAATCCATTCTCACACCATCTGTTGAAACTATAAATCCCAAAAATACCAAACTATTCTACATAAACCTATACTTCATTAAATTTATATACAGTTTATTATTTCTTAACAAATCCAGTACCATTCTCAAAATATTGTAAGTATTCCTACTTAGTCTTACTAAATATCAAAATATTATCAAAATAAATAACCACAAACTTAACAATATACTTTTGTATCATTATATTCACCATCCTCATAAATGTGCTAAGTGCATTAAATAATTTAAAGGGCATCACCATCCACTCATATAAGTCATCCCTAGTCTTAAATGTAGTTTTCCACTCATCTCCTTCATGAATTTGAATTTATTAATAACCACTCCTTAGATCAATCTTGATAAAATATTTTGCTCTTGCAAGCACGTCTATCATATCATCTAAATGAGGTATAAAAAATCTATACTTGACTGTAATTTTATTAACTACTCTACTATCCACACACATTCTCCATCCTCCA
Organism: Torreya grandis; assembly: GCA_037957365.1. Lineage (NCBI taxonomy): Eukaryota > Viridiplantae > Streptophyta > Pinopsida > Cupressales > Taxaceae > Torreya > Torreya grandis. The sequence goes on from JARHVA010002003.1 coordinate 2,203,673, forward strand.
TCTTTTTTTGGAGTTAGCAATGCTGGGGTTTCACATGGACTCATACTCTCTCTTATCAGTTTCTTTCTTAACAATTCAATAATTTGTTTATTTAATTTTGCATGTTCTACTAGACTTATCTTATAAGCTACTTGATTGGGTATAGCTGATCTTGAAATCAAATCCATGTGATGTTGAATATCCCACTTTGGTGGTAAACCATTTGATAACTCATCAGACATAACATTTACATATTATTTCAACACTCTTACTACTTTTGTTGGTATTTACACCATTTTTGTGTCTTTATTCTTTACTACTAATACATAACAATAACCTTCTAACTTCATATCTTGGATAAAATCTTTAGTAGAGAGCATGTTTTTTGTCTTCTCTTCCTCTTTAATAGGTAACAAAACCACATTTATATCACCTTTCTAAAAAGTGTACGCGTTCTTTATTCCATCATGAATTACTTTCTTGTCAAATTGCCATGGTCTCCCTAATAACAAATAGCATGTATCCATCAGAATAACATCACACCATATTTCATCATTATAAGTTTTTCCTATAGAAAAGTTAATTAAGTGCATTTTATCTACTGTAATCTCATTCCCTTTCTTAAACCATGAAATCCAATAAAGATTATGATCCTTTTCACATTGAAAATTTAGTTTCTCTATCATTTCTTTAGAAACCATATTTTCACAAGTACCACCATTTATAATTACTTTGCATACCTTTCCACCCAAAGTACATCTTGTTCAAAAAATGTTTTATCACAACCATACATCACCACCTTCTTTATTTTGCACTTGTTCCTTCTTTAGAATGATAATTATTCTTCTCATCATAATATTCTCTCCAACATCTATTGGTGCAACTTTAGTATTTTGTTTTTCTATTTCAGGCTCAACTAGATTCACTCTTGAGTGATCCTCTTGCATCTTTTCTTGATCTTGATAGTGTAGACACTCAAATGCTTTGTTCCCTTCTTCTCCACATCTATAACAAATATAAGATTTATGTTGATTCAAAAACCATCATATAACACCATTGTAACCTCATCTTATCTAAAACCCTCTTCCTCTTTGTTGGTATTGAAACCCTTACCTATTCTCATCTTGCCTTTTTTCACCACATGATGATTCACCTTTATTAGTATTAAACCCACCTCATCCCATTATTGGAGCGGATCCACCTCTTCTTTCACCAAGAGAAGTTCTTCTGAAATTCTATCTATTTTGTTTTTCTTCTACCTTCAAAGTTAATTGATAAGCCTCTTCTATGTAAAGTATTATATGCATGCTTGATTCATCTTGAATAGTAAATTTTAAACCATTTACATATCTTACAGCCATCTGCTCTTCTATTTCATCATGCTCAATGTGTATAGAAAGCTTATAAAACTCATCTATATACTCTTGTATACTGTGATCTTTTTGCCCCAAAATTTGAAATCTTTTATATAGGATTTATACATAATTCATAAGAAGAAATTTCTCCCTCAGCTTCTTCTCCATCTTTTTCCATGAATTAATCTTCTCTTTACCTTTCCTTTATCTCTCTTTCTGCAGGTGATCCCACCAAATCATTGCATGACCTTTCAATTTTATGCATGCAAACTTTATCTTCTTGTCTTCTCTCATAGTCTTCCACTTGAAGAACTTTTCCATGCTATTCATCCAATCTATCAACTCCTCTGATTTTAAGATACCTCCATAATCTGGAACATCAAATTTGATTCCTTCATTTTTTCTTTTTAAATCTCAAACCATCTTCTCTTCCATTAATGTTGGCTAGTCTTACTATTCTTCTTCTTACTGAATTTCTCCATCATAATCTGTTTTCCTTAGCTTCATCACCACCTTGTTTTCTTCTCTGATTGGTGATAACTTTTGTTAATTATGGTAATTGCCTCTACAGTTCTTGTAAAGTCTGGTTCATTTATGGAAACCTCCTCATCCTCTTTTAATTTCTTACTCCTCTAAGATTCAACCTTGTTCTGATACCAGATAATGAAACCAAAAACTATTAAGATGATATAATTACCAATAGACCAAGATCTAAAATAATACTTAGAATTGATTCGTATTTATCAAATTCAATTAATTACAACCCAAACCATGCTTAAATAAGTCTCAACTTGTAATTAGAGTTGACATACAAAAATTTAAAAAAAAATTAAAATCTAAAAAAAACTTCTATTTTTTGCACCGGCTATTTTTTGTAAGTTTCACATACAAATGCGTGTAGCTCGCAGCTCTAAACATCTTCCAAAATATTTTAAACAGTAAAATTAGCTTATATGATGAATTTCAACTAAAGTTCACATCTGGTCATAAAAATATACAATTTATAAAAATAGAAAAATCTCAAAAAAATTAATATGCCACAATTTCAAACCCTCAAATGATTACATTTGTCATCTGAAAAATATTAAAAACACTTCTAAATGATAAACACGACTTAAAGCAACAATGAACATTCCAAGATGATCATTTTGACACGTGGAAAAACTTAAACGAAACTACGAATCAAAAATTATGACCTCTAAAAATTGACTTATTTTTTTTCATAAAAAATAATCCAAATTATTAAAAAAAAAATCAGTTATAACTACGAAATCCTCATCTATGTCTATAGCACACTAATACTAAATGACAAAAACAAGATAAGATGCTTGTCGTTACAATTATTCCAAGAAATTTTGTAAAAAATTAAAGTATTTGTGCCATCTATGAAGTAACCTTCTTACCTCATGTACATTCTTTGGCATTGGACATTCCATAATGGCTCTTATCTTTGTTGATTCTACTGATATCTTTGTTGATTCTACTGAGATACCATCTATAGACATAATATGCCCCAAATAATGCACTCTCTCCTAGTGATTACATTAGTTTTTGTTAATTTAATATTTGATAAATTAACAAGGTATATAAGAATAGGTCAATCTAAAAATAAAATCAATGGATGATTTTGAACTAAGTGAGAATTATGACTACCTAATGAGAGGAAATATCAAGTTAAATAGAGTGCATACACACTTTTATCAAGTGTTATGCATTTCTTTGATGGTCAAGAAACAAGAAATATGCTTGTCACTATTGAAGACCTACCAGTGATTAGATTAGTTTTTGTTAATTTAATATTTGATAAATTAACAAGGTATATAAGAATAGGTCAATCTAAAACTAAAATCAATGGATGATTTTGAACTGAGTGAGAATTATGACTACCTAATGAGAGGAAATATCAAGTTAAATAGAGTGCATACACACTTTTATCAAGTGTTATGCATTTCTTTGATGGTCAAGAAACAAGAAATATGCTTGTCACTATTGAAGACCTACCAGTGATTACATTAGTTTTTGTTAATTTAATATTTGATAAATTAACAAGGTATATAAGAATAGGTCAATCTAAAAATAAAATCAATGGATGATTTTGAACTAAGTGAGAATTATGACTACCTAATGAGAGGAAATATCAAGTTAAATAGAGTGCATACACACTTTTATCACTATAGAGGAAGCAATACAGATGGTGAGTATAAAATATTCTTTAGTATAGGAATCATCCTTTCGATGCACATGAGAGCTAATATATTATAAATTAGCTCCACCTAAGAAACTAACCTACTGAAAAGTAAAATAAACTTTATAATAAACTAATGGGGGTGTCACATGAAATGATGCATGTGCCTATACATTTATTAAACTGTTAAATCAAACTAGTAGCTGTGGATCAACCCATTCGACAAATTACTTAGAAACATTCGAGAAATTTCTTTGATGGTCAAGAAACAAGAAATATGCTTGTCACTATTGAAGACCTACCAGTGATTACATTAGTTTTTGTTAATTTAATATTTGATAAATTAACAAGGTATATAAGAATAGGTCAATCTAAAAATAAAATCAATGGATGATTTTGAACTGAGTGAGAATTATGACTACCTAATGAGATGAAATATCAAGTTAAATAGAGTGCATACACACTTTTATCACTATAGGGGAAGCAATACAGATGGTGAGTATAAAATATTCTTTAGCATAGGAATCATCCTTTCGATGCACATGAGAGCTAATATATTATAAATTAGCTCCACCTGAGAAACTAACCTACTAACAAGTAAAATAAACTTTATAATAAACTAATGGGGGTGTCACATGAAATGATGCATGTGCCTATACATTTATTAAACTGTTAAATCAAACTAGTAGCTGTGGATCAACACATTCGACAAATTACTTAAAGACATTCGACAAATTTCTTTGATGGTCAAGAAACAAGAAATATGCTTGTCACTATTGAAAACCTACCAGTGATTACATTAGTTTTTGTTAATTTAATATTTGATAAATTAACAAGGTATATAAGAATAGGTCAATCTAAAAATAAAATCAATGGATGATTTTGAACTGAGTGAGAATTATGACTACCTAATGAGAGGAAATATCAAGTTAAATAGAGTGCATACACACATTTATCACTATAGGGGAAGCAATACAGATGGTGAGTATAAAATATTTTTTAGCATAGGAATCATCCTTTCGATGCACATGAGAGCTAATATATTATAAATTAGCTCCACTTGAGAAACTAACTTACTAACAAGTAAAATAAACTTTATAATAAACTAATGGGGGTGTCACATGAAATATATAAGAATAGGTCAATCTATTGAAGACATTAAACTATGTAAATTAGCTCCTTACAGACATATAGCCTCAACTCAAAGCGTTTAAAAATACAAATGTTTTAGATAAGTAGTAGTTACTATCTCTCAATATATTATTGTTGTCTAAGCAAAAAAATTACATCTCGAAATTAATTTGTTGAAGCTCTAAATTTGATCCCCGAATGGATGAAGTGTTAACCGCCAAATTCAACCAATGTGAAATGTAAAAGCTTTTGAAAGGCAATTTAAACCATATGTGAATCTGAAAAATGTCAGAATAGACCTGAAAATTGATGGCGGCCTTAAAAATTAAAGCATAGCACATTTTTAAAATTGACAATAAATAATTACGGCCTTAAAAAATAAAGGACAACACATTTTCCCGATAACTTCAATGTTTAAATAATAATTGTTTCCAGGTGCATTAATATGAACATGAGAGAATATAACATTTTACAGGTACTCGTCAACACATTTTGAATTGACAGACATAATTAAATTGAATTTCCAGGCGTGTCAGATCTAAGATAGTTGATTGCAGTCTCATGGAAGGACACCAGGCGCTAATGTTTTTAGAATCACTGCTAATATAGTTGCACCGCCAGTAGCAATGCGCTCTCCAAAATGTCAGAAAATTTGATGTGGTCAGACAAATTTCTATCTTCGAAGAGCTCCAGCTAAGCACTCCTGACAGCAAAACAATGCACTGCCTCAGCTTGCATGACGTCTGCAGCTAAAAATAGCAAATAATATTAGTTTAAATTATGAGCTAAACATCAGGGAATTTATCTAGGTTAAATATTTATATATTACTTAACACATGAATCTATGTATTCTGTTTGGTAGAAACTGAAAGGAATAATTACAGGTTAAAGTAAATTGAATGCATTAGATATTCCTCAGGATTCATAAGAGGTAACCCCATTCTAATCAAAGTTAAATAAATAAAAATAAAAATAAATATTGGAACGAAGAGAGTAGAACCGGTGACTGTAAACAATATGATATGATATAAGAGTATGCAAATATAAGGAATGAACAACGGGAAAGGATAAGTAAACGTAAAGCAATTGCAATTTCAATTTCAGTGGAAAAGATATTTAGTTTATTTTTTCTACATCTGCAAATATATTTTCATTAGGAAAACATTCAACAGGATGAAATACTCAGAGTTCTTCTTACTCTTAATAATGGTTGCGGCTTTACATGGGACTGATGTTGCTGCAAGTGAGTTTTCTGTTATTATTTTTTTTGAGTTAAATACCAAGGTTGATTGTTTTCTATACTAATATTAATGGATCATTGCATTCTTATATGGAGAAGGCCCCTCTGGCTCAGGAGAAGGCGCAGGCTCAGGCTCAGGCTCAGGCTCAGCCCGATGTGAAGCAGGGCGCTCCATTAAAGCCAGTTGGACGAATGGAACGAACCCACCGGACCATAAAACATATGAAATCCGTGTGAAAAACACTTGCAATGCGTGCCGTGGTGAGAACGTTATTCTGAAAGTTCGCTTCCAGGCTGAATCTCGGGGTGTGTTTATACCGAAGGTGAAGGTGTTAGTAGAGAATGGCATTCACCCCTTTGAAGAGGTGGTATTCAAATATCGCTTCAATTATGCGGGCCAAATCGTTGATGTCCGTCCATCTGAAGATTTCATTCACTGCATTGTGCCAAATACATTCTCTCTATCTTTCAATGTGCAGGATTATCAGCCGGTGGATCCACCACCAATCGGACCGCCTCCAAAGAAAGGACATGTCCCATAATCGGCGACATCCTTTGTAAATTGGGCATTCTTCATGTTTGTCCAATATCTATCTATATTCCTGAGAGCATTCTATGATTTTTGTATGTAAATTCTGTGTAAGGATTGATTCTTTTGATTGCTTTCATAGTCTTTTAAATTGTATTTGATTAATGATGTTAAGTTTGTGTTACTGCTAGCTGTATTTTTATTCTTATTTTATGAGATTAAGCTTGTTATTATATGTGACATTTTTATTTAATGATATATATATGTCATTTTGTTATAACATGAAATAAAATAGTTTTAATTATATCTATGTGATTAAATAGTTTATGGGACTATCAATTATATTGATTGCAATCATTCAAAGATTTATGAGTTTAATAATATATTTTAGAATCTATTTTTTTTATTGATTTGAATTAACATCTCTTTAACATTTTTATTTTATTTTTTTCAAATAGTTTTATCATGGAGTCAATTCTTAATGTTTTCACATATTTGGTTTGAATGTTCATATAACTTAGACATTCAAGGATGAAATGCTCTTCCATTTCGATCGCCCATGTGATACATAAAGTACAAACCTTTGCATCCCACTATTCTTTGAGTGATATCCATCTACTTATTTCACATATAAACCTATGAGAGCTAGTCCTTATGAGGAGATGAAACATTTTCTAAAAGTATTTTCTAGCAAAAAATGACATATGTTATCGAAGTCTAACATTAGTACTTGCTCCATAAGTATTTATTACAATCACATATTGTTGTTAGTTACATATAAAAATGTGCAACATAAATTTTTTGTCTAATTATAAAATTTGTATTTTGGAAAAAGAAAAAAAAAAGGGAAATTATTAGTTAGAAGACAATGGCAAGACTATTTTTAGGGAGAAATTTGAAAAAAAAAAAAAAAAAAAAATTAAAAAAAAAAAAAAAGTCTACATCAAATTCAATAGTTGTTTGTATCAATTTTTAATTATTTTACTTTAAAAAATTAAGTTGTTTGTATTAAATTTTCACAATGAATGTTGTATACGACTAATTATTAAAAAAATATTAGTAAGTGAAATTAATAATCTTGTTCTTATAATGTATCATAATTTTAATAATATTATCATCCTAAATTGAATACCCATAATGACCCATCATACATATTCAAACGTATGTGTCATCGTCGAAGTCAATGGAAGATTTGATAACTAAGAATATTTTGAGAAACACATGAATCTATTAGGATCTTATAAATCTCTGTTATTTTCAATGGGTTAGGTGCATGATTATTTAGTGATCACAAAAAATTGAAATAAAAATATGACCTGTATTCAATACCATTTGGGCACATAAAAATCGTAATTACTTTATAATATGATGATTTTTTCGTTAAAATTGCTTTGGAGAATCATGACCCTCCACGTGGCATGATCACAAAATGATTGGGATCACGGAGTTCACGTTTATACTGTTGTCATCTACATACTCGTTATAATTTTAATTCAAACATGTAAAACCCACGAGTCTAAAGATAGCCAAAACATGATACCCACGTAAATCACCTATTAATGATGAGATCATGGGGTGGAATACAATCATGAAATTCACTTTCATCATATTAACATCTCTCTTGACTTGTTATATTTTCAAATCCTTTTTATAAATCCGTTGGTCCACTAAAAAATGTGATCACATCCAAAATTAATAAGGTCTAAATTGATATAATGTTTAAAGCATGAACCTTATATTATATTAAATTAAAGTGAAGTGGCCACAAATGCTTTAGGTTACATGTATATAAGTTGATGTAACTAGATTATGGTAAACATAAAGTATTATACAGAATTACCATGATAATTTTAGAGTGAATATTTGATTTAATTTCACTTTATATTCTTTGTGCATTCACATATGATGAAATACAGTGATCATAAGTTATTATGCTGAGTTTATCTAGCAATCATAGGGTGACATAATTCATAAAATCCTTTGATGTGACATGTTGCCTCCTTATCTTCCCTCACAATCATGAAGTTAATATAAGTACACTCTGCAAATCCATTAGTTTTCCAAATCCATTCTATAAATCCATGAGTCTACTAAAAATTATGTTCACATTCATCATTAATAAAATCCCAAATGTTATAATATCTAAAGTGTGAACCTTAGAGTGAATTGGTTGTAAATGTTTTATGTTTGAGAATTAGGTTATATACATAGAAAAGGCCATAATTAGACTATGCTATAACATAATTATTATACAAAAATGACCACAATAACCTTGAAGTGAAATTTTAATTTCATTTAACTTTTTATTAATACTTTGTTTGGTCCAGTATTATGGTTTTTGCTTATCTGTATTAAATTTTGCTGACTGGATTTGATTACTAATTAAATGTTGTTGCCAAGTATAAACCAATTTTATTTTACAATATTTAAAGATAGTTCCAAATAATTTATTAATTTCCTTGTTACCATTAACCAGTGATTAATTGACTGGGAGAAAGCCAATCAAGTGTAGCAATATGAACATTTGATTAAGGTAATGAGAATGTAGAATGGAGCTATTTAGTAGGTGTGATGGAGGTATGTTTAAGGTAGATGTCATTATCCTTGACATAGTGAAGACACTTGTTTCATGCTGCAGTTCACAATGTAAAGGGGTAAGGTGTTCTGGTTGAACAAGAGAAGAAACTCAGGGAAAACTAAATGTAAAGAGAAAAAATTGAAAAGGAAAGCAAAGTACCCATAAAAAAGATGTTTAGAGGAGACCAAAATACAAAGTGAGGAGGTAGTTAATATTACCACAAACATAACCCTCTGAACACACCAGAATCATATAGATAGTCTCCTAATTTCATTTGTTTTCATATGCATGTGGAGTGATAGAGTACGCTTCCTCCTCCTCAGCCTCAACCGCAGGTGTTGAATCCTGTGAAGAACATCATCAAGTGACAGACAAAGATGTTACCTTTTAACTAGCACGATAAATTGGTGAAAGACAACAATTGCCCCAATTATCCCACCAGAGGCAATACCCATTAAAATAGGTACTGTCATACAATATATACTATTTTTGCTCCAATGTATTTTTTTTTCATTATCGTTGTCACACATTGTTAGGCTTCCAATTTATTTAAGCATGATTTATATGATATGAAACTAGGCCACATGCAGGCTAATAGACCTTACGTGTCATCAAATTTGGATGGCTAATGTTAATCCTGTAAATGGAATATAAAATTGTAACTCTTGATAGCAGCAATAATCTGCTTCATTTCTCTTCACACCGGTACAAAATGAATTTTCAAAATTCCAACAATGTTTTGTACATGACAATTGAATGTGAAAATGTAACAACGTATTACAAATTCATTAAGCAAGAAAACTATGTTCACCATTTGAAACCTTTTAAGTCAAAATTGTACTTCAAGACGACTCTAAAAGCCTAAATGTATGTCATCTTGGAGAAAATATTCCTACACAATGTCTAAAACTATTTTCTTTCTAGCACAAACCTATCCCTTGCACATGACTTGGGCTTAGGAAGAAGCAAATATTTAAACCTCTAAAGCTTCATATTTTAATAATCCAAAGCAAGATGAATCTATATACAGCTCCTACAGATGAGAAAGATGGATAGTTTTCCTCATTATGCTACTATCACAATGAATAAACAAAATCCACAGAGAAGCCACTAAAGCAAACCCCACACAATAAAATTTGAAAAAACATACCAGTCTTTGGACTTATGAAAAATCCAAAAGCATGATCACATAACCACCACCCATGACTTAAAGTAGTATTAGTTTCTTCTTCAAAACATTTATTAGGAAACCAAAATCTAATTTTACTTATAAAGGAGGATTTACATATTGGCACATCATGTCAAGAATCTTATATGAGCTTTGATAAATCTTTGATTATGTAAATTTCAGCCCATGAGCAGTGTTCACAACCATAATTTTATCATTAAGCCCAATAATACCTATACTTCTGAGTTTAACCAATGTTGCAAGAGAAACTCTAGTATGAGGGCATATAAACATGCCCTTCAAATTTACCTAAGCACTAGCATCCATCAACTCTTCCTCGATGGCCTCCTCAACTATTTCATGAAAATTATGGAGTGTAAAAACCACTTAGTCAATGGACTCCAGGTCACCAAATTTGGATTGCAGATGCAAATGTAGAACTAGCCATCACAACCTTAAAGTCCTTCTACCCTAACTTATAGTACAAATATAAGGGATTGGCATAGGCAACTTAGGTGCATACTAGCATAAGAATCCTATATACCATACCTAGCTCTTTACACATCTGAAACCCCTTATAAAAGGCATAGATATTTTCCAAATTTCAACTGAGCACAATGACCCAATATGGCACCTCCCAATCAAACTACTACAAAATTTTGATAGCAATAGTTTTCTACCCCTTCAATCACAGGTTTTTTAGAGAATTCACCAAATAGATAGGGAGCTTAGTATTTACCTCTCTAATCAACCTCATACACCCATCAAATTCAATATCCAAACTAAGCACCAATGCAACATTGGAAATAGACGGAAACAGTTGAGCAATGGAAATCCTATTTGTAGGCAAGAAAGTAATAGTAGGGATGCTAATAACAACACAATAAGATGAAAGGGCACTTGTCATGTCTCTAGTAGAAGTGCACCCGACACTGATAATAGGGTTATTCTTATTCCTAAGCTTACTAACCTGGATAACAAGTATAGTCATCCCCAAATCCTTAAAACTCCTAGTATGACTAATCCCCCAATGTTTCACCCACTGATCATTCATACCCAATACCTATTTCCCATACCTATCTACCTAAAATAGATTAGAATTCCCCTCAAATGTATTGACAATCTGAACATTATCAATCGTAGACAAGACCCACTCTTTTTAACTCCATTCACTAAACCCATAAGGACAAGTAGTCTTTCCTATTCTAGAATCAAATTTTTTTTTCCAGTAGTTACCATCACACATTTTTAGGGCCTCCATGTCATGTTGGACATCCAACAGGTATCCAGATCAGCTTTGGTACATTATTTGGTCTAATGAATACTCTTCATCTATCTTGACACCTAGACAAAAGGGCACATATGTAGTAGATAATTCATAGCTGGTCGCATTCCCATGCAAACTGACTGCTTCTTACCTGATATTTTCATCTTCTAGCCTAGTCCTCTTGTTGTTATTTTAAAAAATTGGTCATGATCTTGAGGGCTCTACAGAGAGTTCTAGACTCTACTCTCACAAACAAGCTTCCATTTGTTGTCACATTTTGCAAGCTTAATATGCCCCCCAAAAATGAAATCCACCTCCTCCTTTCTTGTATTATATATCCATTTGAATATACTAAATATCCAATTTATTGTTCTGAATACCCACATGCTTAGATGGGAAGACTAGTGGGGTTTGCATCATAAGTGTCAATTTTTCTAGGGCCATTATGGCAGCAAAACCATCTAAAATTATTAGATGTTTAACTACTGATACCGATAAAACCCTAGATTTAGAATAGGTTTTAGTAAATTATCTGGTTTGATTTTATCTAGTTAGGCTCAGAGCATTGCTTGCACATTTTGTTAAAGAAAAAAAGAATTGCCACTCAAACTTCATTTTTTCCAACCCATGCCCCATTACAAATATTGTCTGTATATTATAGTCAATGTTTGGTGCATTATATAGACACTCAAATATTTATGTACAATGTTTGGTAGATTCATATAGATGGTAGGGTCAAATTTTCTTAGACATTACATTATTTCACATAGTATTTTCCATGTATATGTAATTCCCATATAAATTTTATTTATTTTGATTACAATTCTTCATGGCAATATTTCTTTTCAATGTTTCTCTGCAATCATTTACTATTGTGTCCCTAATTAGTTCGGACACCTTATTCATATTGATTTATTCTAAACTATTTATTTATATAATTTTGGATCATCGTCTATATTGAGTTCTTGTCATCTATTTAAATGGGAAGAAAAAAATTGTTGATTCAGTTATTTTCTATGATAGATCCATTCTAATTTGAAAGAAGAGATACCAACTATGGTGTAATGTGCAAATTAATCATTTTAATTTCCTTATTTTCATAGATACATGCTTCCTTCATTACTAAGGAATGACTCCCAAAAAATGCAGTGTTCAGTCTATTATATTAAATGATGATAATACACAAGCTGCATGCATTGATTTTAGTGTCTTATGTATCTTCTATCTTTCCATATTTTTTTCATGTTCAATCTATCCATTAAATGGTGAGAAAACATACGCTGTAGGGATTGATTTTAGTGTTTTTCTATATATTCTTCATTATTATTTTGTGTTAGTTATTATTTTTTTAGTAAATTTGTGGAAGAGCTTCACAACAATTTCCCTAATTATTACACCAAAGGAAATACTCACTAGAATAGGTTTTGTCCAAATCGTGGCACAATGCATTTTCATATTGTCTATTTGGGCAGTAAATATTACAGTGATTATCACTCCATGAATTATTGTGTAAAATTTCAACAACCTATACATCTCCTCTATGTGCCATGAGTAGACTCCATCTACCCATTTAATCTCCTTATATATTTCCTCACCATTACCTATTTCTTGTTGTCTAATTGGAAAAGTTGATGCAGAAAAATAGCCCAACCTTCTGGAAGCCATAAATTTTGACCCTTAGCTCCATTTGAGAACTTCTACGTGCCAAAATGACCATCTCAAAAAGTTTTTTGATGTCCTAAGTATTTTTACCAACTTATGGATGTTTTTAATATTTTTTGGAGGCCATACGTGATCATCTGAGTGTCCAAAATTGTAATTTAATTATTTTTTTGAGATTTTTATATTTTTTTAGGACCGGATGTTAACTTCAGTTGAATTTCATCCCATAGTCTAATTTTAGCATTTAAAATATTTTAGGAGATTTTTAGAGTTGTACATGCTTGCATGCAAAGCTTACTATAAATAGCAGTTGCTAAAAATAGAGCTTTTTATTATATTTTAGTTTTTTTTTTGAATTTTTGTTTGTAAACTCTAATTTATGAGTTGAGTCTTATTTAAGCATGGTTTGGGTTTGTAATTATTTGAAGTCATTCAATAGGAATCAATACTGGTTATTGTTTTAGATCTTGGCCTATTGGTAATTTTATTGTCTTGATAGTTTTTGGGTTCATTAAAATCAGTACTCATTTGAGGAATTAAAATGTGCACAACATTATTGTCTTCCATTATTTATGTCCAAATAGACACACAATGTACACCAATACTCAATACTAGCACTTGTCCTTTGGGTGTAAAGTAGAGTAAGACTAGGGATGGGATTGCAAGATTAAAATATAAAAGAAAACAACTGCTATAAACTAATACACAAAAAATAATGCCCTTAAAATAATAGT
>JARHVA010002003.1:2222500-2250000 GCA_037957365.1 Torreya grandis
TACGGTTGCAGAAATGTGAATTTCACTTTGGTTGTCACACTAAAATATAATAGGTGAATCTTTTTTGAAGCCAAAATCTATCAATAACTAACAAATCCAAATAACCTATTGACTCATTATGATTGTTACTTTGTAATATACATCTTTAGATAAAATTTTAATATACTATTGCTTCTTGCAATACCAAGCAACTAGAAAATAACCAAGATAAATAAGGTAGATATAAGTGGAATGCCTTTTGTCAATATAACCTTCCCAATCTAAATTAGTATAGCCAACCCACTGAGTAGAACCCTAGTGTTTAAGTAGTTTTTCATTTTCTTTTAAAAATAAATATTACTAACTAAAAACTCAAATAAAAATAGTGTTTATGGGGAATACCTATGGATTGGAAGACATTGCGCACCATTTTAAATCCAATGATAGTGAGAGCTCCTTTTTGGCTAGGATGGCTAACCTGCACACATATAAATACTTAACAAAAATAAATTAATAAAAGAGATGGGTAGATTGCCTGATCTAAGATTAGTTTTGAAAAGTGGTACACTTTATTAGAAGGATGTCAGTCCATTATTTATGTAATTAAATGGATAAAAACTGTATGAACTTACAATAAATAAATGATATGGTAACAATGCTGATTTAAGATTCAATCCTCAAATAAGTGATCAATGTAAATGAAATATTCCTCCCAATAAGCTGACGTAAAATATACAACATCTTATATAATAACAAATTAGTCTTCAGTGAATTCATGATAGGGTGAATAAATGATTGTGTAGAGGGATATCTCAAAGGCTATGTCACTCTAATCCACAAATAAGGGTTGGGAAACTATGGGGATATCAATGATACTATTTACGTCATTTAGTAAACTAGTTAGAGTCATCTATAATAAAAAGACCATGTGTAAATAATAATAATAAATAAAGGATTGCAGTGAGGGGCTTAGGATTAAGTTCTCAGATCTTGTAAATTAAACACATTGAATTGATGCCAATCCTAATAATATTGGTGATGATTGGTAGAATTGGTGCTGATTCAGAATGAATTGAAGTTTATTCTTTTTGTGACTCTATTTAATAAAATAAAGAATCAAACGAGATAGATTTACTAAAAGAGGTTGATAAATAGATACAGAGGGATGCTAATGATATTTTAATGATTAAAAAATCGATAACAAAATAATAATTGACAAAGAATGAAAAAATGAAATATGATCACTTACCTTCAGTTGATTTGGTAGTAGAATGAAATTCTTCCATAGACTGATGTAGTTTCTCGAGCTTCACAAATGATATGATTTGAACATAATGAAAATCTAATAGAGTGTCATTAGGAATGTCATAAAATCCACAAGAATTCTAATAGTAATTCGAGGCTCTAATTTTTTGGGTTTAAAATGTAAAGGTAGGCTAAGTATTTATGGATCAATGCTGATCTAGAGAATTGGTGTCGATCTTGAGTAAATCGATGCCAATTCTCCCAAAATTGTGCATTTATTTCAACTGTGGGTAAAAATGGCTCAGATACGCATGGAGTTATTGCTAATGACTCCACACAGGGGTAAAGTGGTTAGGGGTAGATTCCAAGGTAATAAATAGATTTAGGAGGTTGGGAGGGGTAAAAAGTAAAAGGTAAAGGTAATTTACGAATTTAGTAAATTGTAAATAAACTAAATCTTAGGTTAGGGTTCACTTAGGAGATTTATGTAAATAGGACCTAAAACACCTAATTAATCATCCCTAAGGTGCAAAATTATAGTGTCTACACTTGGTTTAGTGTAATCTAAAGTGTGGAAGTACCTTACATATATTACAAAATCCTTTTGGTGCCTTGCTAGTCACTATCATTAGGAGCATGTGAAAACTAAAATACAAGCCCAACTATAAAATAAATAAGGGGTGATTATGGGTCAAGTTCATGAGACTTCCAACCAACTACCTATACAATGTTGGATCATAAAGAGTAGTAGTGAAAGGGGAAGTAAAAATGTCCCTAGACTACATAGTTTGGTATAGAATTATTGTTTCATGGTTTTAAGATTTGGTAATTATTTGTGTGTGTGTGTGTGTACACACACACACACACACGACATAAAACAATAATTACCAAATCTTAAAACCATGAAATAATAGTTCTATACCAAACTATGTAGACTCTAAATGAATTGACATTAGTTATGATCTCTTGTGACATAAATCTACCAAAATATGTATGCTTTAACATTATAATTTTTCACTTATTTCCTCATTCACATGTCTCAAGAATTGAAGCAAGGAAGATATAAATTGGATTGCAAAATTTATTGAGCCCTGCTCCTTGCATCTTAATAATGCATT
Source organism: Torreya grandis (assembly GCA_037957365.1). Taxonomy (NCBI): domain Eukaryota; kingdom Viridiplantae; phylum Streptophyta; class Pinopsida; order Cupressales; family Taxaceae; genus Torreya; species Torreya grandis. The sequence goes on from JARHVA010002003.1 coordinate 2,224,843, forward strand.
TACTCTTCTTACCAACAAACTTGATGGTTACTATGCATGACGTTAGTACTCTGCTCCTTAATAACATGTCCACAATTTTACCCAATCAAAACACAACTAAATGCTAATTTTCATATATTTTGTTACCAAATCAACATTGTCAAATTGTTAAGCATCGATCCTTAGTTGCTTGTGGCATTTTTATGATGCCCATTGATTCTAATGTTATGTAATCACTATCAATTGTTGTATAAATGTATTAGTGGATTGCATGTACAAACTGGGAAGTACCATTACATTATTAAAATTTTATTTAGGAATATATTATGATAAATAGATTTTACTAATAATATATTACCTATTATATTATGTAATATATATTGTATACTATATGAAATTAAAAAATATTATGTTATTATAGTTATATTATAAAAAAATATTTTATTTAATAATATATAATATAATCTAAATATACATAACATAATAGGTAATATCATTGTAGTATCTTATATTAGTATACTAAAATAAAAAGAATTAATGTATTAGCATAATTACATTTAAAATAAATATTCTATCAAATAATATATAATATAATTTAAGTAAATATTTTATAATATAATAGGTAATATATCATTAGTAAAATATATTTATTATAATTTATTTCTAAATACAGTTAATGATTATTATTTAAACCTTGCTTTACTATATGAACCAAAATTAAAAAAATGGAAGATTCACTAATTTATAGATCCAAATAGAAAAATTAAGAAGCATGTGGTTAATAGATCCACAAGTTTATCTATATGATGTAGAGATTTGTTTGGATAGCCAAAGAAAATTTTGAAGCATACACAAGGCTCATGAAGTGTTTGACATATCGACTGAAATAAAAGTGGTTTCATGGAATTCTATGCCTCCAAGATATACATAGAATGGTTTCCCTGATGACGCTTTAGGGATTTCAAATGAAATGTGTCAATCATATGTCATCTCTTGGGGTGCCAAGGTTGCAGGGCATGCAAAAAATGGGTTATCTAAAAAAATCACCATAGGCATTTAAGAATACGCAATTTGCAAAAGCAGTTTAATGGAATGCTATGGTTATAAGTCTAATACAATTTTATAATAAGTATTTATAATGCATTTTGAAAACTATCAAGGGATAGGTGGTGGTTATGAAATTATATTTCTCCCTTTTTATTGTTGTAGCTAACTGCTATGAAGTTGTAGCTTTGACTATTTTTTAATTTAGTTTACTATTGAATATCTATAATACAATAAAATATTTGATGTGTTGGTAATTATGGAAAATCCATTATATATGACATATCTTATAAGTATGTGTTTTGAGATTTGTTGTAGAATTTTCTAAAATTTTCCAATTTCTTGTTTATGTTGATGCATAAGTAGTATAGTGACACATGGATTCCAATAATAGTAATATGAAGCCACAACAAATTCTTGCAATTATATATGCACAGAGCTCAGTCAAAATAGTAAGAATCAACTAATGTAATCATGTTAGTAGTTATTTAATTATTTATGTGTTACATGTTGTGATTCTATTTGCATCTATTATACAATATTATAAGGAAGTTAGAATAGGATGGGTCTTGGTCTTGCATGGCAAGAGGTTGAAAACTTCTCTTTTGTGGGGAACTAGTGGGATATTTTTATGATTCTTCAACTATTTATGTGTTACTTGTTATAATATTATTTAAATTTATTATGCAGAAACACCAAAAAAATTATATTAAATAAAATCTTATCAAAAAGGTTAGTGATGCAGAGACACCCACCTTTTTTATAATGTAAAATAAAAGTAAGAAAAGCCCTAAAATTAGGAGAAGATGGCGAAGTAGGATAGATGGAAATATTTTAAGTCAGAGACCAACATTTTCTTCTGAAGCTTACATAGGCTCAACTTGTGAGTAGTAACACGAATCATTGGAGAAAAGAAATTTCAAATGAAAACCATTCTCAAATCAAATTTGCTTATTAGACAAAAAAAAATTAATAGAAAGTGCTTCCGTATCCATTTCCTCATTGGAATTGTTTTCACTTGAGTTGTGATTCTTATCCATCAATGCTATATTTTTTTCATCTCATCTACTAAATTCAATCCAATACTAACACAAAAAACATAACACAAAAAAATATCAAGTAGAGCATAAATTGAGAAGAGCATCTAATTCTCAAATTAAAACAAATAAATAATAATCTTTACAATATAATTTACAGCCTCAAAAAAATGAGATGAGGACCTAATATTGTAAATAATTTCTGCTTAATTTCTCTCAACTCTGATAATCCCTTTTACCAGCCTGAGCATTAGTGAGAGGTTGATGTAACCTTTCAAACTAAAAGTTAAAAATAAACTAAGATGAGTTGATGATTACAAAAAAGTAATGCTTCCCAATTCAATGCTACCTATTTTAAACTTCTCTTCATCCCTTTTGAAATTAAACTATGATTTGTCACAACTATTAAATAATCATAATATTACTTTTAGGCTCTGTTGAATCCATGTTACTAACATGATCTATTTATATTCCATCTCTTGCCTTTATTCTCTACATGGCAGCACCTCCAAATATAGCTTAAAATTGAGAGAAGTATATCAAAAAGCAAAAGAGGGTCACATAAAACTGCTAAAAACCTCAAAAAAAAAAAAAAAAAAAATTAAAAAGAAAGGCTATCATATTCAAAATTGAAAAATACAAATTCATGACCACCTAAGTCTACATAAATCCATAAATTTTTAGTGGGTATCATTTTTAGGACTGGGAAAATCATTTATTAATAGTCTATCATCTTTTTTTCCATGAAAAATCAAAATTTTATCAAATGTGTGATGACCCTATGAATTATTTGCATGTCTCTCAAACCAAAACATACATGTATTCAAAATGGCACGTTCATAATCATGGGTAAAAATTCTGAGTGGGATAATAGCCCTATGGATACATAAACCCTGAGTTTAATAGTATGTCAGTTTATAAATTTCACATGGTTTATAGTAGAGTAAAATTGTGAAGTCAATGATGTGACCAAATATTTGATGGATTAAAAGTCAAAGGTGGATCTTTCCAAGATTTTCTAACTTCTAAAAATTTACACAAAGTTGATTACTCATGTCAAACCAACATTCAATGTCAAGTAATTTTGTAAGTTTCTAACTCTCATACTATCTTTAACGAGATTATTAACCATGTTTTCCCATCTTGTCACCAACTATGTTTTATGTCCTACATTTAACTCACCCTCAAATTTAAAAAACATTAAATCCATACATTTAACTTGCCTACGAAACTAGACAGCTCACAATCCCCTACCCTGCTAGATGCATTCAATACTTACCTTGAATAAAGAGAGGGGGCCAATAACATCTCAAATATTTCTTCCAATCATAACAAAACAAATAATATTTTTTTATTCATCCACCTCACACCTTACCCCCAAACTTTTATGCATATTTTTTCCATCCAAAATAAAGACATCTCATTAACCAACAACTCACCTATTAATTTCAATTTAAAACAAATCCAATGCTCTAATTCTCTCTAGAACTAATAAATATGGTTATAATCAAATTCAATAAATAAATAGTAAATAGTGATAGAAAGCTTAATTAATAAAAACATTAATCAAAAATTTGATTTTATGGATTAGCAAATATAAAAAAAAACTAATCGATGAAAATGAAATATTGAATTGCATTTTTTATTTACCTTCCTACCCATTTTTTATTTCCTTATTATTCCTCTTCCTAAATACTTGTCTTTTTTGTTTTATAATTCCTCTTCTTACATTACTAAAATGTGTGTTAGATGTTTCCTTCCGAAAAAAAAAACTAAAATGTGTGTTAGATGTTTCCTTAAAAAAAAAAAAAAAAACTAAAAAATAGGATAATCATTATCCTTAAAAAATATTTCGAAATAATTTAAAAGTAGGAAATTAAAACTCCACACTAAAAAATATTTAAATGAAAATAATAATTACGTTAAGAGGCATAACTTACAATGGCAACCAAGAGTGTAATGGTGTGAGTTGTTAATTTTTATTTTTGTTAAACAGACATAATAATATAATAAAATAAAAATCCGTTGACAAAAAAACATGTAATTAGTGAAGATAAAACATAAAATTATGAATTTATAAATCTATAATAAATCATAAAATTATGGACTTAAGAGTTGGGTCTGTTTTTCTATTTTTTATTTTATGTTTTGTTATTTGTATTTATATATATTTTAAATCTTTTCATATATATATATATATATATATATATATATATATATATATGAAAAGATTTAAAATATATATAAATACAAATAACAAAACATAAAATAAAAAATAGAAAAACAGACCCAACTCTTAAGTCCATAATTTTATGATTTATTATAGATTTATAAATTCATAATTTTATGTTTTATCTTCAAAGTCTATATAATAAATATGTTGATATCTGTAATTATTTTTATATTTATGTAAATTCATAATATATGATTTAGATTTAAATATTTTTAATATTTGATATCTGTAATTATTTTTATGCATATGTAAATTTATAATATATAGTTTAATTTTTTTTTTTTTAATATTCATCAATTTTATTTAAAATGAAAATAGAGTTATATATTTATTATATAATTATTAATATTTTATATAATTTTATTACAATCTATGGATAAATTATTTTTATTAATTAGTAATTAAAGAGATTTATTGTATTTTAAAATTGTTAGATAAAAGTTTGAAATATATATATATATATATATATATATATATATATATATATATATATATATATATAAAAGTTACATTCCTTAAATAGTTTTATCTTAAATAATTATAAATAGTTAATTGGTTAATTATATTAAAATTATATATAACTATTTAAGATATATATATATATATATATATATATATATATATATATATATATATATATATATATAAATAAAATTAATTAGTTAGTTACATTCCTTAAATAGTTTTATCTTAAATAATTATAAATAGTTAATTGGTTAATTATATTAAAATTATATGTGTGTGTGTGTGTGTGTGTGTGTGTGTATCTGTGTGTGTGTATACACACACACACATAGTATATGTATATATATATCTCTGTGTGTGTGTGTGTGTGTGTACACACACACATATACATACATACATACATACATACATACATACATACATACATACATACATATAATTTATGTTTATGTTTTTTTTAATGACCCATTGAACCTTTTTTAAGGGTGATAGTTATATTAATAAAGGATTATAGTTTTAAAAAAATTAATTTAAATTTCTTTTTAAAAAAATTAATTGTTGCAAATTTTGAAGGATATTTTGGAATAGATAATTATTATTTAAAAAATAATAAAAAATAAATTTTATTGGTAATAAGTTATAAGAGATGGAGATACCCAAAGCCTACATTTTTTACATGGATAAATATATAAATGGTTGTTAAATTTAAATAATGAAGGACCCTTTCTCTAGTTGTAAAAGGACTTCCCTGATAAATTTAGAAAAGTGTTTCATTCAAAAACAAGTTGTTACTGATATACTTTTTAAGTGTGCTATAATAAAATTTAATTTTTATTTTCATAATCCACTTTATAAATATAATTAATAAAATTCATTAAGTGAAGTGTTCAAATTGATGACACATACTTAAAAACTAGAAAATGATAAACCTTTAAAAGTTTTCATTAATGGATACATGAACAGACCTTATGAAATGGAATATTTTTTACTTATAGAGACATATAGATCATGGTCATATAATCCCAAGTGAAGGTGAGATAATAAATAGGAGGTCAAGGGTGTGACAACTATTGTGAGAGTGTTCCCAAGGTTTACTACAATGTCAGTGTGGGAATTAGAAAAATGGGTTGATTTATGTTGGTCAGAGTTATTACTTTACAAGCCATTTCATAGTATAAAAAGAGATATCAAACTTTATGATGATATACTAACTTCAAACTAAGAATCATTAAATTACAATCCTTGGCATGTGGAGTAGAGGACTATTCTAGATGACCATAAAAATCAAAGCGATGTTGAATGTGATGATGTTCAATCCATTCATCAAAATATAATGGAGCATGAGTGGGAAATCATATCAAAGCTACATCATGGGTTAATTATAGAAGTATCAGAATTAGATATGTTGGGAAGAAGAGATCTTGATAGACAAGCACCATGGAATCATGGATATAAAGGAGAAGAATACACAACTTTAGCTATAAATTTCATAAGCATAATGAAAGATAATGGGTTACTCATACCAGATGATATAACAAGTAATATTTCATATGGAACCTTAGGTGCCAAACAAAAAAGGCACTTGATATAATCATGAGATATTTTTTCAGACTCATAATATCGTACCCCTATCGATGATAATTCAAAGAATAGTAGGAATAGGAAAATCACATCTAATTGGTGCCATTAGTGAAACTTTTGAAAATTAATCATCAACTATGTAATGTTTTCCACTTATATTACTTGCGCCAACTTGAGTTGCAACATTTAATATTGCTGCTTCAACAATCCACTCAATACTATGTATCCCAATCGCAGCCTTTTTAGAATTACAAGGAACAAGATTCACAAGTTTTTAAGAAGAAATGTGGCATATAAAATACATATTGATTGATGAAATGAGTTTCATTAGGTAAAAAATGTTACAAAACATAGATGCATGACTTTGTAAAGCATTTCCTGAAAATACAAATATGAGTTTTGGAGGTAGATCAATCATTTTATTAAGAGATTTGGGTCAGCTACCACCTCTGAGTGATAAATCACCATACAATAGTAATAAACATAGAAAGTAATAACCAAAAAAGGTTTTGAGTGATGACCAAAAAAGGTTTTGACATTTGCTCACAAATCTTAGAGATGCACATCTGACTATTGATGTATAGAAACTATTGATGTCAAGGACAAATAGTGTATTACACCTAAGCATTAGGGAAGATTTTGACAATGCTATTCATTTATTTAGAAAAAATTAGAATGTGAAAAATCATAACAAAATGAAATTAAAATCATTAAAAGGACCGATTACATGGAGCATTGCTACTAGAATAAGTAGTACCAATCCATCAGGAGGTCAGAATGATAAATTAGATGTGGTGTTATTAATATCTAAAGATGTAAGGGTGATGTTAATCTCTAATATATGGATAGAAGTAGGACTTGTAAATGGATCTCTAGGATATATTTGAAGTATAGTATATAAACTTGGAAGTTCCCCACTAGATCCACCCACATATGTTATGGCAGAATTTGATAATTACTCTCGAATGCCATTTGTAGATGCAACTCCACATATAATTCTAATTATACTAATACAAAGGGGATGAACATGACAACTAATTTTAAGACTAACTTGGGGATTATCCATACATAAATCACAAAGATTGAGTCTTTCTAAAGCAACAATTGATATAGGGTATACAAAAAGACTCGGGTTAACATTTATGACCATCTCATATGTAAAATAATGTTACATGTTTAATATCACATATATTATATTTATTTTCACATTTTGATATCTATTAAATTATTTTCTTTAATTATCGTTGAATGCCATATATATTTCTTATTTGGATGAATATGAAATGATGCATTAATTGGTATTTATTGTTAAATGTGCATGCCACACCTGTAGGTGCTACTAGCATATATATCTTAAATATATTTATCTAAAATATGTCGAGAGATATCAATCTCGAGGCACCTATCTAACATACATCACAATATAGGCACCTCGAGATTGATATCTCTCGACGTATTTTAGATAAATGTATTTAAGATATCTATGCTAGTTTTAGTACCTTTAATATGTGTCTTAGTAGTTGGTTTGATTGTGATATAATGCAAAATGATGGAGAGTTTAATATTATTAACTTAAAGGTTAATTCCATAAAGATAATACCATCCTAACTAAAAATATCAATCCCAATTAGACTTTAAATTTGATGGTCATATAAATATATTTATTAATAGTAAAATAACAATATTTTAAAAGAAAATGTTGAATAAATCATTCTCATAAAAAAAATCATAATAAAAAACTAAAATGTCGTATCAAATTTAATCTTATCCCAATATTAATTTAGAATATATTAGGTAGAAAGGGACTTGAAAATGAAGATAAAAAGTTCCAAATATTTGATTATATTTATTGTTCCTTTTTACTCATTTTTTTTCTCTTTTTTAATTATCACTTTTCCAATTTATTTGTATTATTTCTCTTTTGTGTTAAATATTTCTAATAAGATATAGATAAATTAAATAAAGTGGTTTGGTAATATTGGTAATGAGTGTATTTCATATTGGTCCATAACTCTAATAAAAAATGTTCCAATTTATTTGAAATTTACTTATAATTTAAAAAATAAGATAATTATTAATCATAAAAATTATCTCAAAATAATTAAAAAACCTAAATCAAAATTTCACTCTAAAAAAATTAGAAACAAAAATAATAATTTTATATTTTTAAAATACATCTAAATAATTAATTTGGTTGTGATAAAATTCAAAAAGACAAAAGTTTATTATCATTAACCCAAAGTTTAATACTAAAAACTATGAAACAATGGAAGTTCAACACCATCCTAACTAAAGTTATATATATATATATATAAAACTAAGCGAGTAGAACGCAGGGACAGTAAACAATATAATAAAATATAGGGCAATGGAAATATAAGGAATGAACACTGGGAAAGGATAAGTAAACATCAGCAATTTAGATTTCATTGAAAAAGATATTTGGTTTCTTTTTTCTACATCTGCAAATATATTTTCATTGGGGAAACATTCAACAGGATGGAATACTCAGAGATCTTCTTCCTCGTAATAATGGCTGTGGCTTTACATGGGCCTGATGTTGCTGCAATTGAGTTTTCTGTGACTATTCTTTTGAGTTAAATACTAAGGTTAAGGTTGATCCTTTTCTTATATTAATGGATTATTGTATTCTTATATGGAGAAGGCCCCTCACTCAGGCTCAGACTCAGCCCAATGTGAAGCAGGGCGCTCCATTAAAGCCAGTTGGACGAATGGAACGAACCCACCGGTTATAAAGCATATGAAATCCGTGTGAAAAACACTTGCATTGCGTGCCGTGCTGAGAACGTTATTCTGAATGTTCGCTTCCAGGATGAATCGCGGGGTGTGTTTATAGCGAAGGTGAAGGTGTTAGTGGAGAATGCCATTCGCTCCTTTGAAGAGGTGGTATTCCAATATCGCTTCAATTATTCGGGCCAAATCGTTGATGTCCGTCCATCTGCAAACTTTATTCACTGCATTGTGCGAAATACATTCTCTCTGTCTTCCAATGTGCAGGATTATCAGCCGGTGGATCCACCACCAATCGGACGGCGCCCAAAGAAAGGACATCCTTAGTAAAATGGGCACTTGAATAATGATGGTAATTTTGTGTTACCGCTAGCTGCATTTTATTTATGAGATTAGGATGTTATTATATCTGACATTTCCTTAATGATATGAAATGTTATTCTATTGTATTATCAAATGAAATGTAATAGTTATATATATATATATATATATATATATATATATATATATATATATATATATATATATATATATATATATATGACCATTTCAAGAAATACAGATGCAATTAATTATTAATTATTTAGACTATCATACAATGGAGAGGATTATGGTGCAGTGGATCCAACACCATAAAATCATGACATTACTAAATTTTAAACCTGGGCGTTTTTCTTAATTCGGCAGCTTTGTCTTGTATCGATTTGTCATCTTAATAAGTAAAATCATATTATTAACAGTCTGCCAATTTTATCAATCAATCCAGTCTCTGTCTTCGTCTTGTCCTGTTTATGTTTTAAAAGGAAACCATGATCTAAAGTCGTGAAGCAATGTACATTGCTCGTTAAATTTAGTATAAAAATATAATGATGCTGACGAAATTATAATACTTCATACTTAATTCAAGAACATTTTTAAAAAGTCAGATTTTATATATTTACACTGAGGGTTTTTCTCATTCAATGCATATTCTATTCTCTGTTATTTTAAGTTTGCTTGCCTTTCTCAACTTGTATTTGATTCGTCATGTTTTGATTTATTGGTCATGTTTTATGTTTTTGTTATGTATTTTTAGTGTTTTTGGTTACTTATTATAATGATAGATTTATTTTCAGTTGTCCGAATAATGTTATCCACCTGTGTGATTAAATTTTAACATTTTAAAGATATTAAATTAATCTCAAAAATATATTTAAGGGTATATTCTATTACTAAATAATATTTGTATATATATATATTTATTTTTAAAATATTTTTGAAAAAATATTTTATAGATATAATATAATATACTTTAAGGACTTTCAAGTCAAAGTATATTATTTTTTTTCTTTTTTAATATTGATTTTTTATGAAAAAATTTAAATAATTTTTGTACTTATTTTCTATTGTATAAAATATTTCATGAAGTTGTATTTATATTGTATTAGTAATTGTTTGGTATCATATTTGTAATTTATATCTCAAATTTGTGTGTTTGAAAACGTTTAGAAGGTATAAAATATTTATTACTTCAAATTAATGTGTTCTAAAACTTTAGAAATGGGAAATTAGAATTTTTTTTGGGGAGGACTAAAACAGGTTATGCTTATTTAATTTTGTTTCTTTTTTCAGGTGGAAAAAATGATTTATTCATATTAGTGTCTTGTTAGAATTATATGCAATTGAATGCTACATAAGTGAGATAGCCTGGGTGTTGCAAATTTATGTGGAGCGAGTCTTTATAAATGAAATAAATAGGTTTTCTTTTAAATTTATAAGTTTGAAAGATGTATAATTTCTTATTTTTTTAATTAAAGTTTCTTTGAAATATATGTTTGAGAGGTTAAAAACCACAACATTTTTTTGTTCTACAACTTTATGTATAATTTATTCTTTCAGTAATAACCATAACCACCATGACAATGTACTTATAAAAGAATGATGTATAAAATGTGATTATTTGTATGATTAAGAGAAATAGACATGATGCATGATGATTAGTCATAAAAGAGGGTTGATATAAGTTATCTTATCTTATTGGAGGGATTAAACTATCACTTTTGTAGTTATCACAACCACAATGTTTTCCCTTTTTACTATTTTCTCCAATTAGCAATGCAACATTTAACATTGGTGCATCGACAATACATATGACCTTGAGACTATCTATTTCAGATTTTGAAAAATTAGAAGGAATAAGGTTAAAAAGTTTTTAAGAATAAATGATACATTTTAGGTATATTTTGATTGTTGAGATAATATTTATAAGTCAAAATATGCTTGAAAATATAGATTCTCGATAATGTCAAGCATTCACAGAAAATTAATGAGAGGGCCACTAGTCCTTATGGTGTATGAAATTAAAAAAAAAAATCCAATTATTTTGAGTCAACAAATTATATAAAAGTATTTTATTATCAATTTGGATTATCCCATAAACTTCAATCATAAATTTTATAATATAATTATATGATTAGTTGAAATTATATAAGGCTTTAAAAATAATTTACTGTTCTGCTTTCACCTCTTGGCATGAAAATAAGTATTTCACACACACACACACACACACACACACACACACACACACACGGAATTACCATATAAGATAAAGAGTCTCTCCCTCTCACTAAACCACCATCATACAATTTTAGAAACTTTCTTTCACAACTTTGGAAATTTGTCAAAGTTGAATTTATCCAATTGTGTGTTGACTATTAGCACTACATGGATTCCTATATTTCAATTATAATCTGTTTATATGGTATCATGCAATCTTGATGGTTAAATTCAACTGTGGATTTCAATTTAGTAATCATTGAGTGAATTGACATTGGCTAACAATAATCTTGTTGGAGAAATTCCCTCTTGGCTATGTCACTTTAGTCTTCATTTGAGGTTTTTATATCTCTCTCACAATTATTTGCAAAGCAACATTTTAAAAAAATCATTTATTATAGACATACCATCTATGTGGCCTCCTCTAGAAATATTGATGCTCAATGATAATTTACTAACTGGCAATTTTCCTCCAGGCTTGAGTAATTTGACTAATCTTTGATACTTAAATATTGCAAAGTACCATTTTTGCTAAGTTTGGGAAATATTCTTAGACTTGGAATATTGAATTTGGGATATAATAGTTTGAAGGGAAGCATACCCAATAGACTGTGCTCCTTTTCCATCATTGTACACAAAAATAAGCTAAGTAGAAGATTCCCTGACGCATTAATAAATTGTATAAAATTACAAACATTTGATATTGGACACAACTCATTTACAAAGCATATTCAAAACTCAATTGGAAATATTTCAACCCTTTAAGTGGTGATGATGAAGATAAATTACTTTAGGGATAGTATTCCTTCAGAGATTGGTATGGTGAATCAACTCCAAATCATAGTTGTTTTGTCCATTAATCCATTAGGCTTTATTCCTCACAATATTGTTTCTTTGAAAATAATTACTTTAGTAACATAAGGTGTCAATAAAACATGGTGACATGAGACAATATAATGTGGGGCAATGGAAACATAAATAATCAATAATGGGAAAGGATAAGTAAACATCCAAAAATTTCTATTGAAGTGGAAAAAATATTTGGTTTATTTTTTCTACATCTGTAAAAATATTTTCATCAGGTAAAGATTTAACAAGATGAAATACTCAAAGCTATACTTCCTCATAATAATGGTTGCGGCTTTATATGGGGTTGATGTTTCTGTGAGTTTTATTTTACTATTCTAATAAGTTAAATATTTAGGTTGAATGTTTTCTTATACTAATGGATTATTTTATTTTTATATGGAGAAGGCCCCTCAAGCTCAATCTCAACTAGATGTGAAGTACGACACTCCATTAAATGTGACATTTTCTTAATGACACACAATATTATTTTATTATAAAATGAAATGAAATGATTTTAATTATATTCATGAAATTAAATAGTTTATGGGACTACCAATTATACTAATTTCTCCAATCATTCAAAGATTCATGGGTTGAGCAATGTCATATGGGTCTAGTAATGCCCTTTAGAATGTTGCTCCTTCTTTTAATGATTTAAGTTAACATCTCTTCAACAGTTTTATTTTATTTTTTTCAAATATTTTTACCATGGAGTCAACTCCTAATGTTTCCACATATTTGGCTCGAATGTCCATGTAATTTAGACATTCAAAGATGGAATGTTCCTCTATTTTGAATGTCTATGTGGTATAGAAAGTACAAACCCTAGTATCCCACTATTTCATGGGTGATGTCCATCTACTTATTTCATGTATGAACCTATGGGAGATAGTCCTTATTACGAGATCAAACATTCCCTAAAAGTATTTTCTAGTTAAAAATGCCAGATGTTTTCTAAGTCTAACATTAGTACTTACTACATTGGTATTTATTGTAATGGCATATTTTTATTAGTTACATATAAAAATGTTCAATCTAAATATTTTGTCAAATTATAAAGTTTGTAGTTTGGAAAAATAAAAAAATAGAAAAATATTGGTTAGAGGATCATGACAAGACTATTTTGGGAGGCAATTAAAAAAAAATCATAATTAAAAAAGAGAAAAAAAAGTCTACATCAAATTCAGTAGTTTTTTTATCACTTTTAATTATTTTACTTTAAAAAAATTCAAGTTATTTTTGAATTTTCATAGTGAGTGTTGTATATAATCAAATATTAAAAATAATATTAGTAAGTGTGATATTAATACTCTTGTTCCTCTGATGCATAATAATTTTAATATTATTGCCATTGTGAATTGAATATGCATAGTGACCCATCATGCATATTCAAATGTCTATGTCATCTTCAAAGTTGATGGAAATTTTGATAACTAAGAAGATTTTGAGAAACCCATGGTTATGTTAGGATCTTATAAATCTCTCTTATTTTTAATGTCTTAGGTGCATGATTATTTAGTCATCACAGAAAGCTAAAATAAAATTATGAACTATGTTCAATGTTGTGTGGGCACTTGTCATGATCATCATAATTACTTCATAATATGATGAATTTGTCACTAAAATTTCATTAGAGAATCATGACCCTCCACATGGCATGATCAAAAAATGGTTGGGATTACATATTTCACTTTTATTCTATGGTCATCTTCATACTCGTTAGAATTTTAATTCCAACATATAAATTCCACGAGTCTAGAGAAATCCAAAATATGATACCCACCTAAATCACCCATTATTTATGGGATCATGGGGTACAATACAATCAAGGAATTCACTTTCATGATTTTAACAACTCTGTTGACCCATTATATTTCAAATCATTTTGTAAATCTACTAGTCCACTAAAAAATGTGATCACATCCAAATTTAATAAGGTATAGATTGATATAATGTTTAAATCATGAACCTTATACTTAATTAAAGTGAAGTGGCCACAAATTATTTATGTTTAAGGCTTATTCTATATGTACATAATTTGATCTTACTAAACTATGGTAAACATAAAGTGTTATACAAAATTACCATGATAACCTTAGAGTCAACATTTGATTTCACTTTATATTCTTTGTGCATTTGCACATTTTATGAAATTTAGTGATCACAAGTCACTGCATGGAGTCCATCTAGTGATCACAGGGTAAATCTTTCATGGATTCCTTTGGTGTGACATGTGGTTGTCTTGTCTTCCCTCACAGTTACGAAGTTGATATAAATAAACTACACAAATCCATTATATTTTCAAATCCATTCTATAAATCCACGATTCTAATAAAAATTATGATCGTGTTCATGATTAATAAGGTCCCAAGTGTTATAATGTTTAAAGTGTGAACCTTATCTTAAATTAGAGAGAAGTGGCCAAAAATGTTTTATGTTAGATCATTAGTCTATATGCATATAAGGGGCCATAATTAGAATATGCTATAACATAAATATTTATACAAAAGTGACCACAATAACGTTGAAGTAAAATTTTGATTTCATTTAAATTCGTATTCCTCAAGTCTCTGCACTTTTGATGAAATGCACTGATCACAAGCCACCATGCAGAGGCCATCTAGCAATCATGGGGTGACATAATTTATAGAGGCCTTTGGTTTAACATGTGGCATCCTCTTAGATCTTGATGATCATGGAGTTCCTTCATAGTTCCATGTGTTTTTTCTTTCATCGTAACCACTTGGATTTTTATATATGATTTTGTGTTACTGTTAGCTACATTTTATTTATGAGATTAGGTTGTTATTCTATGTGACAATTCATTAAACATATTAAATGATATTTTGTTATGAAATAAAATGAAATGTTTTTAATTATATATATAATTAAAACCATTTCAAAAAATACATATGCGACCAATTATTAATTATTTAGACTATCTTATAATGTGGAGGATTATGGTGCAGTGGATCCAACACCAAGCCTAGGAAGCTCAAAGGGAGCTCCCATAAAACCATGACATTCCCACATTTTAATCCTTGGCATTTTTCTTAATTAGGCAACTTTATCTTGTATCAATTTGTCATATTTACAAGTAAAATTATATTATTAACAATCTCTCTCTACCAATTTAATCAATCAATCCAGTCTCTATCTTCATCTTGTGTTGTCATCTTAATAAGGAAACTATGATTTAAAGTTGTGAAGCAATGTACATTGCTTAAGGGTATATTCTATTACCAAAAAATGATTATATATGTATATATCTTTAAAATATTTTGGAAAATATATTTTATAAATATGATATGAGATATTTTAATGACTTTCAAGACAAAGTATATTATCCTTTTTTTCATTTTTAATATTAAAATTTCATGAAAAAAGTTAAACATTTTTTGTACTCAATTTTTTGTATAAAATATTTGATGATGCCATGTTTATATGGTATTAATAAGTTTTTGATATTACATTTTTAATTTATGTATTTTAAATATTTATAAAATAGAAAAAATACATATTTCCTCAAATTTGTGTTTGAGAATGTTTAGAACCTATAAAATATTTATTACTTCAAGTTAATATGTTTTAGAGCTTTGAAAATTAAAAACTAGAATATTTTGGGGCATATTGAAATAGTTTATGTTTTAAATTTATTTAATTTATAGCTTACTAGTTGGAAAAAATGATTTATTCATATTTGTGTCTTGTTAGAAGTAAATGCAAGTGAAATCTACATACGTGGGATAGCTTGGGTGTTGCATTTACATCAAATTTATGTGGGGCAAGTATTTATTAATGAACCTAAATACTATCAAGATAAATAAATTATCAATAGGCAAAGCTTATGAATTAATAACTTGTATTTTATAGTTTAAATAATTACAAACTATGCTTAAATAAACCTCAACTTATAATTAGAGTTAACATGCAAAATTTAGAACTCTAAAAATAAATAAAACTCAACCTATTATTTTTAGCACCTATTATTTTTAGTAAGTTTCAAATGCAAGTGTGCATAGCTTTAAAAATATATGAAAATAAACTAGACTCTAAAATTAATCTATCAAATGAATTTTAACTAAAGTTCAAGTTCGGTTAGAAAAATAGACAATTTTTAAATTTAGAAAAAATTGAAAATAAAATTAAACTATAATTTTAGACTTTCATATGATCATGTATGAACTTTGAAAATATCAAAAACATCACAAAATCATAAGGATGGATTATGGATGAATTATTATTTTTGAACCAATCACTTTGGTATGAAGATGGGCTGAAATAGAGATACGAATTAAAAGTTATGGCCTCTAGAAGTTTGGCCTATTTTTTGCATCATTCTCCTCTAGTTGAAAATAACTCAACACCTACAAGTTGATATGATTGTATTGTTTCCATTTTTTCTTATAAATATCCCTCATCTCCTATTCTATAATCCAAATGTTGTCTTCTGATTGTAATCATTCTCATTGTACTAAATAATTCTCATAACTTTCTTGCCTTATGTTTACTATCTTCTTATCCAGAACCTGCACTATTTTTTATTTCTTCTTCTTTGGCTCTTATTGCTTCTAATCCGCTTATTTATCTTCCTCACCTTCACCATTGTCTCCATGGAATCATATAAATATAAAACATTAAATACTTTAGAGATATCAAAATTTTATGGTAAACTCACCTCATAAGCATTATCATTAACTTTATTCACAATTTTGCATGGTCCAATTTTCTTATAATTCAACTTATTATATGTGTCTTTTGAAAAAATCTTTTTTTCTAAAGTAAAACAACACTAGATCTCCTTCTTCAAATATTTTTTACTTTCTTATGACATTTGTTTCTGCTTTATATTTCTCATTACTTTACTTTAGATTTATTCTTACTTCTTATTGTAAGTATTTTATATGTATTGTAAATGTTTTTACATCATCATTAATTTATTCTGCAGTTGGTAACTTTACCAAATCTAAAACACTCATAGGATTTCTCCCATAAACTATTTGGAATTTTAATTTTCTTATTGATATATTCACTAAACTATTATATCCAAAATTAGGTTGAAGTAAATCCAAGTCCCATTACTTGGGATTCTCTCTAACTATGCATCTCAATAAATATTTCAAGCTCTTGTTTACAAATTCTATCTATCCATCTATTTAGGGATGGTATACATTAATGAATTATATCTTAGTCCCCATTTTCCTCCATAAAGTCCTTAAAAATTGATTTAGATATTTCATGTTCCTATATGATGTAATGGTTTTTGGAACACCATGCAATCTCAAAATATCTTTAAAAAATAGTTCTACAAATTTAGTGACACCTTTAGTTTTCTTACATACAATAAAGTGAACCATCTTAGAAAACTTGTCTCCAACAATGAAAACTAAATCATTACCTCTTTATGTGTTTGATAATCCTGACAAAAAATTCATATTTAAATATATTCATGGTCCTCTTGAAATTGGTAATGAAATGTATAGACCTATATTTTATGCATGTCCTTTTCCCCCCTGACATATCCATCACATTACAATATAACTTGTTACATCTCTCTTAATCCTTGGAAAAAAAATGCTTCTCCTCCACTAAAGCTATTATATATGTCTTACCAAAATTTCCATCCAAACCACCACTGTGTAATTCTCTTATTATATTATCTCTTAGAGACCTAATTGGAATACATAATTTCTTCCCTTTGAAGAGATAAACATCTTGCATTATATACACTTCATAAACACTACTAGTATCCCCTATCAATGGATTCCTACATTGTTCAACTATCTTGCCAAAATTTAGATTAGTGTCATACGATTTTTTAATAAATTCAAATCCAACAATCCACTCACAATAGTACTTATCAATCCTACTCTTCTAATCAAATCATCAACTGCTTGATTTTATTTTTCTAATTTGTGCTTCAACACAAAAGTACAACCCTGCAAGAAATACACCTCATTATCAAGAAATAGGATAAAATACTTAGGCACTGGATAATGCCTCCAATGTCTTAATACTTGTACAATAGAATAAAATTCAACATCATATGTAGAATTCTTTATTCTTATCTCATTAAAATTTTCAATGAAATATGCTATTGGTTTCCCTTTTTGACTCAACACTACACCAATTCTCACAAATGAAACTTCACAATCAACTTCAAACACTTTGATAAAATATAGTAATGTTAAAATATGATTTTTTATAATTTACTTCTTCAACTCAAATATTTTTATTGCTTCCCTTGTCCATACAATTTTCCTCTAATACAATTTGTTATTGGTGCAACAAGACTAGTAAAATTATTAATAATTTTTTTGTAAAAAGTTGATAAACCATGAAAAATTATTACAAAGTTGTGATGCTCTTTAAGATATGCCACTCAATAATTGCCTTTAATTTTTCTTCATTCATTATTACACCACCCTCTAAAACTACAAATCCCAAAATTATTAAACTATTATACATAAACCTACACTTATTCAAATTCACATAGAGATTTTATTTTATTAACAACTCTAATACCATTCTCAAATAATGTAAGTGTTTTTCTTTAGTATTACTAAATATTAAAATATCATCAAAATAAACCACCAAAAACATACCACTATATTCTCATAGCACTGTGTTCATCACCCTCATAAATATGTTAGGTAAATTAGATAATTTGAATGGCATCACCGTCCAATCATATAAACCATCCCTAATTTTGAATGTTGTTTTCCACTCATATCCTTCACAAATTTGAATCTGATAGTAACTACTCATTAGATCAATCTTGGTAAAATACTTTTCTCTTGCAAGAACATCCATCATATCATCTAAAAAAGGTATAAAAAATCTATACTTAATTGTAATTTTGTTGATTTATCTACTATCCAGACATATCCTCTACCCTTTATCTTTATTTAGATTTAGCTACACTATTGTTGCACATAGACTCTTTTTCTCCACCACTATACCCTTCCTCACCAATTTAGCAACCTATTTATTCAATTTTACATGTTCTATTGAACTCATTTTATAATTTTATTGAAGGGGAATGTTTTGATCTTATAATAAAATCAATATGATGCTCAATATCTCTTTTTATTGATAAATCATCCAGTAATTTATCAGGTATTAGAACTGGATATTATTTCAACACTACTTCTGCTTTTACTTATATTTAAACGACTTTTGAATCTTCTTTTTTCACTACTAATGAATAACAACATGTCATATTCATATTTTTAATAAATTCTTTTGCAGTTAGCATGCTTTCAACCTTTCCTTCTTATTCAAGAGGTAACAAACCTAACTTTATACCATCTTTGTAGAAACTATGTTCTTTATTCCATCATGAAGTATTTTTCTATCAAAGTGCCATGGCCTTCCCAATAACACATGGCATTTATCCATTGTTATAACATCACACCATATTTCATCCTTATATATTTTACTTATCAAAAAATTTATTAAGCACCTTTTACCTACAGTAACTTTATTCCCTATCTTAAATCATGAAATCCGATAAGAATTAAGATATTTTTCACATTGTAAACCTAATTTTTAAATCATATCTTTAGAAACCATATTTTCAAAACTACCACAATCTATAATTACTTTGCATATCTTACCTCTTAAAATACACCTTATTTAAAATATGTTTATTCATAACCATGCATCACCAAATTATTTATTATGCACATGTTCTTTTCTTAAATCAATCATTGTTATTCTCATCATGATATTTTCTCTAATATCTATTCCTTCAAATATAATATTTTTCTCTTCTGTTTTAGCTTCAACTAAATTTACTCTTGAAATGTGCTCTTGGATCCTTTATTGATCTTGGTAGTGTAAACACTCTAATTCTCTATGGCTTTCTTCTCTGCATTTTCAATAAACATAAGACATGCATTGATTTATAAACCATTCTCTAACACCACCACAACTTCATCCTCTTTGAAATCATCTTTCTCTTTATTTGTATTGAAACCCTTGTCTGTTATCTTCTTGTCTTTCTAGACCATGTGATGATTCTCTTCTAGTGGTATTAAACCCACCTCTATTTGTATTAATTCCACCTCATGCCCTTATTAGAGGAGATTGCCCTCTTCTTGTCCTAGTGGATGTTCTTTTGAAATTCTATCTATTTTCTTTCTTCTACCTTCAAAGCTAACTAATAAGCTTCCTCTATGAAAATTATTTTATGCATGCTTAAATAATTTTAAATATAAAATTTCAAACCATTTATATACCTTTTATCCATGTTCTCTTCTATCTCATCATGCTCCACGCACATGAAAAGTTTGTAAAACCCATATGTATACTCTTGTATACTCTAAGCTTTTTGTCTTAAATTTTGAAATATTTTATATAGGGTTTCTACATAATCCATATAAATAATTTTTTTTCTTAAATTCTCCCTATTTTTCCATGCATTGATCTTCTCTTTACCTTTTTCTATTTTTATTTTTGTAGGAGATGCCACCAAATTATTTTGTGATCATTTAATTTTGTGGATGCAAACTTTACTTTTTTGTCTTCTCTCATAGTTCTCCATTCAAAAAACTTTTTCATGCTATTCATCTAATCTATCAACTACTTTGGTTTTAAACTTCCCTTGTAATATAGAATATCGACATTGATTCTTTCGTTCTTTGCTTTTAAAGATCTAACCTTCCACTCTTCCATTGATGGTAGTTGTTCTTGTTGCTCCTCTTGAAGATTTTATTTTTTATGATCTATGTCATCTTGTACATCATCTTCTACTCTCTTTTGTATTTGATTCACAATGATCTTAATTAATTATTATAATTGCCTCTATAGTTCTTGCATAGTATAGTTTATATGAGCGATTCCTCCTCATCCTCTAACCGTATCTTACAAATTCAAGATTCGAACTTGCTTTAATACCAAACAATGAACCCAAATACTATCAAGATAGAATAAAATACCAATAAGCAAAGCTTCTAAAATAATAACTTGTGTTAATTCATATTCAATAATTCAAATAATTATAACACATTCATAAATAAGTCACAACTTAAAATTAGATTTGACATGCAAAATTCAGAATTCTAAAAATAAATAAAACTCAAACTTCTATCTTTAGTAAGTTTTGCATGCAAGCATGCACAACTTTAAAAATCTCTAAAAAATAAACTAAACTCTAAAATTAACATATTAGATGAATTTCAACTAAAGTTAAAGTTTGGTTACAAAAATAGACAATTTTTAAACTTAGTAAAAATCCAAAAGTAAAATTAAACTGTAATTTTATACTCTCCTATGTTCATGTATGACCTTCAAAAAATATCAAAAATATCATATAAATGAATGGACTAGTAATGGATGATTCAACTTTTCAATCTAGTTATTTTGTCATGAATATAAGCTCAAACAAAACTATAGATCAAAACTTATGGTCTCTCCAAGTTTGTCCTATTTTTTTGCATCATTTATAAATGAAAAAAATAAGTTTTCTTTTAAATTTATATTTTTGAAAGATGTATAATTTCTTATTTTTTAAATCATACATAGAGTTTCTTTGAAATATGTGTTTGAATCTTTCTTATTAATGATAAAATAGGAGGTTAAACTTCCACACCAAAAAAAATCTAAATGCAAATAATAATTGATTTGGTTGTGATATAATCTAAAATGATAGAGAGTTTATTATTAACTTAAAGGTTAATTCCATAGAGATAACACCATCCCAACCAAAAATATCAATCCTAATTAGAGTTTAAATTTGATGTCCATATAAATATATTTATATTTCTTAATAGTAAAATAATAATATTTTAAAAGAAAATGTTGAATAAATCATTGTCATAAAAAAATCACAATAAACAACTAAAATGTGGCATCAAATTTAATCTTATCCCAATATTAATTTATTAGGTAGAAAGGGACTTGAAGATGAAGATAAAAACTTTTAAATATTAGATTATATTTATTGTTCTTTTCTTTTTTTTTTTTTAAAAAAAAAAAATTATCTTTTTCCCTATTTATTTGTATTGTTTTTCTTATGTCTTAAATATTTCCAATAAGATGTAGATGAATTGGATAAAGTCGTTTGGTAATATTGGTAATGGATGTATTTCATATTGGTCCATAATTCTAATTAAAAAACATCCCAATTCATCCGATATTTACTTATAATTAAAAAAATAAAATAATTATTATCCATAAAAATTATCTCAAAATAATTAAAAAACCTAAATTAAAATTTCACAAAAAAAAAATTGGAAATAAAAATAATAATTTTATGCTTTTAATATATGTCCAAATAATTGATTTGATTCTGATTAAATTCCAAAAGATAAAAGTTTATTACCATTTGAAGAGAGTAGAACGCGGGGACGGTAAACAATATAGTATAATATAGGGCAATGGAAATATAAGGAATGAACATTGGGAAGGATAAGTAAACATCCAGATATTTGGTTTCTTTTTTCTACATCTGCAAATATATTTTCATTGGGGAACCATTCAACAGGATGGAATACTCAGAGATCTTCTTCCTCGTAATAATGGCTGTGGCTTTACATGGGGCTGATGTTGCTGTTGCTGCAAGTGAGTTTTCTGCAACTATTCTTTTGAGTTAGATACTAAGGTTAAAGTTGATCGTTTTCTTATATTAATGGATTATTGTATTCTTATATGGAGAAGGCCCCTCAGGATCAGGCTCAGCCCAATGTGAAGCGGGGCGCTCCATTAAAGCGAAGGTGAAGGTGTTAGTAGAGAATGGCAGTCGCTCCTTTCAAGAGGTGGTATTCCAATATCGCTTCAATTATTCGGGCCAAATCGTTGATGTCCGTCCATCTGCAAACTTCATTCACTGCATTGTGCGAAATACATTCTCTCTATCTTCCAATGTGCAGGATTATCAGCCGGTGGATCCACCACCCATCGGACGGCGCCCAAGGAAAGGACATCCTTAGTAAAATGGGCATTTGAATAATGATGTTGATTTTGTGTTACTGCTAGCAGCATTTTATTTATGAGATTAGGCTGTTATCATATCTGACATTTCCTTAATGATATGTAATGTTATTCAATTGTATTATCAAATGAAATGTAATGGTTTTAATTATATATATAATGACCATTTCAAAAAATACAGATGCGACTAATTATTAATTATTTAGACTATCATACAATGGGGAAGATTATGGTGCAGTGGATCCAACACCATAAAATCATGACATTCCCAAATTTTAAACCTGGGCGTTTTTCTTAATTCGGCAGATTTGTCTTGTATCAATTTGGCATCTTAATAAGTAAAATTATATTATTAACAGTCTCTCTCTGCCAATTTGATCAATCAATCCAGTCTCTGTCTTCGTCTTGTGCTGTTTATGTTTTGAAGCTTAGATTTTAAAAGGAAACTATGATCTAAAGTCGTGAAGCAATGTTCATTGCTCGTTAAATTTAGTATAAAAATATAATGATGCTGATGAAATTATAAGACTTCATACTTAATTCAAGATCATTTCTATATGTCAGAATTTATATATTTACATTGAGGGTTTTTTTCATTCAATGCATATTATATTCTCTGTTATTTTATTGCTTTACTTAAAAGAATTGAACTTTTATTTTAAGTTTCTTGCCTTTCTCAACTTGTATTTGCTTGACTGTCTTGGCTAAATGAGATTTTGCTGGAGAAGTAGATCCTTGGGAGGTTGTTTTCTGCAATCATCTCAACCTTCCTCTTAAGATTGTTGGTCCTTCTGGGGTAAGGAGTGTTAGGCAGACTATGCAGAGTAGTTGTAGACATTCTATGCATAAGATAAATCGAGAGGGCTGGTGGACACCTTCTCATAGAGTTTTGAAGATTAACATAGAGTTTTGAAGATTAACATTGATAGTTCTTCCCGGGGGAATCTGGGTTATGCTGGCATTGGCGGTATTGGGCGTAGTAGCTCAGGGGATGTTAAGCTATTTTTTTTTCAGTTTATAAGGGTTTTCATACCAATAATTATATGGAGGCTCTTGCCATTTTGTATGTGGTGGAGCGTTGTTGTGTGCTTGGTTGGCAAAGGATCATTTGTGAATCTGACTCTCAGGTGGTGGTATCCTTGTTGAATGCGCAATGCTCTAAGAATGTCAGTTGGTCTTTAGCCATGGTTATTAGACAAATTCTTTGTGTGGCTCTTTAGAATTTGTTACCTTCACTCACATTCCTCGGGAGTGGAACGGAGTGGCAAACTGCTTAGCCAAATGGGCCTCTGATCATATGCATGGTTGGAATATTGTGGATAGATATCAATTATCTCCAGATTTGACTCACATTTTGGATGACTTAGTGAATCATGACAGGGCTCTATAGTGCTCTTTTCTTTGCTGGTTGTTTGGCCCTTCTTGCTTTGTTCTCTCTTGGCATTTAATAAAAATTTTACCCCTCTTTTGAACCCAAAAAAAAAGAAAAGAAAAAAAACTTGTATTTGATTCGTCATGTTTTTATTTATTGGTCATGTTTTATGATTTTGTTATGTATTTTTGGTTTACTTATCATAGTAATGAATTTGTTTTCAATTGTCTGAATAATGTTTTCCACTTGTGTGATTAAATTTTAATATTTGTAAGATATTAAATTAATTTTAAAAATATATTTAAGTGTATATTCTATTACTAAATAATGTTTGTATATATATTCATTTTAAAATATTTTGGACAAAATATTTTATA